>OX638092.1:25299406-25796217 GCA_951804965.1 Horisme vitalbata | reverse complement strand
CCATTATAGTTGTTTCATTGTATGCACATTTTCACGCATGACTAACTTCAACAGTACTCATGCATGCAAATGCGCCTAGCTATTGATTATGTCCGAGCTAGTGGAACGCTTTGGCTTTGTCCACGTAGGTGGTAGCATTTTTAGACTCACTCCTGCTTACTTATAAAGGGTAACCCTCATGGGAAGTTTTAGTTAGGCCTCCCATATAAAAAGGAGGATATGACATATGACGTCAATCCCCACGCACCACCGAAGCTGCAGCTCGTTTGGCGGTCAGATAATTTAGCTGTCTTAGTGTATGGTTGCGCAATGCCGCAATCAGCCGGCCGCCAGAGCCCCAGATTGTTCTACAGCAGGGGTGCGGGCAGGTGCAGTTGGTTTGAGTTCTGAAGATGGAGGTTAGAACCCCTTACTAATGAGCGCGTACTAGTTTTTCACAGACTGACAGTTTATTTTTAAATTCATAAATAGGCAGTAGACAATGTAGGTCACTAGAAAGTTCAGTAAAAAGATAATTCAAATACATTATTTTGATAACACTTACACCCCTTACCTATCTTAAAGCAGTACCTTACAGTTATCGTGGTTTTACAGAAGACCCTGGTAAACACCGCTGCCTCAGCACGTATATACCTTTCTACTTACGTGTCAATGAGACAGGGACCTTTTTTACCCAAAGTAATAGCATATATATTAGTTATTATGTAGGTATATTAGTTAAGTATAAAATCCTGTTTGTTTTCATTTGTGTGTGTTATTCGTTAAAAATAAATGTATTTTCTTACTTTATTTTAAAGGTATCTTTAAAACTATGGTAGATCATGGTGTATGTTTGTTTCCAGTGGTCCATCCGTTAGCTTGCAGCGTATGTAGACGAGGTTCAGTGACTGGCTTCCGGTACCGTTGCACTCGCTGTGCGAACTACACTTTGTGCCAAGAGTGCTTCTGGCGAGGTCGGATCTCAGGCACGCATACCAACGAACATGAGGTCAAGGAGTATGCCGCTTATGTGAGTCAAGTTTATAAAGAAACTAGCAATTCATCCGCGATTTCGTTTGCGTATACTTGCTTACTTGATTATGGTTATTTTACGCGGAATCACAAATAAGTATGTACGTAACAAAAAAATTGTCAAGCAACTACCAGTTGTAGGTCCCTGATAAGGCCAGTACTATACATAATATTCTTTATTCATGTAAAATTTAAGCGTTTTATTTTCAAATTAGATATGTGACCAGCAACACTACCTTGCTTAACAATTTCATACACGCCAAATACAGACTTATAGAGGCAAGTTTTTGATATCCCGGTGGGATACAACGGACATTATTCTAATTATAGTAAAGATCTCAATTTTTTAAAAATAAAATACAGCATATACGTGACGCTGATAAATAATGTATGTAGCTTAAAATAGGAGAAATAATTTTTAAAATCGGTTTCGTAGTTTTTCAATATGATTATTGTTACAGAAATCTCCGTCGAAACAGATCGGCGCAACGCTAAGGAAGTCGTTCCGTTGTGTTCCGGAACGTGGGAGGGCGCCATTACCTCGCTACCCCGACCAACCTGAGCGAACTCTCAACCTCAGTCACATAGTGTGAGTAGTACTACTGGTGCGCTACCCACAACCGAATATAATAAGTAGCTGTACCTTGAGTTGAAAATACATTAACAAAAATCGTGAATCTGACGTAAAGAAAAAGAAGTCTACAGAGTAAGGCAAAATGTTACCTCATTGAGGGCACCGTTTATTTTGTAGTTAAAGGCTTACTCTTATTGCACTACGCTAAGTGTAAGACAGTCTTACTAAGACAGACTGAATACCGCGTGGTGTAATAAGCCTTTTAGAAGGTTTTTTTGTTAGGAAACTGTAAATTAAATTTTTAAGAAAAAAAAACTAACGCATTTTCCGATAAAAAAAATTCAACCTAGAAAAATACATTAGTCAAAAAAATAAAAAAGTTGGCCTTGACCGACTATATTTCCCAAAGTGACTACTTAGTCAAACCGTAAGATTTTGCAAAAATTAAAAAGTATTCCATACAATATTGAGTTCATGCATGCCCTCAATGATGTAAAATTATCCCCCATCCCAGGCTAGGTGTTGTTTTGTTGTCATTTACTGTTTATAATCATATCATCATCATCGGCTTATCAGTCCACTTCTGGACATAGGCTTCCCCTAATGAGCGCCATTGCGGCCTGTTCTCAGCTCGACGCATCCAGGTTTTCGCGTATCGTCACTCCACCTGGCCTCAAGAACTCGTTTACCTCAACGGTTACCGGTTCTTCGGCAGTAATGGCCAGCCCACTGACACTTCAGCTTGCTAATTCTCCGAGTAATGTCGACAACGTTAGTTTTGAATAGTAGAGTTTAAACGTCTGTCGTCGCTATCGTTGTTCAAAAGTTATTTTTCCTTGTAGTCCTCCATCACCGGTACCAGCTCACAATGGATTTCCAGAGTACGTCGGTGGATACGTCAACACTGGGTCTTTGGACTCGCGCTCATCAAGATCCACTCATCGCAGTATGTATAATGGTTACAACGGATGTTTGCCCCTCTGAATTTAGGCACAGCCGAGGTTCGAACCCACGATCTGAAGTCGGGGTACATACTACTGTGGTTCCCATAGCCATGACAAAACAAAAACGGTAAGAATATCAAATGTAATACGGCGGAGCCTGCGGAGACCGTAGGCGCAACAAGCTTTAAAAATAATGGTGGAGACTATCACACAGCATCATGTAGCCCCAAACTAAGCAAAGCTTTTATGGGAACCACGTGACTGATATAATCATATACTTTTTGTAAATACATACATATTATGTATATAGATAGACCCGAGAATAATATTTACAAAACATACTACTCGTTAGTCTCGCGGTGGGGATCGAACAAGCAACCTTTTGCGTCTCAGGCGAGCCTTTGCCCACGGTGCCACAGAGGTCGTCTACATATATCAAATCGTTATCATCATCATCATCATAGCCCCATTTATCCATCCTATAGTACTTGTATTACCCATATATTTTATTTTTTCTATCTGAAAGAACTATCACTGACTTCGAAAAAAGATACCCTATGTCGTCAAAAAAACTTATTACTTTGTGTTGAAGTCAAAGAAAACATAAAGTACTTTATGTTTTTACCGACTTCAAAAAACGGAGGTTTTGTGGAACATAATATTAATGAACAATGTTTTAGGTATAGCAGAACACCTATCGAGAGGAGTTGATGATGAACATAGACTAATAGCGAGATACGCAGCGAGATTGGCACACGAAAACAGAACTATGGTGAGCTGAGAAGTGTTGGTAGAAACACACACACACACACAAACTGCAGCCTATATCAGTCCACTGCTGGACATAGGCCTCCTTGTTTTACAGCAGAGTGCACCACGGGTAGGCGAGGTTGGCTTGGATTCTGAAGATGGTGGTTGGAACCCTTACAGTTTACACCCAACTAAAAAAACTTCTGCTACTATAAAACTAGTTAACTAGTTAATGTAATGACACTAATCAGCACGAACTTGTATGAGAGATATGCCCATCAGGTAATAAGAAGAAGGGATATGGTAAGGGATCGCAGGACACAGCTTCTCGCACCACCGACGCTGCTGCCAGTCGGCGGTCAGGGAAATTAGCTGTGCTCGTCTTAGCCTGTCTATGCCCCAATCAGCCGGCTGCCAGGGCCCCGTTTATTTATTAGCAGGGTGCACCACGCAGATGAGGTTGGCATGAGTTCCGTAGATGGAGGTTGCACACCAAGAAGCGCTTGTGGTGTGTCTTACTTCGGTGTTTTTAGCAGATCACATTGGTTAAGCAACAATCCACGCAGTCACTACTGGAATGGGGACTGTTTAGTGGCATTTAGATCTGAGCGCTTCCGTGCTTCGGAAGGCATGTTAAGATGTTGATCCCAGCTTTTTCAGTCAATAAGCCTTGTCGGAGGCATTCAGGCGCCCTAAAAACTCCGACACTAGAGTTGGCTACTCACTCCTACGAAGAAGGAAGGAAGGAAACCCCAAGTTGGTTGTAAATAAATGGACATCCTTCAATTGGACTCCATGTTCGTCCATTGTTCGTACGTGTGGGAGTTATCACACTTACCTTGTGGTTCAGAAGTTTCAGTATAGATGGCGTTGTGTTCAACACACGGTCAACTCATCCCAACTAGGCAGAGCCTGTACCATGTAGTACCTGTACCAGAGACTGATAACCATACATAGATACTTATAAAACCCAGACACGGAACAAAAATCCATGTTCACACACCAATGCTTGTCCTGGGCGGGAATCGAACCCGCCACCTGCAAATCAGAAGAAAGAGCTACTACCAACTGAGATATGAGGCTAGTCAATTTTGGATGAAAAATTTCCTTTTTTTTTACAATAATAATGCTGGACACTATCACACAGCATCATTTAGTTCCAAAATAACTTGGATTATGGGGACCACATGACTCATATACTACTTATATAAAAAAAAAATAGTATCTCACGACTGATACACTATATGCATACCTTTTTTTGTAAAAACATAATTATAATTTTATATATTATATTATATTATCTTTCTTAAGTTAAGCTGTTTTATTATTAGTTGTATTTAGGTGCCTAATTGAATACTGCCTCTTAATTTTTTATTTAGTTGTAAGCTTTTGAGTTTATGAAATAAATAAATAAAATAATACATAGAAAATACCCAGACTTGAGACAAATATTTGCAGGTCATACTAACATTAGTCTCGCGGCGCGGGAAAAGAACCCACAACCTTTTGAGTCTCCAGCGGGCCTTCGCCCATTGCGCCACAGAGGTAAAAAAAAATTGTTATGTTTCAGCCTCGAGCCGGCAGGTCAGCCTCGCTAACACCAGAGCTGGTAAGTGTAAGTAAATCTTTGATCATAAAGCACTATTTTATAGGTAGTACTTTAATGCAAATAAAAATCACATCAAAATTAATGATTGCACAGCAAAAACCTAATAACCTACTGTCTGTTGGTTTTGCTGCTGGAATGATTTCTGGGTGGTTAAAAAAACCTAATTACCTACTGTGCACGCTTTGGTTAATTTGCTGTTTAGTCAAAATGTATGCTGTAAGCGACGCGTGACCTTTTGTCGATTGTTTTTAGATATTTTTTTGGTTTTCATTAATGTTTTTGTTAACCCTTTGTTTTATGTACTTAGATAGATTATTTTTTAATATATTTTGGGTGAAGGCGCACGGAAGACGCAATCTGAGGGGAGCGGGGGGGGTCACGTACCCGCGATAGTTAGCAAACTTTTGTTTAAACAGTGATCTTTACGGTTGACCGCGCGCGGACGTGTTGCCTTTTTTACCCGCTTTCACCCTTTCGATCGGAACTATTGTTTTACTGTCCACATCCCTTACATTAGTTGGTCTTCGAGCCGGATCTCCGGATGTACAAAACACCTCCGCGAAGTATGGTGAGCACCAGAAGTGCGCATAGAAAAGAAGTGCAAAGGGAAGCGCTCGAAAAAGATGCTCAACAAGTTCGAGAACAATGTAAACTCGAACGCCCAGATCTTTCGAAAGAAGCTGTAGGAACAAATGAACCCAGGAACAAGATGGAAGAAAATCAACCTGGACCTTCTACAGCACAAAGCGTTCGGAAATCTACCCACAAAAACTCGGCGACTTCATCTACAACGGCGAGAAAGAAAAGGCTGGAGTTAGAAGCGGCTCAAGCCAAGGCTCAGATCAGAATGGAGTTGATCGATAAGAAACTTGAGGCTGACCTTGCTGAGCTGGAAGACGAGGGCAGTAGCAGCTGCAGTTTACGGTCGAAATGTCCCAGCGTACACAATGCGCGTGTAGTGGAGAATTGGTTGGAAAGCAGTCGACAGGAGCTGAAAGCTCAAGATATACTGGATCCGGCACCGCAGGAATCTAACCTGCACCTAGCGGCCGGCTGTCCACCGCCCCCTGCTACCGAAACCGGACTCGAAGCACGCCCGCAGCCTCAGGCTGTACGTTGTACTGATGACGCAGTGAGTGCCCTAGCGAGTGCCCTGAAAGACCTGGCCGTGGCATCTGCCGCCGGTACTAGCAACTCTAATGATAAAATGCTCAATCGTTTGTGTACACCGAGGGACTTACCAAAGTTCTCTGGCGACCCGTTAGAGTGGCTTCAATTTAAACAAGCGTTTGAGGAATCTTCTCAAGTCTGCAACTTCAGCGACAAAGAGAACCTATGGCGGCTGAGGAGAAGTCTTTTTGGACCGGCTAAAGAAGCCGTAACAGCCCTACTCATCGGTGCTACGTCTGCTGTTGATGTAATGACCACCTTGGAGCTTCAGTTTGGTAATTGTGACGTTATAATTTCCAAGATTCTTCAAGACCTAAGTAAATTACGCCCAATGGCACAGGAATATCAGAAGGATATTATTCCATTTTCAGTAAAAGTGAGAAACTGCGTTGCAGCAGTCACTGCCATTGGACAGCAAGACTACTTGAAAGGAATGAATATTGTTTCCGTTATTCTTTCAAAGCTACCTATAGTACTGATATCAAAGTGGTCCGATTACAGTTATTCATTTAACAGTGATTCAGCAAAACCGAAACTACTATTACTATCCGAGTTTCTTAGTCAAGAAGCTATAAAAATTACAAAAGCTTCCGTGAACTTGACAAATACACCATTAAATAAACAAAGTTACTCCGAGAACAATAAATATCGTGCACTATTAGTAAACACTGAGCAAAGTGATTGTGAAGTTAAGGCCCAGTTTCACCAAATTCTTTTTAATCAGTGATTAGCTAATTAGTGTCTAAAATTAACAACGCTGTTAAAACATTTCATGTCCCACTGTGATAATCTAACAGACCGTTACTAAATCTAGCATCTAACCGAATGACACATTTATCATTCACTCACTTTCTAAAACGACCAATACAAAATGTCATTATTTGTTATTTCTTTGACGCAAACATGTGCACTATTTCAGCTAGTTGTTTAATACGTCACGGGCTATGTGATGTGACCAAATTGAAATATCGTTGACTCTCTGCATTTAACATGCAAGCGGGATACCTCCTCTGGTGTCCTTGGGTCTTCTAATGGAATCATTATATATGGTCGATTCATATATCCACTATCAGCCAAAAGAACTGCATCTCCATACCGGTTGCTTTCAAATATGGCATTTCTGTATGAGGCATTCCATATAGTCTGATCTTGACTACTGCCTGGCCATCTTGCTACCAAATCTATTATCTCTTGGTTAGGTTTGCACTACCAATGGCTTGCATATTAATGAACATATAGCCTTTTCGATTTCTAAAATACTCTACATTTTCTCCACCAGGTGATCTAATACGTACATGTGTACAGTCAAGAGCACCCGAAACCTTTGGGAACCGCGCTATATTATAAAATTCTAATTGTGCTTTCCTTAACTCGTCCCCTGACTCAGGGAACTTGATAAATTCACGGCTGAGGGAGGCTATTGCTGCGGTTACTTTATGTATAATTCTGTGAGATGTAGACTTGCTTGTTACACAATAGTTCTCCTACAGTTATTTGCTGCGAACCAGTTGCATAGTATCTTAATGTCAAAAACAATTGATTTATAAGTGAAATAGATTCATTCCTGTAAACAAATAGAGGTTATGTTAAATAATTATGTTGGTGAAAATAGTAAAATAAGTTAGCGTATGATGTCACCTTTGCAAAGTACCTACTTACATAGGTAAAGCAAATTAGGAACTTATCGATCTGATGGGTATTCAAGCTTGTCTTCAATTAATTGTAATACATCCAAAACAGATTCTTTCGATAAACGAAACCTCGTGCAAAAATTAATGACATCGTATTCTTCGAAAAACATTCGCCGTTCTTTGTATATTCTAGGACGTTTTACTAAATTGTCCATATCATCTAAATTGTCTAAAATATCTTCGTTTTCGAAAATAAAATTATACGCCATGTCCATCCTGAATTCTTGACTGTAATAATAATCGTCTGTTAACAATTTAACGGACCTGTGGGGCAGCCGTTAAGTTTAACAACTGATTAAGAAAACTAATCAATCGTTAGCACATTGTGGAACACTCGTTAACCTTAACAATCTGTTAAAACAATTAACAGGGCATTTAATTAACTAACAGAGTATGGTGAAACTGGACCTAAGTGTCGGTACTGTCGTGTCTCTAAACATTCGTTGCAGGACTGTAAAAAGTTTAAAAAATCCCTGCGCAAAGACCGGTGGGCATTCGTAAAGCGGCACGGTGTGTGTTATAAATGTCTAACTTCACAACACAAACAAGATAACTGCCCCGCACCGGCTTGCGAGATAGACAGCTGTGGATTACCTCACCATCCCTTATTGCATTACGTTCGGAACAAAAACTCAGTGCCGAGTAATAGCGGAAACAGTGTTAATATTACCGATGTGACCGAGACCGAGGCCGAACCTCGAATAGAAACTGTAGCCCATCTAAAAGTTAATAGTTGCAAAGTTCTGTTAAAAACTGTGCCTATTTACCTGCACGGCCCTAATGGAGCATTTCGTTGTGTAGCGTTACTCGATGACGGTTCAACTGTGACATTAATAAGTGCTGCGCTCGCGTCGAAAGTCGGCTTACGCGGTAATAAACAATCTATGCGTGTGTGCGGCGCGTGGGACAATAGTGAAATGGTGTGCTATAGTGAGGTACTCGAGCTTGACCTATCTAACGTCGAGGGGACAAAGTTTACGATTCGTGCGCGCAGTGTTGATAACATGAACTTACCTGTGCAAAATGTAAGTACAGTGGACTTATGTAACTACGAACTATTGAGACCGGAAATTAAAAGTAAAATTTGTGATGGACAATTTAAACCGGAAATTCTGATAGGGCAGGACAATTGTGAACTACTTTTACCGTTAGAAATAATAAAAGGCAAACCTACTCAGCCCTACCTAACCCGTACTCCTCTAGGGTGGTCCATGCATGGATGTATGCGTACTTCGCACACGAATAGTGAAGACGCACCGTTATCGACCCTATTCATAAACGAGGACCTTACCGAATCTGAGCGTATTTTACGCGAAATGCAAGAAGATATGCGACTAAGTTTCGCACATGAATCTGTTGGCGTATCTAAGCCTAGGCAGAACAGAGAAGACGTTCAAGCATGTGAATACCTGGAACAAACAGCTAAGCTCATAGAAGGCAGGTGGTACGTTGGATTGCCATGGAAAGACACAACCTGTAAGTTACCTGACTCTTATCCTACTGCTTTGACCAGACTAAGGGGTGTTCAAAATAAAATGAAAGCCAATTTAAAATACGCTGAAAAGTACACTGAGAGAGTTGACCACCTACTAACTAACGATTACGCATCCGAAATAGATGACAAAAGAAGTGCTGCCAAAATCTGGTACCTCCCGCATTTTGGGGTGGAAAATCCAAATAAAAATAAAATAAGATTGGTATTTGATGCCGCTGCAAAGAGTAAAAGTATGTGCCTAAATGACTACTTATTGAAAGGCCCCGACCTACTGAGTAACTTGTATGGCATAATGATGAGATTCAGAGAGTTTAAAACAGCTGTCACAGGAGATATTAGAGACATGTTTCTGCGCACAAAAATTATAGAACAAGATAGGGATGCACTTCGTTTTTTGTGGAACAACAAGACGTACGCTATGAGCTCGCTTATATTTGGTAGCAACTGCAGCCCATTTGTTGCCCAATTTGTGAAAAATAAAAATGCTGAAAGGTTCGTATCCTCAATGCCCGCTGCCGTGGAAGCAATATGTAAGCAACACTATGTTGATGATTATATTGACAGCTTAGAAAATGAAGACTTGGCCAGAAGATTGGTAAATGAAGTTACCTACATACACCAACAAGGTGGATTGGAAATCCGAAACTGGACTTCGAATATTCCGTCTGTACTCCACGATTTACCCACTGAAAATATGAGATCGACATCGGTAACATTTAAAGATGGCCAACAATATGAGGGAGAACGCACACTGGGTTTAATTTGGTTTCCAACTGAAGACAATCTTGGGTTCGATGTGTCGTTTAAACGAATACCTACACCAATATTAACTGGTCAAAAGAAACCCACCAAACGAGAGATGCTTCGTGTATTAATGTCGATTTTCGATGTTTATGGTTTCTTGTCACCCATCACTATTAAAGGCAAGATTATGTTACAAGATACATGGAGATCTGGAGTCAGTTGGGACGATGAAGTCACAGACCAAATATTTACTAAGTGGTCTGCTTGGCTTAACATAATGAAAAACATCAATAAGATTCGCCTACCTAGACACTACGAGTCGGCGACCAAAAGTAAACACACCATTGAGACGGCACATACGAACGAATCGCACGATATAATTACAAGTGCCCCGCGCAGTATACCTAACATAACGGGACGCCGCTATATAAACCTACAGCTGCATATATTCTGTGACGCGTCGAAACAAGCGATGTGCGCTGCCGCATACTGGCGCTGGATCGATTGTAATAAAAACATTCAAGTTGCTTTCGTGTCTAGTAAATGCCGAGTTGCTCCAGTAAAATATGTATCGATGCCGCGCTTAGAGCTTCAAGCCGCCGTTATGGCAGGCAGATTAGCGAACACAATAATTAATGAGCACCGCATAAAGCCTGAAAGAAAAATATTCTGGTGTGACTCATCAACTGTATTACACTGGATATATAACGACGCTCGGAATTATAAGGCCTACATAGCTCACCGCCTGGGTGAGTTAGACGAAGTTACAAAAATAAATGAATGGAGATACATACCTACGAAGTTAAACATCGCCGATATCGCCACACGAGAATCCTGCGATATAAAAACATTGAATAGTGAGTGGTTGTACGGGCCGCCATTTTTATATGAAGAAGAACGATTGTGGCCTGGAAAAGCGGACGCGCAGCAACCTGACCTATGTGACATGGACCTGGAATGTATAAATAATATTCATGTCGCACCTGAGTGCCTCCCTGCTGTGCCGGAACCCAAACGGTTCTCTTCTTGGCTCCGACTGGTAAGATCTATGTATGTGGTGTTATGTTTTATAGAAAAATGCAAGAAAGTTTCCAGTGGTGCTGCAGACGGCGCGATGATGGAACGCGCAGAGAACGTTCTGTTGAAGTACTCCCAGATTAAAGCCTTCCCAGATGACCTGCACAACCTGGAACATAAAAAAAGGTTAGATAAAAAAAGTAGATTACTTACTCTGACGCCAATACTTGGTGATGATGGCCTCCTCAGACTGGCCGGCCGTATTGACGCTGCACTTAACATATCTACCTATGTAAAACATCCTGTGATACTCGACGGCCGCTGCCATATCACTCACCTCATCGTGAAGTACTACCACGTTAAAGCATGCCACGGGAATCAGGAGATGGTCGTTAACGAACTAAAACAACGATATTGGATTTTACGACTACGCCCAACGGTGAGGTACATTAGTTCGAAATGCATGTTTTGTCGAATTAAACGAGCTCGGCCACAACCACCTAGAATGGGAGACCTACCTGAAGCGCGGCTGGCTCACCATCAGCGTCCCTTCACCTTTACCGGAGTCGACCTGTTTGGTCCCCAGGAAGTAACTGTTGGTCGTCGACGAGAAAAGAGGTATGGAGTTATTTTTACCTGCCTTACTGTCCGGGCCATTCACCTTGAGATAGTGAATCAGCTGACTACCGACGCATTGATAATGGCTCTTCGGCGGATGGCAGCCAGAAGAGGCTGGCCACGATATCTATACTCAGACAATGGGACTAATTTAAGAGGTGCCGATACTGAGTTAAAGAGATGTGTACAGGAATTGGATGAAGAGAAACTAAAAGAGGGCGCTACTACCTATAGTATGGCAACTACCTGGATTTTCATACCACCCGCCAGCCCTCACTGGGGAGGGGCTTGGGAACGGCTGATTAGAAACATAAAGAATGCACTCAAAGTAATATTGAAAGAACGAGCTCCACGCGATGAAACACTTCAAACTTTAATGACCGAAGTAGAACAAATAGTAAATAGCCGCCCTCTCACCCATGTCGCAGTAGAACCAAACAGTAAAGAAACTCTAACGCCTAATCATTTTTTACTGGGAACTTCTTCGAACCTGCCTACTCTGGGTACCTTTGATGAGTCTGATACCTACCTCAGAAAACAATGGCGCATATCTCAAAGATTAGCAGACATGTTCTGGAAGCGTTGGGTGCATGAAGTTCTGCCTGATATGCGTTCTAGAAAGAAGTGGCACGATGAACAAACACCTTTGAAAGTAGGAGATCTAGTCCTGATTGTGGATCCTAATTCCCCTAGAAATATCTGGCCAAAAGGTTTAATCCAAAACACAATAGCTGGCAAAGATGGCCGCATCAGGGTGATCGATGTCATGACGAAAACTGGACTCTTAAGACGAAATGCGACACGCATCGCACGTATACCTGTTGATGATGAGTGCTGTGACAGCACTAGGGAGGGGAATGTAAGCGACGCGTGACCTTTTGTCGATTGTTTTTAGATATTTTTTTGGTTTTCATTAATGTTTTTGTTAACCCTTTGTTTTATGTACACACAGCGTCACGATCTGGTATACCCCTTTCAAGTATAAATTTAAACTGCTGCCGTGGAGGCTACCATATTCAAATGGCCAAAATCTTATACAAAAATATTACTTGGCTGGGGGATCGAACCAGTAACTCATTCACACCAGTTTATTAATCAGACGCTCTAACCAACTGAGCTATCGTAGCGGTTGGCGATAATGACGAAATTATAAGTTACAGTATACGTTTATTATTTTGTCTAGGTATTCATGGATGCGTCAGCTAGTAACTTCTTCATTTGTTTAACACGGTAGTGCGCAACTACTTATAATTATTTTGTGCAGCACTGGACTATTGAGGGTAGTTGTGTATTAAATGACAGTTCAGAACAAAAGGTTACTTGTTTCGTCTTGGGTGTGTGTCGTGTGTCATTGAATTTGTATATGAAAAATGTTGCATATAAAAAAGCCAGTCCGAAAAATTGAGCTAAAGAGTGCGTTTTGCAAAATAAAACTTTTGGAACGCTACAACCCATCAAATAATCAATGTATGGAATTGGAAATGGCAGAACAACATTAGGTAAGTGGTATGAGAATTATTAGTAGGATTATCATAAACAATGTTCTAAGTAGACCAATTCCATTTTATATTATATAAACACATCTTATGCTTATAATATTATGTTTTTATTTTCAGGTTATTGGCGATGGATGTCATCAATGAGCAAAGTTTTGCAAGAAATAATGCAGTCAACAGTGCAAGTTGCTTATCCAGAAGGAACGGTGTATTTAGTTTATGATAACTGCGCGGTTCATCGTTCGCGAATTCTGACCAATTGGCTCGCTTCTCAGACGGGCATTATCACCATATCATGGTCATCTAAAAGTCACGATTTAAATATGTGGAGAATGTGTGAGCATATGTGGGGTCAAATTGTCCTAACTGGGACACGAGTGAAGTGTTGTGCACCTGTAACAGGAGGTCATGAGAACCTAGGAACTGATGCGTCGTAGTGGTTTTGGTTGGACTTTGATTACCCAAGTGAAAAGAAGGCTTCAACAAATAATTTAAAGTTTTGGACATCCATCCCATTCGGTATTAAAAAATATTTAAATACTATAAAATGTTTTCAATTATAGATAAAATACCAGACTAAGTATTTGCGAGTGATCTAAATTGTTTATTGGATTTTTATACGGCAAGTATAACCTGTTCCAATGTTAACATGTTTGTTCACTCGTTAATCTTATATGGGTAAATTAAGTATTATTCTATCATTTAAAACATTATTGAAAATTCAAAAAAATAAGTAACTATCTATATTCTGTTATGTTAAATGTGGTGTTTTAATAAATTTGTTATAACTTTTGAACATTTTTTTTATTTTTTAAGCTTAATTTAAATAATTAGGTAACTTACTTACTACACTTACCGCGTAACGTAATCCATTGTTAGTAACAAAAATTAAAAAAAAAACATATTGGTAATGAGGGATTTGAACCCAGTACTCTTGTAACGTTTCGATTGATGTCGAGTGTTGTAACCGCCACTCCATTGTGTCGTATAGCAATATGATTGAAATTAAATATTCGTAGGCAAGGAGGAGAAGTTTTATAAAACACATTTGTGCAAAAAGTTGAGATCCACGAATGACGCCGCGACGGTTTGAACCTACTAACATTAACTAGGGGGGTTACCAGACTCTGACGCTGTCTGTACTTAGATAGATTATTTTTTAATATATTTTGGGTGAAGGCGCACGGAAGACGCAATCTGAGGGGAGCGGGGGGGGGGGTCACGTACCCGCGATAGTTTGCAAACTTTTGTTTAAACAGTGATCTTTACGGTTGACCGCGCGCGGACGTGTTGCCTTTTTTACCCGCTTTCACCCTTTCGATCGGAACTATTGTTTTACTGTCCACATCCCTTACATATGCTATGCTTTAATAATAAATAAATAAATATTGCCGAACTATCACACAGCATCATGTAGCCCCAAGCTAAGCAGAGCTTGTGTTATGGGAACCACATGATTGATATATTACATAATATACTTTTTTTTGTAAATATATACATATCATACATAGAAAACACCCAGACCCGAGACAAATATCTGCAGAACATGCAAACATTTGTCCCGCGGCGGGAATCGAACCCGCAACCTTATGCGTCACAGGTGGACCTTCGTCCACTGCGCCACAGAAGTCAATATCCCATATTTGAATAGTACTAGCTATTGAAGGGCTCATCCGGGTAAGTACTGCCACCATGCCTATTCCTGCAGTGAAGCATTGCTGCGTTTGAAGGGTATGGGTGCCGGTTCAGGCACATGACGCTTATCACCTTCATGCCTCAAGTTGAAACCTACGATCTGACTTACGATGCAGTACTTTGTTCTATGCCATGGTTACCATTTAAAATCAAGTGGGCCATGTGCTTGTTCCATCTTCAATTATTCTAAAAAAATCTAGACTGTGCCTGTAAGAGAATTAAGCATATATATGCAATTACAGGGTCGATCATCGTCTGAAGGATCAGAAGTGGACGCGGCGAGACAGCAAAGGGAACTAATAACGCAACTTGAAGCCAAAAATAGGGAAATCATGCGGGAGATTGCCCGGCTTAGGTATGTACCAAAGAGTTAGGATTAAGAGATACAAACAAGGATGGATTCATGAATCAATCGTGAGTGGAAAAGAGAAAGACTATGATAAATTTTGGGTGTGAAAATTTGACAAGCACTTTGTCAAACTATATGTGGCCGTACAGTTCACTAGTTCATCACAGATGCGCTTGTGCGAACAATAAATTGACAATCCAAAAGTTGTCTGCGAACCTCGTAGCAGCGGGTCGAGTAGCAGCTCGCGCTCTAGAGCAAGTGTGTTTTAAGTGTTACTGTTTAAGATCCCTCGGTCATCTACTGGTAATATACTATATATTACATCTATGGTATGTACGTCTTGTATTATCGAAATGATGTGCAAATTTAACTAGCCTATATCCATCTACTGCTGAATAAAGCCTCCCTTAATAAAAAGGGAGATATGCCTATAATGCCCAAGCAGGGCATACACGGCTTGGGATGCAGGGCACAGTTTCTCGCCGCCGTTGCTGCTGCCCATCGTCAGTGAGGGGGATTAGCCGGTGTAAGGCTGCGCTATGCCGCAGTCAGCTGGCCGCCAGAGCCCCGTAGTTATTAGCATTATGCACCAAGGACTGGTTGGCGTGGTTTCCGAAGATTGAGGTTGGAACGCCTTACACTCCTATTAATATTGTCTTATTTTATGAGTCCTGTCTGATCCCACTATAGTCTATAGGGCAAGACCTCTCTTCTTTTTTTCCACACTTCCCAATCTAGTATTCTCACTCTTTCTCGATCTATCAGTGGCTTTCGTTGTCCAAGTTACGGCGATGGTAGTCCTAATAAAATTGCCATACAACCGAAAGTCTATTTTCCAGGCGTCAGCAGGAAGCGGAAACGAGTAATGGCGCCTGTAGTACCGGCACTGCTCCTCCCCTTGTCTCCGAGCTGAGGGCTCTGAGGCAAAGGAAGGACGAGCTGGAGGGACATCTGTCCTCGCTGCAGGAGTCGAGGAAACATCTCATGCAGCAGCTGGAAGGGCTCATGAGGATGCTGAAGGTAACATTACAGGCGTTTGCAGTTATTGAGAACCTATGCTTTTGTCCTTTGGACTTCCCGAGGATGTATCCAGGCTTTCGAATCTTTCGATCCAGCGTCCGTGGCTTTCGTTTTTAATTGGATATGACAGGTGTCGTAATTAAGGATCGGAATACCAGTCAAGAAGTCTGAAGTCGAATTCTGTCAGTTTTGGCCGATTCCAACCTATCTAGAATTTCTACATGACAACCACTATACAAGTCTATAATGACAACCATTAACTAGTAAAAACTGATTTTCCATCACTATCCCAACCCTATGAAATGTCACTCTTCTATGTCAATTTCCCGAGTATCAATCTATATTTAACAAACTGTGGCGCTTCTCATGAAGGTTTTGAAGAACGCTACGAAAAAATGGCGCTACACAAAACACACCATGACACAATAATTAATTCCGACATAATTTTCTCTAAAGGGCCTCAAAGGCCGACCCCAATAGCGCATCCGCTAGCTAGGGGAATGATGATAAATTTTCACTGACCGACGATGGAAACGTTTTGAACGAATAGTCTTGTAACTTTGATAGAGGAAAGACGATTTGGAACTCCACCAGAATGATGAAAGTATGGATATAGTTGTCTTTACTACCCTTGTAAAGATTGGGGCTACTGACAATGCCTCCTGTTTGCAAGAAAAACAGTGAAGCATATAATTTTACACCACGCTGTATCAAACGAAGGTAGAGAGAAATGTGGTTCGCAAAAGCTGCTTGATCACAGCTTACTTTTTATTGTATTGTATTTATTTATTCATCAAAACTTAATACCATATCCTACAATGTTATACTGTAAAAACCCGTAGGGTTTGTCTCAGTGCCTCATCATGGCACATCACTTATTAGCTACTTATATATAGCCCTTAACTACCTACAACCTACTAACACGCTAACACTTGGCCAGCGCTTGTTGTATTCATTCATTCATTCTACGACTTGCAACAGCGATGTTATTTAAATGTAACTATCTGAACTCTTATGTATGTTCTTGTAAACCGTTGTTGCAAATAAACTTTTTAAATTTCTATTTCTACTAAGATCCATTCCATGTGCATTACGACACAAACGTCTCTACAAACTTACACATGCATCATCACTCTAGACTTCTAGAGCAATATTGCCCCCAGCCCAAAGTCCTCCGTTTCCCCAAGTGTCTGTCGAGTGGTAACTTTTATAACTGACCGGGAAGCTTTAGTGCCTGGGATATTGTTAGATGGGGTAAGCTTGTCGCACCTATACCATCCTCTCCGCATAATCGGCCTTACCCATAAGAATGACATGGTCAATATGTGTGGAGCTGGCTAAGCCGCCGGTTTCCTCACGATGTTTTCTTTCACCGCTCGGGCATATGATTATGAGCATATCTTATGAAACGAAAAATAAATCAGTTGAATGAAAAAGCTGCATAGTTTCTGGACATTTAATGTGTCAAAGTATTTAATTAGTAGTATCTAATTATAAATGTCCAAGTAATTAATTGCCTGTTGAAATTCTTCGGATTCAACATGATGCACTTTTCTATTATTTGTCACCATTACAATACAGACGACAGTAGACACGATGACATCGCCATAGCACAGTAGTTTGCGCAGATCTATTTTTCTATTGACTTCGGTTTCTGAAACATCTGTTAAAACATGGTTAAAACTGTAAAAACTATTCATTTTTAACTAACTTCCGCCGCTTCCTTGAATTGAGCTGTAATACATGCATGAAATCAGATGGGCTAGACTTCTTCAAGTCACTTCTTCTTACTTTTCTTCTTCTTATGAGCTAGTGATTAGCCCTACCCACATAGTTTACAATTGAAAAGGCCAGGAACAACATCTTAACGTGCCTTACGAAGCACAGAAACGCCCGAATGCCACTAAATATCACTCTCGTGACCGGACGGAGGGGTGCTTATAACACCGAAATAAAGCACGTTATAAGCTATTCTAAAGAGACCATTTTAGCTTTTATAGTATGAGGTAATGGATTACTCTGGTGTCGTTTTTAGAGAGGCACAAGATTTTAGATCACCCAAAAGCCCACGACATGGCTTAACGACTGAAATAGCCGGAACCAACATTTCGAAGTGCGTTCCGAAAGTGCTCAGCGGGGTGATCGGCTAACTCTGTTGCAAACAGAAATGATTGACACCGATCCTGATTTTACATATGCAATTCTTTGTATGTTTGCAATTCGAACACTTGCCGGGAAACACTCAGTTCTTATTCCAAATTGATTGTTCATAATGTGTTAGCATAATGATGATACTACCGATTACCACTTTGCGTCGAAGAATTGTACACATAGACTAAAAATTGTGGCGAATGGCGTTTCATAGAAATTGTATGGGAAACTTTTATTTAATTTTCGCGATATCTTACGATTTGAAATGGTAAGTTACTTTGGTAAAAATGTTCCTGTTGGGAAATAAAGTCGATTGAGACCAACTTGTTTTTTTTTTTGGCGAATGACATTTTCTAGGGTGACTGTACATTTATGCAAAATTCTGAAAATGTTATTGTTCTTCAAAATAAACTTATAGTTTCCTCAACAACAACACAACCAAACTACAAAAGAAAAGGTGGTTGCCCTCAATGAGGTAAAATTTTGCCCCAACCTGTATAGTTGACTGTAGCTTGTTTACGAACTGGCATATATTTTTCATCATTATCCAGCTTAGTAATTAATTATAATATTATTGACTCATCTCGGGCGGGTAAGCTAATAGTAAATAAACATACCTGAATCTTGCTCTTCCGATGACTCTCTCTCATAATCGTCATACTTCAACATCAGTTGCTGAAGAGGTTTTTCAATTTTTTCCAACATAGCCTCTTCCGTTTCTGCTTTAATCGTGAACTGTCTAGGACTGGAAGATGGTGGTATGGAAAAGTGACATTGTATGCCTTCATATACTCCATATAGTAAACAATCTGTAATGTTCTGTGGTATCGGTACTTGTCCAGCTGTATGTCCCGCGGACAGTATGATAGCAAAGGATATCAAAATTATATACGTCATGTTTGTAATGAAATGATGTACACTATTGAATGTTCGCATTTTGAGTTCCCTATTTAAACCGTAAGTTGTATGGAAATATGCCAGTTAAGCTATTTGATGCATTTGAAGTCCTGATAACATAGTTATTTTAGAATTTTTTAAAGTGGTAAACATTTTATGGCTGTTCTGTTATTAATTATCCGATATATCATCATCATCATCAACAATCTATAGAAGTCCATTGCTGAACATAGGTTTCCTAAAATAAAAACTTTGTGCCCCTTTCATCCGCCGATTTACTTCAACCTTGACCATGTGGTCGGTCCATTTGCGGTGCGGAGCAGCTACACAGCTTCTCTTTGTCTTCCAGACCGCGGTCGCTATTCGAGACCGTTTATTTGCAAACAGCATTCACGTGACCGGTTGCAAACTCATAGCCGCTTTTATTCTAACACTAACCAAGCACATGCCTTTAATTTTTTTGTATCTAGGGCATGCCGGTTACCACATGTTTTTTTTCGGAATCATAATATATACGGTGAGTTCGAATTCGGTGTTAATCTACTCCGGTCAACAACATATGTTTAAAGACTTTCGATTTTTGTAGTTTTTCATTGAAGAACTTGCTTGTAGAGTTACGATATAATTTAAATCAAAAAAGCTTGTGAGGTAGCCTTATTGTTAAACATTTTCCTTGAACTATTGATGATCATAAATGTTGCTCTGCCTTATTTTAGGGCTGCTTGCTACACACAACATAAAGATAACCTTAAAGTTTTTGGAGAAAAGTTTTGAATCACGTGTTTTTGTCCGAGGTTCTCACAACTGGTGGACCATGGTCCACATCACCCAGTTTCGAGATAACATACAAATTGAAATATACCCCATACGTTAGGTACCTACTCATTAACTCTTTGTTTTGATTTATATTTTTACCCACGACGGAACGGAGGCGGTATATGCGTTTTTGGTGAGAGGTTGTTTGTGCAAATCCATGTTGCCATTTTCCTCCAAAACGACTAGTCTGGTTTTGATGCAGTTTGTGGTGATTAGTGAGGGTTTTTAAATAGATGTTACGGTAGTAACTCACTAGAAGGCGCTGCAGTAATATATTTTTAATATCTATGCTCTCTAGAAAGTTTAAAATAAAAAGCAAAATAAAAAATGTTGAAAACCCCACTAAGTTTATATGTACATTTTGATTGTTAAGGATAAAGGATAAAATTCCTTTTTAACCGACTTCAAAAAGAAGGAGGTTCTCAATTCGACTGTATGTTGCTTTTTTATTATTTTTTGTATGTATGTTCCGCGATAACTCCGCCAATAATGAATCGAGTTTGATGATTCTTTTTTGTTTCGTAGATCATACTTCACAGGTGGTCCCATATAAATTTTATTCCTGAGGGATTTATACTTTTCCCGCAAAACTCAAAAAACCTCATCCTCACTTGTAATTTTCGCCGGTAGGTACCATAGGTACTTATCTCGTCATCATCATCAGCCTATAGCAGTGCACTGCTGGACATAGGCTTCCCCTAATAAGCAGCATTGCGCCTAATGTCAACAACTTTAGTTCTATATTCGGATAGTCTCATAGCTCATAAGTAGTTCCATAGCTCGCTGGGCGACTTTGACCTGGTGGACTAGCCGTACTTTGATTGTCCACGTTTCGGCTCCATATGTCATGATGGGTAGGATGCACTGATTGAAAACTTTCGATTTCAAACATTGCGGTATGGGTGACGACAAAACTCGACGTAGTTTTCCAAATGCTGCCAAAATATACCCATATTCCCGAGGTGGTCTCATTATCATCCAGTCTGGTTTTTTTTCGTAATAAATAAATGAATTTCATTATTAGCTATGATGCCCTAATAGATAAAGAGGTAGATGACAAAAATAAGTTTATTGTATTATTTGCATATCAAACAATATAATATAACAGGAAGAATATAAAAATAATCCTATATTTTGTATAAAAATGTTACCAAATGCGTTGCCAGTTGCAAAAAAAAAGTCCGCCGAAATCAAATGGACCAAAAGTCTCCATTCAGAAACACTGATGGAATGGATGACTATCTAAAAATACTTGGTTTAGCGATTTGACAACGTAAAATCGATAATCGATTATACTTCTCGGTTTAAGTTGTTTGACATAAAATAGGTATTTTCAATTGTATGTTACTATTATGATAAATGATACACATTTATCTTGGGATAAGACTTTATTTTTGCTTTTGGATCCATTTTAGATATTTTCTAGATATTATTGCACAGAGGTTACTTGGAGATCATTTTGTTCAAAAACTAACGAGGCTTGTGGCTCAATCTCAATTCTCAAGACGACTTGTCGCTACCGCTTCACTTTTTGGAATCCCCAAGCCTCCTCATTTTTCGTTAGGTACTCTCAGACAATACCTCCCTCCAAAATCCAACCATCGACAAAACCATAGACTTGCTCTCTGGTTTTCGTCAGTCAGGTTCTGAGTTGCCATAATATGCATGATTAATACTTTTTACATCCGGTAATTATTATTTGCTTATAAAATAGATTATTGAATAATAATGATTGTTAAAATAAACTTATAATATTAAAGAAATCATGACACTATTATATTTAAAAATGAAAATATTTAAAAATACGTATTTACAATATAGTGGGATTTACATAGCAAGCATAGCGTCGCGTGGCATAGTAAAAAATGATCGTCTGTCAAATATAATTTTTGAACTACTCCATTTTACGGATTGCTCAATCTATTATAATTTATTCCCATATAGATTGGCGTACTAAGCAATATCTGAGGATACTCATATTGGCAAAATTCATGATGATGTTTGATCTTCGTTTTCTTCTTCAAACACTTAAGAGCTAACTTAGAGAGCACTCAGAACGAAATGGATAATATAGTTCTGGAAAATATGGATCTAAAAAATCAACTCTCAAACATGCAATAGGAAATAGGAGTTCTAAAACAGTTATGTAGGAGCCCATTGTCAACCCTAAGACAAAACATGTCATCGAGCTCTAAGAAAAGTATAAGACGCCGTCTCACTGATAGCTTTCGCTCCAGCCCTTTAAAACTTCAAGATAACAACACAGAAAAGAAGGTAAAACCGCAAGTTGAGGTGGTTCATGAGCATAAACCTGAAAATGACCTAAATTGCAGGCAATCTTGCACTACTAGCACTGATAGCACTACACAACTAAGAACAACTTACAGAAATAAGTCTGAGTGCACTCCAGACTTGACAGTGAAGTGCACAAAATCAAACTGCTTTAAAAGAGCTGTCATCATAGGTGGTAGAAAACTAAGCGGTTTAGCAGAAAATCTTATTAAATCCAGGTATAAAAATCCATACTGTTGCTATAAGTTTGTCTCTATTGTAAAACCGAATGCCTCTACAGAGGAAATCTTAAATAGCATAAAGTTATTTGACATACTTCCTGAAGATAAACTTATCATTTCTGTTAGCGAAAATGACAAAAATGTTCTAAAATTAGTGACAGAAGTGTGCCTATTTGTGAAATCTGTAAAATGTTCTGTAATAATTCTGAATGTAAATAGAAACATCTGCCCAAATGAAATAAAGTTAAATGAAATGTTATATTTAATTGCAATACAAAAGAAAAAATGTAAATTCATTATGACAAATCGTTATAATATATATGCCAAAAGATTAACACTATAATTGATCAGATGGACTATGACCACAAATTTTTACCATTTAAAAATTCAGACTCGGGAGCTTGTTATTATGCAAAAGATGAGAAACAATGTTAAGGCACAAAAAATCATTTAAAAAAGAAATATTTTTATTTTAAATTTATATAATTTTGTTGACCCTATGTTTTGTGTTATTTTTATTTATTTATTTTAGCGATTATTATATGACAATCATTGAATTTATTTTGATTTTTACCTGCATGACTGATTTAATAATTAAACTAAACATTTGCACGGCTAATAAGCTGAATATGGTGAAACTATACGTCTAATTAGCATAAGTACCAAAATGTACCTATATTAATAAAATTTATTAATCGTCGACCGACATCCAAACTGGCGTCAGATGGTGAGTCTTCGCCTAAATTTATTAGGATTGGTTCTTGCTCTCTTATGTTATCGAAAGTCACATCCCTTTCCCAATCCGATAATATTAATCGTTTGGTCTTTTCCACCACACTTGCCCAATTCTCAGGTGTCATTTTTTTTTTGTAATGTTTCATGGTTATAATTGTAATGTAGTACTTAAATCTCTGTCTCCCTACACGCAGAATTTTTTAAATGAATCTTTGAAAACTAAAAAAAAAAACCTTTTTTTGCAAAATAACGATGATAATTCAAAAATGAAACCACTTTTGAGAAAACTAACATTTTTATTTTAATATTCTATTTATTAGCTTTACATTTAAGCCAAAAAACCCTCACAAATTACCTATATTTATTTATAGTTCACATCCATCTAAAAATAGCGTGATTTCGACAGTATGGCAAATGTCGCGGCCATTTTGGCCGCAATATGGCGAATGCGGGAACCGCAAACTATTATCGTCATAAAAATCTAATGATACCGAGGTGGCAGGTGATTCTTGTTTTATTTTGAAGCCCTGTCTGTCAAGACCTTATTAAAAGTCAATGTCATTGTGACATGTGACGCAATTTCTAGCATTACAGGGTAAAAGGCAGGTACCGAGGAGCCGATATCGGCTCCTGACAGACAAGGGGTCCTAGACTTCCACAAATTAGGTGTCATTGCATTTGACTGAATCATTTAATTGACATGTAGATCATATGAAGTGTCAAAAAATCCAATATAGCGACTGAAAGAAGTGATTTTACGCTGAACTGAAATGGTATAAAAATACTAATTAATTTTTATTTCTAAAATACTATTTTTACTATCTTAGAGCTTCCGAAGGCAGAATAAGTTGTACAATAAAGATCATATCATACCAAAAACTAGGTATGGATTGACTAATTTGAAGTTCGAACTAACCTCCTCCTAACTTCTTCAGAAATACTTCATAATTCTGCTGTTGTTCCACAATGGATCAACAATTTTTATTTATTATACGATATGTAGTTGTTGTTACAATCATATAGATAATGTACACCTGCTACCTACCTGCTTACATAATTGAAGCTTAAAATAATGCAACTGTCATTTGTCATTAACGACCTCTTTGGCACAAAGGACCACAACCCAAACCTAGCTGACAATGAAAAAGTGCTGATATGATTCCCACTGCGGGAAAAAGGTTTGCACTTTCTCCGAGTTCAGACACATTACACGGTGGTATACGTACTCGTAGTTCCTGATATCCACGATACAGGCGAAATTCATGCTTGAATGCCTCGTACTGTCCTGTTGCCTTATTTCTGCCCTACTGTTACAAGTTGCCTGCCTGGCTTGTAAAGATACGCAATAATTTAACTCACAAACATGTGAGGAGGCAGCCCTAGAACAGCTGGATTTATTAAACTGTGTCCTTTACTTAATGATGATGATAATTGTAGCTCTGCGTTATTTTAGGGCTACCACACACAATACAAAGATAAGCTAAGTTTTTGAAGAAAACTTTTCACTTCATTTTATCTGATCACATTTTTAACTGACGTTCTCACAACTTGTAGACAACCATGGTCCCAATCACTCCCTTTCGGGATATGAATATGAATTCAAGCTCACCTTGTATAAATAATTCTATAATGAAGAAAGTTGTTTTGGCCAAACAAACTATCGTATTTATCATAGAATTATAAAATACCTACCTATATGTATGATTGTTGAAAGGGTTTGTCATAAAAAAACAGACATTGTTAATTGTGATTAATAATTAATTGTGTAATTTCAATTTCATTTATTTATAAAATATAAAATCATACAAATTCTGTCGAAACTTTTCACACGTTGTAAAATTGTTTGGGGTAGTTTTCAATGCTTCTTTCGCTGATCGCACATTTCACGAAATCATATAGAACTTGTGTAATGCAGGACACATTAGCTGAAAAAATAAAAATATTTGTTTAAATGTATTCTGAAACGATCGATGAGCTCGTTGCCCTGGCGAGTAGCTGAGACGTGTCATATCGTGGCTCAGTCACCAACAACACCAGCCTTTTTCAGTCCACTCCTAGACACAGCCTCCCCATATAAGAAGGGGCATGCAAGTTATCACCAATCAAAAATAAAGTCATACAAATTCTGTATAAACTTTTCACACGTTGTAAAATTGTTTGTGGTAGTTTTCAATGCTTTTTTCGCTAATCACACATTTCGCGACATCATATAAAGCTTGGGTGATGCAGGAGAAATTAACTGAAAAAATAAAAATATTTGTTTATATGTATTTTGAAACGATGAGCTCGTTGTTGCCGTGGCGAGTAGCTGGGACGTGTGATATGTTGGTTCGGTCACCAACTACACCAGCCCTTATTATTCCACTCCTGGAAATAGCCTCCCCAAATAAAAATGGGATAGGCCCATAAGGCCATGCGAGTTAGCTTCGGCCCGCGGCCTCGCTCGTGTTATACCTTGATGATTCTCAATTCTCAATCCGTTCGGTTGTTTTGAAGTGAAGAAAAGAGAAACATTTCACATTTCACAACTGTACAGACTGTCGCCATTATTATAGTAGTAGGATGTGTGGTGCTCTCCATCTTCGCCGTGGTATGCCACGTGGTCGTCTGATGTCATGCGGGATCCAATCAGTGGCGCCCTTTGCCCAGAACTCATCTGGCACACAGACTCCTATATGGAAGACTGGATAAACACAGCTCAATAGATAAGAGTGGAGGCCTTTGCCCTGCAGTGGGACAACTCATGCTTATAACAATAATAAAATAAGTGTGGTCACAGGACCACAAATATATAGATACCACAATATTCTGTTGTTCATAGTGTTTCTGTCACAGTGCTGTGACACGGAGAACTAAAAACTGACAGTTGTCTAAGGTCATTACAAAAATAAAATATGTTACCTGATGGAACAAGTACATAGCCCACCTGATGTTAAGTGCTAACCATTACCTATCACAAAGTATTGCATCGTAGGTCACGTTTGTTTGGAACGTGCTCTACGATACAACGCCCTGCGTCCATCAAGTTGAGGCATGAAGGTGATCCTGTGCCTGTAAGCCTCTTGTGCCTGTAATTTCACACTTTAATTTACGTCACAAATAAGCATAAATGGTGAAAATTGAATTAAGTTGTCAATTTTTTTTTGAGGAATTAGGCATTCGAAGTACTCGTATTTTACAAAAAAATCGTAGACTCAATCCAATTTTTGAAGTTAGTAGAGTTCTTTGTGAAGGGCTCGTCCGGGGAGGTACTGCCACCATGCCTATTTCTGCCGTGAAGCAGCTGAGCTGTGTTTCGGTTTGAAGGGTATGGTTGCCGGTGAAATTACAGGCACAAGAGGCTTATCATCTTCATGCCTCAAGTTGATGGACGTAGGGAGTTGCATCGTAGAGCACGTTCCGGAAAAACGTGATGTACGATGCAACGCTTTGTGATAGGTAATGGTTACTACTTAACATCAGGTGGGCCATGTGCTTGTTCCATCTTCAAGTTGTATAAAAAAAAAAATTACACCCTGCCTTTTTTTTTCTTATTATTTCATACCTGATACTCCGCTAGCTGTCACATGCTTCATTTCAAAATTTACAGAATGTTTCTCCTTGAAACAGTCAATTATTTTAAGCACTGCAGCAATTACACATGAGATTATATCTTTAGATACTTCATTTTCAAGGAGGATGATTTCTGGTCCAGACTCTAAAAAGGAATGTGTTCAAGTTATTGTATTTGATATAGCACATGGGCGTCTGGGAGTTGTATGCTAGCCCATTTTGTATAAATAAATATATAATAATTATTTACATAGTTAAATAAATATTCATCGAAGATACCATGCAATAAAATTTGAAATTAATTAATTTAGTTTCTGCAAGACAAATTGGAGATTTTGAGCGTTACAGTTAAAATTTTGCCCTCAACCTTAACTAGAGGAGCACAAGAACATTAAAAAAAACAGGCCAAGTTTAAGTCGGACTCACGCACGAAGGGTTCCGTACCATTATCTATACATGTATGAGAGCGCCCTTTAATTAATTTTATTATTTATTTTTGAAGTGAATATACAACTAAATATTCTGTGAATATTTCAAGCATCTGCCTGTTGCTGTTATTAATATCTAGCAAAAAATTGTAAAAACTTAAGTTTGTTGTATGGGAGCCACTCTTGAATATTTATTTTATTTTAATTTATTTATTTATTTTTAAAGTGAATATACAATTAAACATTCTGTGAATATTTCAACCGTCTACGTATACCGTAATTAATATCGAATAAAAAACGGCAAAAAAAATCATGTTCGTTGTATGGGGCTCACTTAAATATTTATTTTATGCTAAATTAAGTATTTGTTGTTATAGCGGCAACAAGAAATACATCATCTGTAAAAATTTTAACTGTCTATCTATAACGGTTCATGAAATACAGCCTGGTGACAGACATACAGACAGACGGACACTTTGGGTACAGAACCCTTAAAATGAAATTGGTTTAACTCATAAGTCTTCTGCCCTTGCCCCAGGCTAGGTGGAGTCGGCACAACATGTTTCCATTTTCCACTCACCTCTATCACCTCAATCCTCTCACACAATCCATCTGTCTCTTCATCCGTCCCTCTACTCTTGCATTGTAAATAAAAAATATAATAATAAAATCAATGATCGGTATTTTAACCATGAATGCTTTGAAAATAAAATTATATTTTATGCCTACTGCGTTATTAGTAGACCTTTTTTTTCTGCAGGGACTTTTATGTTCAGCTACAGGACCCTGTGATAACGTTCTCGTATGGTAGCTGTAAAGGACTAACCTTGTTTGGTTGGCTCTGAACCATCGTGTTCTTTCGTAGGAACACCGGCCGCAAATACCAAAATGATACCAATAAATAATAATGAAATACTATGCATTTTCGTGTTTAGCGCTTAGAATTTTTGAAAAACAATGATATTATGAAGACAATTCCGCTAATTCTGATTAGGAATGATTACGTGCACGCTTAAATAAGGCTCGAATGGTATTTTATCAACGTTATGAATTTACTCAGGCAGTGTTGCCGTTTTTTATTTGGAGATAATCCTGAAATTTTGTGCAGATAATGCCAAAAAAAATGCTTAATAAAATGGTAAAATTCAAATTTGATTCCCGAATAACTAACTAAAGTGTTCGACTGTTAAAATAGATGCTTATTCGCATATGAAGAGTGCAAGACGCTGATTTTTGGGCTTCAAGATTTATTTGCATCGTAGGTAAATTAGTTATTCTTTATCCTTTCATTGCAAAATGAGAAGGGTCACATTTTGCCTGTTTTGCTGTGAAAATGTGTTTACAGTTACAATATTTGCAAAAAGCTTTGATCGGATCATCTTAGTACTAAACTGTGATCACCTTTTTCTGATCATGATGACAGCCAATCTTTATACTCTGTCATCTTTTGCCATTCTTCGCGCTAATATTGCTCACAATCACAAATATGACTTTAAAATATTGCAATGAGCGTTCTTGACAAATTAACAATCGCTTAGCAAAAGCTAAACGTTGTAAATTTCAGGGAAGTCCTAATTCCTTTACAGAGAGTTGACATGCTACATAAAAAAACTACATTGGATCAAAAAGCAAATTGTCTCTGGTTTCAATAATTTTTTTTAAATTTTTTACGATGATTCTAATCATGAAATATGCTAAATACAAATTTTTCATGCTAATGGATCAAGAATATTAACTAGATTTAGCATTAAAAATGCTAAACGCCAACACTGAATTCACCACAGAAAAGTAAACCTACTACGCATATAGTACCTAAGTAGGTTGGTTTAGTCTTCTGCGGAATTTACCTACCATAAATAGCAAACGAAAACATGGCTAAAGTATTTTAAATACTTCCCACTACTTTCTACATTAAGGCGACGATACATGTCAAACCTCCCTCTCGCTCGCACTATTCAACATTTTTGAAGGTATAAAATCACAATGTATTTATGCAAAATAGCAAACCTTCACGGCCTGGAAAATAACAATACAAAAGTTCAGCAAGAATATCATGTTGAACCCAACGCGTTTTCCTACCAAAAAATTTGCACCAAAATTGATCACATTGTATTTTATTGTTATTTTATATCATGCTTAGTTTTTTATTTAGGATGAAAAAATCCAAAAAATGACCCCCCCCCCCCCCCTAATCTCTGAAGTGAGAAACCTGAAATTATATATAAATTACCTTAAATATAGTGAAGTCTCTAGCTAATATGGTTTTGTAGAAACCTCAATAAAATGTGAGGACAGCTGTGGTCAAGGTAAAATGCAAGTTACACGGTCGAATATGGTGTTATCTGTGTCTCTGCCCTAATTTGCCCATTCTAAAGCCGGTTTCTATTTTACTATAACACGTACAGTTTTAAAATACGAAGAAAATTTACTAATTAGTGTCGCACGCCATTGACGTCACCCGTGGTGGGCGAGTCAACTTGCACTTGACCGGTCTTGTTTGAAATTAAAGACAGCGCCTATACCGACTAGACCGGCTTCAGCACAGCCAGCCAGTGCCGCATGAGGGTGGAGTAAACATCTTCGGAAACAACGGTTAGAAGGTTGTTAGTGCTCCAACAGTGAGATGAGAAAGTGTGTTACCGCATGACTGCATTGAAGCCGTCTGTGCGCGTATCTGCAAACATCTTCGATGCACTGCAACAAACATCCATCCTCATAAACTTTCAAATTTATTATATTAGTAGGATAAGATTGGCATGCAATACAGTGACACCGTGTAAACCGGTATTTAAACAGGGCCTCTCATTACCAGAAATTATAGAGTAATTTCGTTATAAGGAACTTCCAGTGAGCGAGAAACAAACCACACTATAGAGTGTGCGAACACAATAAGGTCATTAAACTAAGAGAGTATTGATAAAATGAAATGAGAGTATTATGACACAATCAGCATCGCTATAATAATTCACCCATTTGACCTATTTTTGAAAGATAGCTGCCTCTCGCGGCTCCGCTCGCGTGGTAACAAATTAAAAGTAATTTAGGAGCAAGTCAAAGTTACAAACCATGTAAACGTACTGACAGACGTATTGTAAGCGTTACGAAAAATGATGGCGAATAACAAACAACAACAGCTTATTCAGTCCACTGTTTGACATAGGGTTCCCTTAAAAGAAGGCTGCATGATATGCCCATAATCCCTACGCCGGGCATGCGGGTTGGGGATCACAGGGCACACCTTTTCGCATGACCGACGCTGCAGCCGTCGACGGCCAGGGCAGACGGGGGGATTTAGCTGTATTAGCCGGTACTAGGCTCCGCTATGCCGCAATCAGCCGACAGCCAGAGCTCCGTTTGAGGTTGGTTATAGTTCATAGGGTGGAAACCCAGCAACCATACGGTCATTGGCCCTTACAACCTTACACCTCCTACGAACAAAACTCTAGCAATATAACACTGATACATAATTTAAGCTGCTGCCGTTCCCATTTAAATAAATTTAACTTTATCTATGAATTAATTTTTATTCTTGTCGGTGTAGTAATTCCACTCCACCACTCCACTCCAACCTATATCAGTCCACTGCTGGACATAGGCCTCCCCTAATAAAGGGGGATATGCCCATAATCCCAACGCTGGGCATGCGGATTAGGGATCGCAGGGCACAGCTTCTCGCATGACCGACGCGTGTAATTCAATTCTCTCCATTTAGCTATTTCCATTGTAGTCTTCCTCTTATATAATAGGTCGGGGAAAAAGTTTCTTCGTATTTTGTTTGTATAAAATTTAAGAAAAATATCTTTGATTTTACTGTTTGTATGTCTGTTTGTATGTTGCTGGTTTTAATATAATTAATTATGAAAAAGAAAAAGAAAAAGTAAAAAACACTTTCTCCCCATTTTTCAATGGTTTATCTGGCCGCCAATGTGAGTGACTGTAACGAGGAAAATTAGGTACATTCTAAGTTTTATTACAAAAAAGGGGAAAAATGTCAAGCTGCGAAAAAACATTGTGTCGTTTGTGGACCGGACCTAATGCAGTGTCTTTAAGAGTAGCACAAAGTTGGTTAAAGCGTTTTCGTCCGGAAATTTTGAAGTCTAAGCTGCAGCTTGCTCTGGTCGCCCTCATACGGATATAGTTGCTGCCATTTTTGAAAAAGTGGAGCAAGATTGGCATATTAGTAGTTACAACAAAGCGGAAGAATTGAAGATTGACCACAAAACAGTTTTGACCCATTTGAAAAAGTCTGGCTGTACAAGAAAGCTCGATATTTGGCTACCACACGAGCTCACTGAAAGAAACCTAATAAATAGTGTACTCATTTGCGGTTCTCTATCGAAATGTAATGAAACCGAACCAATTTTGAAAAGAGTGATCATTGGTGATGAAAAGTGGATCACTTACGACAAAAACGTGCAAAAAAGATAATGGTCAAAGGGTAGGCCAGCTCCACAGACTGTAGCGAAACCCGGATTAACGCGCAATAAAGTGATGTTGTGTGTATGGTGTGATTGGAAGGGCACGGTTTATTATGAGCTTTTACCGCCGGACTAAACTATCGATTCGGATCTCTACTGCCAACACTTAATGAGACTCAAGCCAGAAATTGAAAAACAAGACCGGTTAAGTGCGAGTTGACTTGCCCACCGCGGGTGACGTCAATGGCGTGCGATACTAATTAGTAAGGTTTCTTCGTAATTAAATTTTGTACGTCCTATAGAAAAATAAAAACCGGCTTTAGAATGGGCCTTTCAGATAACACCATATTTGACCGTGTAACTTGCTTTATAGCTTGACCATAGCTGTCATTACATTTATTGAGGTTTCTACAAAACCATATTAGCTGGAGACTTTTATTCGCTTGAAGCTGCTATAATTTACCTGTAAAATATAGACATACTTCTATAATATGTATAAATTTCAGGTTTCTAACTTCGCAAACTTCGGAGTTAAGGCCCCCCATCCTATGGTAATTTTTTGAGCTTTTTTCAACCTAAATCAAAAACTATGTACGATATAAAAAAAACGGAGTAATAATGTTTAAATCAAGCCTTTTCATTTGATACCCCACTCGACCTAGCACCCCACCTTTTATTTTTCAACCGCCCCATTTTGGAAGAGTTTCAAAAACTGTTTAAGGTTGGGACTTCGCTATAATTTTCATGCAAAATATAGATATTCTTCTTTAACATATATTCGTTTCAGATTCTGGCTTTGCAAACTTCGTTCAGGTTATGGTCATTTGTTGGACAATTTTGATCATAAAATGAAAACCAAGCATCGTATAAAAAAATAAAAACCTGCTTTAAACTGGGCTAATTGACCCCTTTCATATGAAATGCCAGTCGACCGATATTGGCACCATTTTGAAATTTTGACGTTTCATATTTTGGACCTTTTGGGGATGAAAATGAAAATATTTTTTTCATTTTTTACTGGCAATCTTATTCAGTCAGTGCATTTTAAATCTACACCAAATTTCAAGTCGGTAGCTTATTTAGTTCCTGAAATAATCAGCTGTGACAGACGGATGGATGGAACATAAAGACAAAGCGGCACCATAAGGGTTCGTTTGTCCGGTTCGGTAACGTCACCCTAAAAACGGTTGGAATTGATCAACAGAAAAGGATTGGTCTTTCATCATGGTAACGTCAGACCACACACATCTTTGGCCACTCGGCAAAAATTGAGAGAGCTTGGTTGGAATATGTTTATGCATCCACCGTATAGTCCTGACTTTGCACCCTCAGATTATTATATATTGGTTAACATCAAGAGAGGACTTTCAAAACTACTTGGGGGCCGTTCAAGTATTACGTAAGCAGTATTTCTTTGTTTCGCTTATTTTGGATGACTTGGGGGGGTATGGAAGTCTAGATAATGATTGCGTCATCGGCAGTTATTTACTTTTTTACACGAATGGCAACCCTCACATTGTCTATGCTTAAAAACGCATTTTCGGGGGTTTCCGCAAATAATGCATACGTTAGGTCAATCGGCACTTAGAACCGATTAGAGGAATTACCGCGCGCTATTCACTTGTTTAAATTTCCCAGTGTTGCCATTTTAGCATTTTTAATGCTAAATTTAGCATATTGAAAAATTTCCGTTTAGCATATTTCATGATTTACATTTTTTAAACGTTACCTACCAAACGAACAATCAGTACAGTCTTCTTAATTTCTGCGTCTAATTTGAATCTGATGTGTTAATATAATATCACGGCTTCTCATATTTATGAGATAATTTAGGACGTGTGGTCTTTATCATGCTTCCGTTAAGTCACTAAATCGTCTCATGGAGAAGATCCATAAAAAAGTAAACAAGCACACTGATAGTCTGATAGGAAAGTTAGACCTGTAAGAGTCGCTGCTCGTCGTGCTAATGAACTGGTGTGCATTATTCAAAATTTTGAGCACCATGATGTTGAATGGCTCGATGAGAACGACGTAGACATTCCAAAATCGGATGAAAGTGAGCAGACTCACACCACTGAGCCGCAATCCAAGCATACCAATGTCATCGAAAACTTAGAATCATGGATTCATGGACTGAAGACTGTTAATTTGAATTTAATATGTGTACCAAAAATTTTGAATAGTTTCTTATGTTCGTAAGATTATAATATTTTTGTCCCTTACAAAAATCTCTATCCTAAATCTATTTTCTTATTTTTATATTTTATAACATTATAAATTCATAATATAAAAAAATACATTTATAATTAAAAATGTTTACGTAAACATGGGGGGAGGGCGTAAGAGCTTTGCTTACTGTTGACAAGGGGGATGGGGGGGTAAATAATTGTAATAAATCTGTTTACGTAATATTTGAACGGCCCTTTGTCGCATTTTTTTGATTAAAAATCCCAAGATTTGTACAGCAACGAAATCATGTCACTACCTACGAAATGATATCATGTTAATGAACAAAATGGTATATAGTATTATAATCAAATGTAATTACACTTCGAAAAAAAATGTCTTGAATTTTTTCCCCGACCTAATATAAAAATAATGCTGGACGTTATTATCAGTTCACACAGCATCATGCAACCCCAAACTAAGCAGAGCTTGTATTATGGGAACTACATGATTGATATACTACATTTATACATTTTTTTTGTAAATACATACATATCATTCATATAAAACGCCCAGACCCAAAGACAAATATCTGCAGAACATGCAAATATTTTTCCCGCAGCGGGAATCGAACCCGCAACCTTCTGCGTCTCAGGCGGGCCTTCGCCCACTGCGCCACAAAGGTCGTCTTCCACGCTTTCCTTCTACCTTTTCCTCGATGATATTTCTAATGAAGCTGTCATGTCGTATAAGGTGTTCAATCATTTTTCCTATTCGGTTATGGTTTTCATCAAGACAGTTTTTTCATCCACTCGTTTTAGAAATTCCTCGTTAGTAATCTTCTCAGTCCAACTGATGTATATAAATGCAATGTAAAGTATCCACATCAGCCTATATCAGTCCACTGCTGGACATAGGCCTCCCCTAATAAAGGGGGATATACCCATAATCCCCACGCTGGGCATGCGGGTTGGGGATCGCAGGGCACAGCTTCTCGCACCACCGACGCTGCTGCCCGTCAGTGGCCAGGGGATTTAGCTGTGCCGATGTAGGCTGTGCTATGTCGCAATCAGCCGGCCGCCAGAGCCCCGTTCGTTGTTTAGCAGGGTGCACCACGTGCAGGTGGGGTTGGCTTGGGTTCCGAAGATAGGGGTTGGAACCCTGTACACCCCCCGAAGGTAGGGGTTGGAACCCTGTACACACCCCCTGTGTGTAATGTAAAGTATATGTTTATCTATCTATCTTGACTGGCCTCATAACTCAGTTGGTAGTAGCTCTGCCTTCTCTGCTGCAGGTCGCAGGTTCGATTCCTGCCCAGGACAAACATTTGTCTGATGAACATGAAAGTTAGTTCTGTGTCTGGGTGTTCTGTAAGTATTCATGTATGTTTATCAGTCTCTGGTACCCATTAGTACAGGCTCTGCCTAGTTTGGGATCAGTCTACCGTGTGTGAGATGTCGCGTATATTTATTATTTATTATTAATGTAAAGTATTTTATTATACCTGCAGACACAACAGTCATCACCTCGCTCTACGCCCAACTCATCACCGAGGTCTACCAAGAGTCCGCCGCTGCCGGGAGCGCAGCCCCAACCTTCGGCGCCTGAGAGGTAAGTCTAAGCCAGATTGCTTAGGACGGGAGTTGAACCGGCCCCCTTACCACCACCACCACACCAGCCTATATCAGTCCACTGCTTTTATAATATAAGGCCAAATTAGTATGATAATAAACATTTGCACAGACACACACATAGTACAGACACACATTGCCCATGGACTACCCATTCAGCACACAATTTTATGAAGATCGGTGCAACATACAGTTCATTGATGTTCATTGGAACTGGATTAAATAGACACAAACTTTCGCATTCATAATATTAGTGTGATTTAGGGAACCCAGTGCACGCGGCGGTGTTGTTAGAAGCGCGCCTCAGACGCCTTCGCTGGGAGAGAGAGAACGGATCGATATGACACACAGTCTAGGTGAGTGTTGAATTGTATAAATAAACAAATAATGCTGTACACGATCACACAGCATCACCTAGCCAAACTAAACAGAGCTGGTATTATAGGAACTACATGGCTGAGACTGCCAACTTAAATACTTTTTTTGTGGTAAATACATAGGTACATATTATATATAGAAAATACCCAGACTCGAGACAAATATTTGCAGAACATTTGTCTCGCAGCGGCAATTGAACCCGCAACCTTCTGCATTCTCAGGCGGGCTTTTACCCATTGCGCCACAGATATCGTCGTATTTGATTTTTTTTGTATTTTAATAAGTTTTTTTTAATAAGTGTTAGCCGAGCCGCACACACTTCAGGGAAAATCTAAGATTTTTATAAATACCAAAAATATTGTCGTATTTGTTTGCTAGCTTCCGGCCGCGACTTCGTTCGCGTGATACCCGGATAAAAAGTAGCCTATAAGTTATTCCTGGTCTAGAACTAAAAAAAAGCATCAAAGATTTTTCTGGAGGATTTTCAAAAAACTTTGATAACACACGTCAAAAAGTACAATACGATAATACGAACACTTTTCACCCCTTTTCACCCCGTTGGAGGTTGAATTTCCAAAAATCCCTTCTTAGTGGGTAGTTTTGATACAAAAGGAAGCTAGACGCTAAATTTCAGCTTTCATTTCCTTATGTGGTTTAGGTTGTGAGTTGATTCCAGAAAAAGGCCTCTTCTTTTATATACAGAATGCGGCATGTTGAGTAGTCAACCCAATGCCTGTGGGTCATGACTAATTAGAAAATAAAAAATTGTGTTCAGTAAATGTATTATGGTTTTCGAGTTATTGACTACTTTCAAAACCATTCAAAAATAGATGAAATATTTTATCGTTTTTGAAAGTTTTCACCGTTTCTAACGCAATCGTAATTAATTATACAGGAGGTATGGAAAGCATGGGCAATGACAATAGAGGCTACCACCAAAACCAGCGACCGACAACAAGTAAGTATTTAATTAATCTATAGTCAATTTCATGAAATTAAAATTGTTTATTCCTTGATTTTTAAGTGAAAACCGATAACTAAATGTATAATGCTGGCAGTATGTAGCCCCAAACTAAGCAAAGCTTGTATTATACGAACCACATGACTGATATACTACTCATATTTTTTTTTGTATATACATACTTCATACATATAGAAAACACCCATACCTGAGACAAATATATGCAAATAATGCAAACATTTGTCCCGCAATGCGCGGTGGGAATCAAACCCGCAACATTCTGCGTCTCAGGCGGACCTTCGCTTACTGCGCGATAGAGACCGTCGAAAATCCGTACAGTCTGTTTTTTTTTTACTTTGTTTAAATAATTTCATTTCTTGATGAGTAACAGGGCATTTTACAAGTTTATTATCTATATTTGCTACAGTGGGCATTGACAACCGGAGCCTAAGAAGCGATCTTCTCTACGCCGCTGATTCCGTCACCAACGCTATGTCGACCCTAGTTAGAGAACTCAACTCAGGTAACACTATTTATACCATAATATGCTAATACCATAGCTTAAGCTGAGCTGGGGACCATTTCCCCACACAGAGCACTTTTACGATGTCTTTTATATGTGTCAGTCACATCATTGTTTATTTTTATTACACTAACTTAAATCTTGTTTGTGGTGGGGTTTTTTAAAACAAAGTATTTATGTTCTATTCTATTCTATTCTATTCTACCACAGAAAAGTAAACCTGCTACCCAATAGAAGGGCAATGGCTGAAAATTTGTATCAGAATCGTTGTCGCCAGTTCGTTTCTTCCTCCGCATACATTCTACAAATCAATGTTTTAGTTTTTTTTAAGCGCACAACGCGGGGCTTCACAAATACATGTCTCAAACTTTCACTCACGCACGTCAAAAAACTCGTGAGCATAATAGCTTGTAACAGTCCACTGCTGGACGTAGGTCTTCCTAAGGGCTCTTTATACACGACTCTTTGACGCGTCCGCGGCAGCCGAGCCATTTATGAATGCCGCGTCGACGGTTGCTTCTACCGTTGGCACTTTGCCACTTGTGTACGAGCTCAAATAAGAAGGTCCATATGCGCATAAGGGGCGTCCATTAATTACGTGAAGCATTTAGGAGGGGGTCGAGCCAAATCTCACCAAATCTCACGTGGGGGGGGGGGGGGGGGAGTCCCGGCAAATCTCACGTATTTTTTTTCCTCAAGAAAAATAAATTAAACCCCATCAATTCCAAAGCCGCGGGCAGTGCTAGTTTATAATATTAGTGTGATATGATATATTTATTTGCATTAATAGTGTAATTTGATGACATAATTTTAATTTAGCACTTTATTTTTAAAAACTTGCATATTTTTGTACGTATTTGCGCTGCGACGAAGGGCTACATAGTATAAAATTAAGTTTAAATAAATAAATATAATGACTGCGACTCTTGACACCTGCATAACTTTTAGCTTTTGAGACACACTTGATAGGAATCGGTCATTTCCTCGTCTCGGTATACAGTGAATTACAGTGTAGGTATTACATCATTTTCTTTTGTTTTCACTGTAATTATTCCTACGTTCTAGGAATCTTAATGAATAATAATATGATCAATAATACTTTAATCTTTTATTACTTTTCTGTTTCTTACTTGACTTCACCGCAGGTCTCTAAACTCTAATGTTCTCCTAGTCACACTTTTAGGTAGGTTATTTATTATTATTCATTTAAAATTATAAGTTAATTTGATTTGATTTTATGTAATAACTTGATTTGATTGTATGTAAGAATTTGATTTGATTGATTGAATGTATTGTAATAATTAATTATATTTAACTTACATTTTTAATTGTAAATAACTAAACTTAAACTTCATACTTTATAAAATTATGTCTATAGGTTATAATTGTAAAATCTCGTAGCGTATAAGGTACTTGTTTTAGGTGTGGCTACCTTAAAAGAGTAAGCGCAGGAAAGGAATTTTAAATATTAAGAATTTTTGTAAGAGTTGTGTAATTACTCATTGGAAGCCCTAAATAAATAAACAAATAAAAAAATCTTGAAATTTACTAGTCTTAAAAAAAACTAAGCCGTTTTTTTAAATAAATCCAACGCAATCAACTTATTATCATCAATCCACATTTTGAAAAATCTCACGTGAGATTTTGGGGGGTGAGGGGGTCGAGCAAAATCTTTTTGGCTAACTCAGTTGTTGGAGTTTTTAAGCCTCAGGAAAGCCTCCGACATGGCTTAACGACTGAAGAAGCCGGGACCAATATCTTAACGTGCCTTCTGAAATACGGAAGCGTTCTTATCTATATACCACTAAACGGTCACCCAGTATCTAAGTAGTAACCGGGCGGAGTGTTACTTAAGCTGACGATACATGTCAAACCTCTCGCTCACACTATTAAAAATTTTTGAAGATATAAAATCACTGAATGAGGTATGCAAAATAGCAAACCTTCACGGCCTAGAAAATAACAATACAAAGTTTCAGCAAGAATATCATATTGAACCCAACACGTTTTCCTACCAATAAATTTGCACCAAAATTGATCACATTGGTACAAGTTTTTTGGTAAGAAAACGTGATAGAATCAAAATTATATTGTTGCTGAACCTTTGTTTTGTTATTTTCTTGGCCGTGAAGGTTTGCTATTTTCATAACTACATTCAGTGATTTTATATATTCAAAAATGTTGAATAGTGCGAGCGAGAGGGAGGTTTGACATGTATACTTAACCAAGATGATGTGCTGAGAAAAGTCGCCGTCAGAGCCCCGTTTGTTAGTTAGCAGGGTGCACCACAGGCAGGTGGAGTTGGCTTGAGTTCTTGAGTTCTAAAGATGGAGGTTTGAACCCCTTGATGTAAGTTACACACTGATGTAGCGATTATCGCATATTTAAATCGGCTAATAATTATTTAACTTAGGAATCTACTTGTTATTTAAGCATGCTATTTTATGTATCTACATTCTTTTCATAAGTTTATATCGCATTGGGCATGCATTTATGTTATTGTGTTATATACAAGGTGATTTTGAATTCGTATGTTATCCCGAAAGGAGGTGATTTGGACCATGGTCCAGAAGTAGTGAGATCTGTTAAAAATACGTGAAAGGAGAATGCCGAGAACCCGTACCAATTGCGTCAAAACCGAACGTTACCATAAAATTTATTATATATTCTAGATGACATTAACATTTTCTTTAGTTTTACACACAGACTTGATTAATAATCAAGTAAAAAATATGTTGTTGATTTGGTTTCCGTTGCACGCCGCTATTAGACTACAACAACCAATAATATATACGTTGCTATGGCAATAAACATTGATGTAAAGTGTTACTATGACAACAACCCTCATTTTTAATTATTTTGGCAGTAGTATCGACTTAAAACTTATTGGATATTTTTTTGACGCACTCACTTTAGTCTGGGTACCGAGCGCCATACATCAGACGGCATTCTCCTTTCCACCAAACATTTTAAACATATCAAAACTTTCCACCAAAAACTTTAAGAATTACTTTGAGTTGTGTGTGGCAGTCCTAAAATTGAGGCATAGCTACAATTCATTATCATCATCAATAAGTCAAGGATTCGACCACATTTAGCATGTCTAGGATTTTTCCCACGATTTTTTGTATTATTGCGTAGCTTTACAAAAAAATTGAATGTTTTTGACCTTCGGGAGAAGATATCTCATGCATTCGAATTCCAACTCACCTCATATAATATCATTTAATTCTTGTGATATTTTAGCTAACATCTTATTCGATAATGTCGACTGCCAGCGTTTCTCAAGGTGACTGGTGAATGACTTCGGAAAACATAAATACGTATAAAATATAACAACAAACTACAGAAAAATTTATCTACGTAAGGTCTATCAAACCTCATCATTTCAAATAATTTCGTCTTTTCATTCTGCCCAAAAACTCTCAAACAGTTTTGACGTGTCCATACAAACTTTGAGAAACACTGGCTACACCATACATTTTAATGTTCCATGCACATTTTGTATGAGTTGTGTGTAGGTGTTTTAAGTTGTAAATGTTTGCAGAGGGCTCCGATACCGAGGAGACTGTTAAAGGCGATGCCAGGAAACAGAGAAGTAAGTTATGTAGGATACAAATGACAGAATTTTTAAAGGGTTGGCAAAACGCATGTTATATCTCATCTCATTTCATTTTATTTTATTTATTTATTTCAGTCATAATGATTGGTACAAAACTTGAAAATTAATCATTTTCAAGTTTAACACTATGAGTCTATGAGTATTGTTTTTAATCGGATAACTTTTGATGATTTTTCCTTTTTTACATAAAGTATACCCCCGGTCGATCCTACGGTTAACTTAATCATCTCCGTCCAAAGGTTGTCTGAAAGAGATCGCTTCCTAGCGATAAGACCGCCCATTGTACCTTTATATTTATTTTAAGTTTCTATCTGTTGTTTCTAAAATTAAGGTGTACAATAAAAAAAAAATTAATTCATTCATTCATTCATCCGACCCAAAAATAGGAACTGCGTCGCTACTTGCATCCAACTACAGAGAGACAAAGCTACGTTATTAGTAGTGTATGTGACTGTAAGGTGTTATGATGTTTAATTTTTTATACAAGTAAATGTTCTTATTCAACTTAAATATGATAATTTCTTATCTAAAAACATTGCATGTAAGCATGCAATATTTTTTGTTATGGTAGTGCCTGAAAAAATGATAATTTAATTTTGCTCGTAGCTTTTGAATCTACGCTTTCTCATTGCCCAAAATGTTACGTCTACGATACGAATATTTTATCGCTAGTCTTTGGGTCATACTAAAATATACTATGCTGAAGTTACGAGACCGAAAGTTCAGCATGATTACGCCTGCAATGCTATTTGAATTACAAATGACATATTATGCTGAAATTACGTTGAGTTATGGCGTCCAGCCGACCTTTTCAAAATCAGCTGCGTAACTTACGTCGCGTAATTTCGGCTATAGTGTGTTTAGACATTAAGGCTCAATTTACACCGCCGTGGATATATAAAATTTTGATTATTTCCAGATTTCGAAGAAGACGAAGACAGCGATGAGCCGATGCCGAGACCGCAGCCTCCTAGGCACTATCTGCACGACAGCAACGTGCAGGTTTGAACCTTGACGCAATAACTATTGAGTTTTTATTCCTCTGAACATTCATACAAAATAGAGCTCTTTTAAAATAGAAAATGTGATTTGTGTCCCTACGAGTTGCACGATTCGAAAATTTTCATAGGTTACGATTTCGAGCTCAATTTTAAAGTGCCTTTTTTCGTTAATTACCTAAGGTTTTGAGGGGTAAACATAGCAATCTCCAAGAAGATTACATTACCTACGTTCGATCAGTTTCTATTTAAAAGCAGTTGAGTGATTGACAATAGAGTTACATCAAAAATGAGCCCGAAAACAAAAATTATGAAAGTTTTCGTATAGTGCAATTCGTACTAGGGGTACTGAATAAGCTCTTGACGACCCCCGATTCGATTCCCGTCTTGAGACAAATATTTGATCTGCAAATATTTGTCTTTGGTCTGGGTTATTTCTTTTTATGATATGTAAGTATTTACAAAAGATAATTACAAGAAGAGAAATATATATGTAGTATATCCGTATCACCTTATACATCATCCGTATACCCTTAATAGTTATTTAGTTTGGTGCTATATCATGATGTGTGCATTTTTTATTTATTTAATCTATAGTACTTTCCCAGACAAACAAAAAAAAGGGTTCAAATCCCATCCCGTTTGATGATTGATTTTCGTTTTATATAGCATTTTTTGTTTTACGCTTATTTTTTAAATAAAATTATTTCCTTGATCTCAAAATATCACGCTAAATGCCTATTTAGATATATTCTAACCTGACGTATCGTAAATAAAAAATAAACCTGACCTGAAATGTTGGCCAATGACAAAGCGTTATTTTGAATGTACGCTTTCTCATTGGTCCAAAATTTACGTCTACTATACGAACACTCATTCGCTAGTATTCGTGATCGAGGCTCAGTAATTGCTACCGCTATGACGGTAGCAAAGTGTTACAAGGATGGAATTATTGTAAGCATCGCATGTCCGAATGCATGACAATATGGCGCCGGCACCAGCCTATTTCAGTCCACTGTTAGACATAGGCCTCCCCTGATAAGAAGAAAGATACGCCCATAATCCCCACGCTGGGCATGCGGGTTAGGGATTGCAGAGCACAGCTTCTCACACCGACGCTGCTGCCCGTTAGCGGTCAGTGATGTGTTGGTGTGAGGGTGCGTTTCTATTGAAGCTACTGGGCTGGGCTGTGCGGAGCGGGACAATCACAATTCTCGAAATGCTCGCTCACGTGATGCAGTGGAGAATTCGAGCATTGTCATTATCCCGCTATGACGCAGTCAGCCTTCGCCAGAGCCTCGTTTGTTAGCAGGGTGCACACAGCGGGTGAGGTCGGCTTGGGTTCCAAAGATAGAGGCTTGAACCCTTTACACCGCCAATACCGCACGCAACGACGAATTTCGCTCATATCTAAATAGGCTTTAGTATCCGATTGAAATACATATTTTTAGTTGTTTTTTTTTTTTGCAATTGTGTTGTCCTTTTATTTCAGAGCTTGGCACCTAGTGTTGTTACGCAATCTTAAGAACATTTAAAGGTTTGTTTTTGTTTTTTGTTAATAGTTTTAACATGCGCCACAAAATATATTTTATAAATATTTATTTCAGGCAATATGCACATACAAAAATACGGTTACAGAGGCCCATAGTTATAAATACCTAACAGACTAACATACATATTTTATATTCTACAAACTTCTTATTAACCTAGGGGGAGGGATTTCGCTTCGGTGCCGCTTACCTAAAGCGTCTGTTGACGATACCAGCTGGCCAGAAATTCGGGACCATGAGTACATCCTTGTGCTTCGAAAGAATCTGGAGAGTGTAGGACTTGAACCAGTATTTCTACTGCTCCCAGCCTCTGAAGAGACTTTTATGAAAAACCGAAATTTTCACGTACCGTTACATCTGTGTAGGCACCGACACCATTTCAGCTTTTTCCGAAAGCCTTCGTCTGATCATAGATATCATAATGCAGCTAGCGGCAAGACGCTGCACTGGAAAGGTATAAGCATAAACATAAACAGCGAGCACATCTCACACTTGCAATTCGCTGATGACATAGTCCTACTGGCGGAGTCGCTGGAAGAGCTGCAACAGATGCTGGACGGCCTAGCATCCGCCTCGCGAAAGATATCTTGTCTAAGGACAGGGCGCAATGGCGCTCATTTGGGGAGCCCTACGTCCAACAGTGGACTGCTATAGGCCGATGATGATGATGATGACATAAACCAGAAGTATTAACTACACTATATTATAAACCTGCCAACCTAGCTCGCGTAAGGCCTGGACTGGTCGACTGGTCCGCCTCACTTATAGCCGGGGATACACATGCCCGTAGCTTGCACACTAGCATACCAGTTCCTTGCACGTGTCAGCTACTGTGATGTGTATACGCTAACTGGCATACATGTAGCTAGCACAACATTTGATTTACTTGCATGCCCGTTGAGACACGTGCCAGTTTGGAAACCTCCCCGGCTCCTCCGGGGGGGTTTCCAAACATACCAGTATAGCATACCAGTAGCTGACTCGTTATTGACGTAAGTGCACGCTTTTTTTTCGCGCAAGAATAGGTACGAGTGTCTCTCACGAACTGTCCTGTGTATACGCGATGGGAATACTGGCATACAAGGGCACAACTTGCATGCCAGTTTTACTTGCACATGTATCCGCAGTGTGCCAGTTACTCGTTTATGCCTCCAACTTTTATGCCAGCTACTTTCCCGATTTACTGGCATGTGTATCCCCGGCTTATTGCATTGGCAACTCGAGGTTAAAAAAAAATAACATGTATATTTTTTTTTATTTCAGGACACACCGCCTCCCCTCCCCGCTCGCACCGGTCACTACTATCCGCGCACATAGTAGCACTATGTACTTAATGTATGTACTTAGTTATACAATATGTACTTAATATTCGACGTTATGTACTTAGTTATATGTACATAATGTACTTACTGAATGTTTGCTGGTTCATTGTTCAAGAGACAGTTTAAGCAAAAAAATCTTGAAAATACAGGGTGTAAAAAAAATACTTCTCAAATCTGAATAGTTTTTTTTATTGAAAAGGTTTTTACAAGATAGAAAGGTCTTTTAGAAGTATGTGCAGAAGTTTTACATCCTATTTCTTTTAATTTCATAAGTAATTGAAATGGTGGTTAAAATAATTAGGGATACTTCATCCTTGTAATTATGAAATAGAATAAATTAAAAAAGTAATAATGACGCGAAATAAAAGACAACCGAGGCGGTAGCACGAATATTTTGACATGTCCTATCGTAAGCGTATAGTAAAATCTGGCCAATGACAAAGCGAAGATGCTGCTGCGTTTTGCACGGTGGCGCCACTGAACATCATCGCTGTTGCTACCGTGCTTTGCAGCATACGCTGAGTGGCACCCTTTTTGTGTCATTGTTTCTCTTATTAGAGTTAATCATTTAACTATTGTTTATTTTTATATACTTTGTGACAAATACATGTTTCTCTATCAGTTATCCTTTTAAATTAATGCATTGTCATTGGCCAAAGTTTCATGATATAATACATGTCAAAATATTTGTGCTTCGGGCCTCTGGATGTAAATCTTATTAGTAATTTTCGTAACCACAATAAATTTTTACAATAGATAGAAAGAAAAACTGTACAAATCAAATTGTAGTTTATTATGCTTAAATACAATGCAAGGCATTTTTCATAGCACCCCAGTTGAGAACTGCCTGAAAATGAACCAGTATACATCAACTAAATATTCTAAGTAGTATATAAATTATACTTAAAATACCTCCTACTGTAACTTATCTAAAAATAAACATTAAAACGAATCATAAAAAATATATACTCCCAAACTTGACATGGAAAATGTTTTATTTTGTGCAATACATAAACATTATTCAATTCAATCTTATTTTTTTACTTAAGTACGTTTAAATATACCAAGAGCAATAAAGTCTAAAAAAACTCAAATACAATGATGTCTCATAAAAAACTGATTATGTTTTTTAATCTAACGAAAAAAAATGTCTATTAAAATTGATCTTGTTATAATGTGTCTTGACATTAAACATGGGTTTTAGATCATGGTTCATTGAAAAGTCTAAATTGTACATATTTATATTCAAAATATTGTTTGCTTACTGTCTAGTCCCAAAGCAGCTAGTTTGAAGGCACTGACCTGAAAATTTATTTAAGTTATGTAACCTTTTTAACTAAATAAACTCTTTTTCTTTCTTTTATTCTTGAGTGCAACTGGCAAATGTTTGACAAAAAATATAAGAAAAGGAAATAAAATCCATACATCCATTTATCATCAATAACCAACTTATAAAAGGAATATTGCACCATAAATAAATACGGTAAACAGTAGAAACATCAATACCACCATTTTTGTTAATCTCTATTTACGCGGTTTAAATATAAAATGGCGCTTATTAACAAAACCTTTTGTGATTGGTCAAATTTATGTAGTATTTATCGTTTTTGATTGGTTAAAAAGAGTGAGTATAGAATGCAATAACTACAGAAAACTAAACCAACCTACGATGCTATCTAGCGGTGCGGATCGTCGCTCCAACTATGAATATTCGCTCATAATTTCGTAAAATTTTGCCAATGGGTTTATTGTCCTGCGTGCGTGAACGTTGTAAAGAGCCTCTGTATTTGTGCAAATCAATGGCAGGGCTGCGTTTTGAGAGTCGAAAAAATTAAAATCAATGTTTTAGATTATTGACTTCCGATTTGTGGAATGTATAGGAGAGGAAGAAACAAACCGGCAACAGAGGTTCCGCGAAAATCTCACGCACTGCTGCATATTGGGTAGTAGGTTTACTTTTCAGTTGAAAAAACGTTTGAAGTACACCAACAGAGGTTGAAATTATGGCGATTTCTTGATGCTAAAAGAATTTCGCTTCTGATTGGCCAAAGAAGGTATCGCTTTCTTTATAAAACTCTCGATTCGATGTTTATAAAATGTATTATATTATGCTTTCAGCCTATTTGCTAACACTATTATTTGAAACATATTATTCCTTTTCCTGTCTTCCATGTGTCAATTCCTTCCAGTTTGTACAAAAATGTCAATTTAAAAATTTACTTCCCAATGCATTAAATTAATACAAATGATTCTGAGCAAAATGAACTCGCATTTTTAAAAAAAAAACTTAATTTTTAGAATAAATTCCTTATTTAATTCTTATTTTTTACACATCTAAGGATCAATAACCTGATTATCCGCGACGTTTTCCAAATTAATTATGAAATTAAAACAATGTCAAAGACGCCATTCTTATCGGCTAAAATATTTTCAACAATGATTTTAGCTTTTCTTTATCAAAATAAGACTGAGATTAAGAAACCACCAAACAATGTGGAAATACCAAAACGATATATACCAAATCGATTGTTTTATTTGAAACTAACATTGATTAAGTTTTGCTTATGATAACTAAAACTAGAAGCTTTGCATACATTATCAAACCGAGTGAACCGGTTCCTTCTAGGCAAACGTGCTCCATCTTAGACCACATCTTCACCTGTTTCTGTAGACGATCACTAATATTTCAACCTGACGTATCATACGCGTAACGAAAAATGTTTGCCAATGACAAAGCGTTATTTTGAATCTACGCTTTCTCATTGGCCAAAATTATACGCCTACGATACGAATACTTTTTCGCTAGTCTTCATGATCTAGCCTCAGGTCTATAGTTATGTCAGGGTTATAGTGGTCAAACGCTTGACTATGTTTTTGTAAAATAAAATGTCTTGCTCTTAAAAAAATGGAATCCAAAAATCTATATAAATACTTATATATATGTTTAATTCGGGATTAATATTAGGTTAGGTATTTGCATATCATTTTTGTTTAATTTTAAGGAATGTGCAATATTGTTGAAATTGGTCCATTGGTCTTGCCGAAATTGTGATTGCTTTTTTATTGTATTCTATTTTGGAGCAGTTTTCCTAATTCACTTGAGGTAATTAGCCCGGGTGCGCTGAGTACACTACTTAGCAGACTTGATTCTCCAAAGCCTCCAAGATTCATTTCTGGGTACGTTATGTAAGTACGCTACTTAAAGTCTGACCACGTTATCTTTACAGAACTAAGAGAAGTGGTCAAAATGAAATGAAAATCTAAAATAATATAATGATGGAATCACCTCCTCCAGTTTCTACTCATTTTGGTTTCAGTCATTTTTGTTACTTGGGTGTAAGTGCAACTACGTATTAAAACAATGTAAAACTAAACGGTCTAGAAGTTTATTGGCGACTATTTCTACCTTTTACTTTTACTATTTCTTTCTTTTTATTTATCATGTAATGCAATCTAATAAAATATCAAATAAAATACTTCATTTAAAGTGTTTATGAATAATTCTGCTAAGTACCCCATTTAAATTAGGTATACCGCTTCTTTATTTTACTGTCATCTTCTAAAACCTCAGCCACAAACAAATAAAAAATTTATAAATCAAATATATAAATATTAACAATCTTATAAAGAAACTGTAAACATTATAATATTCTTTTACTCGTTGGCTGTTTGGAAAAAGTTGTACCTATTTACCTAATTAAAAATCATTACTTAAAAACTCTTTTTGAAACTAATTTCAGTTTATAAAGTCGCATCCAAAGCGTTAGTAGCTATAATTTAGTTTTAAAGTTGAAAATTATTGTACTTATACTGATGGGCCATCGTATCGAATCTCTTTCGTCGTGTGTTTTAAAAATGCTTTATAATGTATTCAATTCAATACCTATCGTTACAAATTATGGTGTGCCCATTTCTCAATATTTTAATATTGATATTTACATATTGATATGATATTTGAATCGGTTGTAAAAAGTCTTCATTTGAAAACGATGCCTTTTTATTAAAATGTATTTATACATATATAGATAAATAGATACTAATGTCTACGACGATATGGCGTATGACGTAAGCGGTTAGTTCCTTCACTAAATATTCGAACAAGATTTCCCATTTTTATTAATCGAAAAAATATAAAAAAAATATTTGGATTACAAAATGAAGAGTAAATTCGTTTTCGATTGTTGTCTTTTTACACCCTACTCACAAAGTTACTTCATTAGCATTACTAGCAACGGTACATTCCGTACAGTTGGACAATCACGAATATTACAACCATTCGTATAAAACGTAATATTTTAGCTATTAACTTATTAAACATAATATTTTATGATAATGACAAAGCTTAGGTAGGAAATAACGCTTCCTCATTGGATAAAATTTTACCACACGTTTACAATACTAAAGATCATACAAAACTTTACTATACGTTTACGAAATTAATATTCGTGGTTCGCCCTCTGAATTTATACAAGTTAATAAATGTTATGCGTCACGTGATAAAATATCAGGGGATACTAAAACATGCTGTTTTATTTACATTGCAAAATAATGAAGCCACCAGATGAAATACAAAATACAAAATTAATTTATTCAGTAGGAACCTTATGGTACAATTTAAATCGTCATGTTTTATTTACTCCAATTCGTAATGCCACCAAGCAGGGAAAATTGGCAAGAAATGCTTCTTGGATTATATCTTTTTAACGTCTTTGTTACAATTTTTCTCAAGTACTTACCTATTAAATTGTTTTTGGGAATAAGACCTAGGAATCTAGGCGGCAGTATAGAGTCGAAAATAAAACAGAAAGACGGTAAAAAAAATTGTATATTGTATGTCTAATTAAGTACCTATACTTCAGTCATATTGGATGAAGAATGTTTGTAAACAAACATTTCAACACTTTTTGTAATTGTTCAATAAATACGTAATATTTCAGTTAACTAATGTCATAAATGAAACATTTACTATATAAGTAAGATATTAATTAAGTGCACATATTTATAAAACCAATAATAAAAAAGTACTTTTGAGGTTAAGTATGGGTGGTTTGTTTATATTTATTCTTCATCGAATTTGACTGAAGTATAGTGACGTTGGTATTAAGATTTTTCTTATTGTTTTTTAAAGCTGCTGTGCGCACTCATTACTAATACATTATTTACTTGATACCTAGCGGAAAGTCAGCCTTTTATCTTTGGTTTTAGCTGACAGAATTTTATATCGAAAAAAATAGTTTTTCTTTCATTGAATTTCATTATTCTGCAATGTAAATCAAAAAGTACTACAAGAATATAATCTTTTATACCCTTAGATTTTATAATAGAATAGTTCGTAATATAATATAGTAGTTTAATATATAAGATATATAATATACTGTAGGTAAAAAGCACAAATTTCTATAAACACCGGTTTTCTATGTATCGTGGTTGTCGTTTTTATATACAATATAACTTCCATTTTTATTCGTGTCGTATACGTTTAGAACCAGAATCATTATTAAATAAGTTTAATGTATTATGTAATATACTCGTATAACCGATTTATTGAATTGTAGTTTTTTGTATTGGTGTACAAAATAACAATTTACTGGTAAAGGGGGAAAGTTTTACATACGGTCAATAATTTATTGTTTAATTCAATACTAGAAACCATTAATTTGTTAGGCTTTGTCCATGAAGATTAATTACTTAATTACACGTTGACTGCGGGCCAGACTAGAAGTTGGTCCTGCGGTACGGCAGGTGCGTCATTGTGTTTTCAGCACTCAAAGCGTTAACATACACTTGACGACTCATACGGTTCCTATTAAACTGGGAGTACTGTAAGTAGGCATCTGTGGTAGAAATTTGTTTGATAGTTTCTCACTAAGTTTTACTGACAAATGCTTAATAACCGTGCATTTCCACTGAATTAGCATCCGATCTTGATCTAACGTGTTCATCGTTTACGTTTTGTTAAGAGGCGTGTATATTAAAATGCCAATATTATAAACAATATTGTTGACGACCTCTGTGGCTCAGTGGGCGATGGCCCGCTTGAGACCCAGAAGGTTGCGGTTCGATTCCCGCCGCGAGACAAATGTTTGTACGTTCTGCAAATACTTTTTTCGGGTCTTAGTGTTTGCTATGTATAATAAGTATGTATTTTCTAAAAATAATTCATCTATGTAGATTATCAATCATGTGTTTCCCATAACTCACTAAGAACGCACTAAGAAGGAAATCAATTGTGCAGTCACACAACTGTCAAATCCGTCTACTTCCTACATACAGAGTGAGTTCATGATTCCTGGGGTGTTAAATTTTTTTCATCTTGAACGACGGCTGTGTCATTTTTATTTCATTTTATTTTCTAGTGATATCTGATTTATATTTATAAATAATAATAAATAATGCCGGACACTATTACACAGCATCATGTAGCCCCAAACTAAGCAACGCTTGTATTATGGGAACCACATGATTGATAAACTACACATTTTTTTTTTGTAAATACATACTTAGCATACATAGAAAACACCCAGACCCGAGACAAATATCTACAGAACATGCAAACATTTGTCCCACAGCGGGAATCGGACCCGCAACCTTCTGCGTCTCAGGCGGACCTTCGCCCAATGCGCCACAGAGGCCGTCAAAATTAATAAAGTCATTAGACTGTTCTAACATTGATTATTGACTAGTGGAAACGCACGGTAACGGGAACTCATAATAGGAACCGGCATATTGCATTTCTATAAAAGTTGGTAACGAATGACGCCTCGTTTTTTCCTGAAAAACGAATATTCTGACGCCTCGATTAAAATTTATGATATTTTTGTCATCATTTACGAACTGCATATTCTAAAGGAAATTATTCCTTGGGCACCGACTATACCTATGCATCCAGAACCCAAGATCACGGGTAAAAATTCATAGTAAATATTACTCATTCAGCCAATTTAACACAGCACAGAATAAGTTAATAATAACTGGACGACGCTTAGCGAAAACGATCCAATCCACCAAACAGTCGAAAATGAGTTAAGTATACCAGGGGGGTCGGTAAGGTCCATTCTATCGATCAGCAAAAAGAAACCATGCAAAATACAATGTTTTGACATGTTTATCGGCCTAGTATACCAATCCACATGTATGGCAGGCATTAATTTTAAATCGACAAAAACAATCCAATCCTTTTGGAACATTTATAAAAAATCACGGATAATAAAACTAGACAAGAATTATTTTATCAGAAACGATCCAAACTTCTTGGATCTATTTTGATAAAACTCTCTTGAAAAACTAAAACGATCCAAAGTGCTTGGATCTATTTTATTAAATTCATTTTTACTCATAATCAATACTTTCTTGAAAAACTAAAACTATTTAAAGTGCTTGGATCTATTTTGATAAATTCAATTTTACTTATTTTGTATACACTCAAAAACCCAAAATCGTTCCAATACGCATATATTTTTTTATCTGTATTCATACTTTTCAATTTTAATATATTTTTATATATTGAAATATAAATTAGACGTTGTTTAACGAAAACGATCCAATCCAAATGAAGCTACTTTTGAGTAATGAAGGATTGAAGTTTAAACGATAACAAAAATTTTGAGAATTAAATCGTCAACAGAAAGTAATTTGTTAATATGACTTAAACTAATTGGCTAAACACAAAATAAATTTTGCTGGAGAAAGAAGTGGCGTATTCCATACTTGTGGAAACGACGTTAAACGCAGGCCACTTTCAAGAGCTCGATATTGAAAAGAGGCTAAAGGGGGATTCATTTTGTGGCCAAAAGGCAACGAAATACCTCGAGCAAGACTAGACTATTTAAAATCTATGTTTGACCTAATACGTATGACTGCCTAGGATTTTATAAGTCTCTAAAGGAGAATGACAGCATAACTGATGATATAGATGGGTACGGAGGACCAATGGCTTACATCGTTGAAACCCAAGAAAGAAGATGACCTGGCTGTAAATGACACAGAAAGATTACAGTGATAGATCACATGAATATTAATGTGATGATAGGTAAAACCTATTATGAGATCATTATACTGTTCTCGAAAGACTTCTTTTTTGTGAACAGTATAATGATCTAATAGTATTTCTATTCATAAAACATAAAGTAATAAAGTTATGTATTTATTTCCACGGGTAAAATATTAAATAATTTATATTATGTTTCTTAGATAATTGTTTTACTTATATTAAAATGATTTTCTTGTATGTAGCTAATAATTAATTAAATGGAACCTTACGGTGGAACTAAACTAGGTGCCGGTCTCAGCCAAAATAGTATTTAGCAAAAATGATCCAAACTCACATTTACCTAGATATCTAAAAAAAATATGAAACTACGCGTAATCATACTTTGACACCTAAGAATAACATAAATGTTCTATAAAATAACATATGATGTGAAGATCAAAGCATGGCAAACAAACAAAGAAACATCGTTTAAACTTCAATCCTTCATTACTCAAAAGTAACTTCATGTGGATTGGAACGTTTTCGTTAAGCACCGTCCAACTATAGTTGTGATGTTGAAGCTTGTTCAGTATCTACCCACCCCCACTGCGGACCTAATCTTTACATAATTTTCAAATAAAGTGCTTTTCACAAAAGAAGTCCCGCAGACGTGGGGTGCTGTGTGAAATCCAAAATGGAATGGAAATAAAATCAAAAGAAAAGCAAAATGAACATGAATACGTCACCCACTAAATATGATTCAAATAACCTGTTCTATCTTGAATTTTTTGATAAATATTCAGTGTACTGGAGATTCGGCTTTAGTTCCGCTGATTGCCAAGGGACTTCTTTCGTGAAAACGACTCTACCCCCCTCATTCCAAAACGAAGACTAGTCTGTTTAAATCTGACATTTTGTATACAAAATACCAGTTTTAAATCAAACATAAAAAACATAAAAAAAAATGTAATAAATTTAAATTAAACATGGAGTATCTTTAGTTTTCGTTTTGGAATAAGACAGAATATGTTTCGCGTCTGAATGTTATGATATTACAAATTTAGATTATGGTTCCTGATTCCTTAGAGAAAATTATATTTAGTGTGTATTCGGATTTCGATGTCAATTGGGTGTTAGTGTATATCAATTTGTTCGGATCTGAAGAGATGTATGAAGCATGGGTGTGAATGTGGTTGTGATTCCAACGAATGTTTGAAATTGTAGAAAATACGGTCGTGTTTCGCTTGCACGTCAAAGATTTCCAAGTGTTATTTTTGTGTGCAATGGCAACGGAATTTAGACCTTATAACTATAATGTATTAGGTATTATAATGGTAAACAGATTTCTGAATTATGTACCTCCTCGTCCTAACTTTAAATTTCTGGTCCTAGTGAGACTTTCCCTCTTATTAAGGCTTCAATGTATGTACTTAAAACTGTGTAATGTTAAGGACTTTGTCATTGCAACTGTAAACATTCCATTGCTTGTGAAACTGTTGTTTTATTTATCCAACGATAATATGACAGAGGGGTAAGCACCACCACTAACAACGTAAGTATAAACTCTCATGTTATCCCGAAAGAGGGTTATTTAGAACATGTCTGTCCACGTGATTTGAGAACCTGACCTAAAAATAAGTGATTCCAAGCCATACAAATATATTAAATTGAGCCTTGAGATGTGCATGGCAAATCCTCACTCTACCTGACCGTAGGGCGTTCTACGGCAAAAAATCACGTTTTTGGTATGGGAGTCCCCTTAAATATTTTTTTAAGTGAATATAGCTAAATATTCTGTAAATATTTGAAGCGTCTACTTGTTGCCGTTATTAATATCGAGCAAAATACGGCAAAAAATTCACGTTTGTTATATGGGAGCCCCATTTAATTATTTTTTTATTCTGTTTTTAGTATTAGTTGTTATAGCGGCAACAAAAATACATCATATGTGCAAATTTAAATCGTCTAGCTATCACTGTTCATGAGTACAGCCTGGTGACAGACGGACAGTGGAGTCTTCGTAATACGGTCTCGTTTTTACCCTTTGGGTAGGAAACCCTAAACATAAGGAACATAAAACAGATTGAAATATATTCAAAAATATTAACAGATTGATCACCATCTCATAATACTTCAGTTCATACATTCTCCGCACACTTTAGTCCCATCCATTCCATAGTTCAACGGTCAGCGAACGGATCCCACGATGGTTACTGATGCCAGTAGCTCAATACCCGCTAAATCACCACTGGACAATATAGTAGTAGTTTTAAAAATGCCGTCGATGCACCCTGGCTACTATAGTAACCAATTTTGAATTCCCCTTATTCATAAAAAAAAATTGTAACGCTCGATATGGGAAGCTTAGCCATATAAATGTAAATAAAAAGTGTTGACATGACATCATTTTAACGAAAATTTAATTGAAATGGGCTAGTTAAAAAAAGAAATAAAACATCATATCGATAGAAAATAATTTATTTCCTACCGATTAGGTAGGCATTCCTGAAAAATCTTAAATACGTTAGTTTTTTATCAAAATGTGTATGGCACATTCTGAAAAGTAAAAACATTTAGCTATGTTAGCATTTAACTGTGACATATTTCTCCTTTTAAAGCATTCTCGAAAGTTTATTAAAGGTTAAATTATTTACTAATCTATAGTTTTTTTATAAATAAATATTTATCTAAGAAGAAGGTAAGAACCTAAGCTATACCTACTTAATACTATTATTTTAAAATATAACCTTCTAGAAGTATCTTATAGTATTCTGTACACCTGACAACATGTAATGCGAAATTTCATGATAATATTTGAGTAGTTAAGACGTGAAAAAGTAACAAACAGATAATAATGTTCTTACTCATTTTCGCATTTATATACAGGGTGGGGGCAAAATTTTACCTTATTGAGGGCAGGTACCTTTTCTTTTGTACTTAGATTTTGTATTTCTGAACACTTCCCAAAGTAAATTAATATCGCAAAAATTAAAATAAAAAGTTCTACTAATTACATTTTCTACTTTCTAGGCGGTTTTTATAAATGTTTTATAACAGTCGGCCTATTTTTTTTAATTCCAAAAATGCAATTGTTTTTTTTTCTTTAAAATAAACGTATAGTTTCCTAAGAACAAAATCTTCTAACTACAAAAGAAAAGGCCTGCCCTCAATGAGGTAAAATTTTGCCCCACCCTGTTTACCTATATATGCTTCAACCTCAACCACGTGTTGACGCAGTCTTTGTTCTGAGCTCCGGGACCCTTCATCATTATCATCATCTGCCTGTAGCAGGAACGCCATTGCGCCCTGAGGGCTTACCACGAGTTTTGATAGTTTTCGAAAACTTTAAAAGTTTCGGTATCTTTCCCAGTGTTGCTGTTTTAGCATTTTTAATGCTAAATTTAGCATATTTTCGGGAGCTTGAAAAATTCGCTTTTAGCATATTTCATGATTAACATTTTTTTGTACGTTACCTAAAAATTCAAAATTCCTAAGGAATTCAAAAGAAAAATATAGATTTTAGCATTTTATTTTGCATTTTTAAAAGTTATTTAGCATTTTTTGCAACGAGTTTTAGCATTTTCTTCAAATAAAAAACGGCAACACTGATCTTTCCATACATTTTCGTAGTTCATGCACGTTTCCCTAGAGGCGCTGTACGAAAATGTATGGAAAGATACCGAAACTTATAAAGTTTTCGAAAACTATCAAAACCTGTGGTAAGCCCTCTGTCCTCAGCTCGACGTATCCAGCTTCTACCAATCTTTTGCAGATCGTCATTCCACTTGACCGTAGGTCGTTCTATACTACGTAGTAACACAGTAATATTACAGTTCTCTACTGCATATTAATAGAAGGCCTAAAATCGTACCCTACCGCAGTCTACTGACCAAAGTCGCTGACACCTTCGAGTCTGCCACTGCGAAGTCGCTGTGTCGGTAAGTGCCGGTGGCTTTAGTGTGAAGACTCCATCTCGCACTTATATTAGAATAGAAGGCACAGTACCCAGAGTATCTATAGATGTATACAAGTTTATTACCATAGGAAAGGGTGTTCTTTCAAGTTTGTAACTAATATAAACTGGTTTGGAACTAATATAAATTGGTACAGCTAGCGGCACATAAGTCTAGCGCTGAACGAATTGTCTGCGCATGGATCTCTCGATCTCTCTCTCTAGCTCCCCTACGATACCTTACTTTTGACTTGTGCGCAATAACGGTCAGTGCTAGAGTTTTGTGCCGCTACTTGTGCCTTCACCATTGGTACGTGTTACAAATTGCTGCCAGTAGTATTGGTGTCACAATGGATCCTTCTCCCTCTGAAGTCAGGCTCATCAAACGATACGACCAATCCTAGTACACCAATCAATATACTCTTGGCTATATATTATGTAGCCAAGAGGGACAACTAAGATAGGTTCTGAATAGTTTAGGTACCATTAAATACCTACGGGGCAAATCATTGACTTCCAGAGAAGTTTTATAAATGTTCACTATTTTAAGGCCACATTTTGTCCGGAGAAAAGCTCGCTTATTTGCAGATCACTTCTGAAGCTTATATAAAAACATACCTTACTAGTTGTTGTACCATTGTGTTGAAAGAATTGGCCAGACTAGGCTGTGATATCAGACCTAGCTTCAGAGTGCACCACGGGGAGGTTTCTTTCGCGCTTACTACAAAATGATGAGAAAGATTTAAAGAGATGTCAAAGTTTTACAAAGTTCCCGCTAGGTGCGCTGCTCCATTTTTATACGATTATATTGTACTAAGGTTTTTTTTTCGCACTCGGCCATTGAGGTGTATTATACTTACGGGGGTGTAAGTGTTTCCATCCTCCATCTAAGCGGAACCCAAGCCAACCTCACCTGCACGTGGTGCACCCTGCTAGCTAACAAACGAGGCTCTGGCGGCCGGCTGATTGCGGCATAGCGCAGCCTAAAACACCGGCTCAGCTGCATTCCCTGGCTGCGGATGGGCAGCAGCGTCGGCGGTGCTAAAAGCTGTGCCCTGCGATCCCCAACCCGCATGCCCAGCGTGGGGATTATGGGCATATCCCCCTTCTTATTAGGGGAGGCCTATGTCCAGCAGTGGACTGATATAGGCTGTTGATGTTGATGATGTTGATACTTACGTCAGTACGTAAAGTTCGTGCAAAGTTGTCGTTAACTAGGTAACTATTTTTGTATGGAAATGGAACAAAAATAAATATAGTAGGTACACGCAAAGAAGTAAGGTAAATGTTTTGCATAAGTCGCAAATTCCTATCACTATTTACAATTTGGTAACACTAGCTTCGCAATCACTATCTTCCTTCTTCTTACCGCCGATCTCTGCGTATATCTCGTCTATACTCCGCATCCTTGTCTCTGGGACCATACATGCTATGTACAGCGTACTGATGAAGCACACTCCAGAGAATAACCAGAAGACCGTGTATAGACCGGCTGCTGCGGCCAGGGAGTGGAAAAAACGAAGTTCTATTGATACGAGAGCGCAGGCGAACGCAATCACTATTGAGGTGACCGTACCGCGCAGCTGAAACAAAGACGGGTATATTATGATTCCTTTCCTGTGCTTACTCTTATAAGGTAAAGATGGGTTGAAAGTCTGAGATCTCATGATCCTATTAATATTTATTTAATCCTTGACCAAGCTGTACCTACTAATAGGATCTACTAACCTGTCAGAAATTGAGGGCAATTTCCTCTCTTTAGTGTTAAGTTTAAAAAGGCTAAAGAGATTACATTATCCCACAACGGTACTAAAAACTTACTTGAAAACTGAACATCTCAGTCATAATAACGAAGGGCACAGGCTGCAATCCTGCTGCATCGCAGTAGATGCACAGGCAGAGAGCGGCGACGGGCAGCCACGACCCACCCATGGATGTGGAGTTGGACTGGGCGAAGAACCACGCTCCCAGAGTGCACATACCGATGCCCGAGACTAGACATGTCGTGCCGAGGAGTGGCTGGAAAGAAAAGGTTTGTATAATTTATAGTTTAAGAATATTTCGTTTTTAATATCGATTGGACATTGACCGAATGGTGGCCGGATAGGTAGAAGCGTCGGAAGACCAGCCGGGCGTTTGTGAATGCGACTATTATAGGTACCGTGGTTGATGACACATACTTCGCGAGGCGAATATCCAGCAGTGGATAAAGTTATGATGATGACTAATATCGATCTTGGTCAAAAATTCAGTAAGTAATGCTTTTGTAAAAAAATAAAGTGTTTCCGCCCGGGATCGAACCGGGGGCCTTGTGCGTGTGAAGCACACGTGATAACCGCTACACTACGGAAACTTATTTATGAAGGACGAATTTATAATAAGGTTTTGGAAGCTTTCTATTCTGTTCATTTGAACAATTGAATAATACATTTCGTTTTTGTAAAACCTATACGGACCCGTCATATCGATATGATTTTTAAATGCTGTCTTAATAAATTATCCATAAGTATCTAAGTATTTTATTTATTCACCTCTTTATGAACCTCTTTGTTAATTTTATAAATAAGATACTTGTGTCAAATAAATGAATTCTTATTCTTATACCTACCTTCCGTCCAGTCCTCTCCACGAGACTCGAAGCCGTACAAGAGCCGACCAACTGTACAGCTCCCAATACCGCTGCCTGCTGGTTAGGCGTCAACACCCAGCCGTCCTCACTGGCCTTGCTGAAGATGAGAGACGCGAAGTGGAGGACTGCCAGACAGCCACACAGTTCTCTCGCTATAGTGATAATGAGCGTGATGCGGAATGCACGGAATGTGCTCCGGTCGGATACTGAAAGATGGTAAATACATCAATATCCTTATCTAGGAAACCCTCCAGCTAGGTGGAGTGACGATTTGCGAAAAGCAGCTGTTAGAAGCAGTGGTGTAGTGATGCGTCAAGCTGAGGACAGGGCGCATTGGCGCTCATTAGGAGAGGCCTATGTCCTAGCAGTGGACTGCTATAGGCTGATGATGATGATGATGATCTTGTTCAATACAATCCAGTCCATGCAAAGGTTGCCTGCGGTTTTGGCGATAAGGTTGCCCATTGTATTGTACAACCGCGGTTGAGTTTTATAGACTAGTTATGTATTTAATAAGCAATTACAAGTATTTGTAATTTTATTGGTGTACAATAAAAGAGTTATCTATCTATCTATATTACATTACTCAGATAACAACAAATGATAAGTATAGGATTTTCTCCTTCATCCTGGATATCAGAAACTATGAGTATACCACAGTGACCGGATAGGGATATGTCTTGGGACACGTTATCTCTGCAGAACGTAGAAATGGTTATACCATGATAATGGAAAATAAACTGCAAATATTTGTCCCTTATAATAACGATGCTTAGGCCTACAAAAGCTAGGTAGACCTAATAAAGGCCAAGCAGATCAAAATTCAAAGAATCAATTGAGGATTTATAAAATTTTGTTAAATTTACAATAATCAGTACAATAACCAGTAGTAGAGATCTTTGTGGAGGGCTCGTCTGGTGAAGCCATGCCTACTTCTGCCGTGAAACAGCTAAGCTGTATTTCGGTTTGAAGGGTGTATGCCGGTGTAGAGGCACAAGAAGCTTATCATCATCATGCCTCAGTTTATGAATGCGGGGTATCGCATTGCATCGATGCAATGCTTTGTGATAGGTAACGGTTACCCCTTAACATCTTATGGGCCATTTGCTTGTTCCATCTTGAAAGACCATAAAAAACCATAGAGACCATTAGTGATGGCGCCTGATTATAAAAATAGGCCAATAAAATTGAGTCAGCAAAAATTACGTACCTATCTACCTAGTTAGAAGTCTGTAATCACATCTCAATAATTTTTGTCTCTATCGTCAACAAAACTCTTCCTTCACAGTTTGTTCACGCTATGCCTTTTTGAAAGTGTTTATTCTTTCATTCTTAATAAAAACTGGTTGAGTCAAAACAAACAATCTTGACCTATAAATCTTCTAATCCCTTACCAGCCCATCTAACAAGTAACTGTGAAGTTATAATGGCGGTACCACTGCGCCTACGCGCTGTCAAAACATCATTATTGATGGCAAACATGGTGCCCTGGGAACTAGTGTAAGGGCACATTCACGGAACAAACAGGTTACTAAACTAAAATTGTATAATAATCATAGTCTTTATTGTTTCATGTGGTAGTTAGGCACAATTAACTCATTATGTCATAAAATACTTACTTAGTACCTATCAAAGTCCGCAACATGAGCCGCGTAGAGGGGCACTATGAAAACAATAAATTTTATTTTTTTATTTTTAGAAGCACAAGGTTTCTTGGTCGATTCCCGCCGTGATAAAAATATTTGTTTCGGATCTAGGTATATTTCAGGTTTATAAAAAAAAGAAGAGTATTATCAGTCATATGTAAAAGCTTTGTTTAGTTTGGGGTCATATGATGCCGTGTGATAGTGTCTATGTCCCAGCGAGCAGGTTAGATACGTAACCGACATCAACCCGCTTTCTGTGGAACCGCATCCGTGTTACCTAAGTATGAGTATTATTTGTGTGTTGTTTGACCAAGTCCCGCTAGTGCCCACTTTACTTACATATTGTTACGATTCGTAGATCAACTACCGAAATCATTAGAAGTGAACTAGAAAGTAACAACTATGGGTAAAACTGGTCTTTTTATGTAGGTATTCAATTGGGTAGGTGAGTTTTGTCCTATGAATAGGTAAGTTAAACAAAAGCTATCTTATGAAGCACCTAATGATAATCTTTTCTGTAACGCAGGTACCTATTAAATAGGTACCTCATCATCATCATCATCCGCAGCCCGATTTCACCAACTGCTGAGTATAAGCCTCCCTTTGCTCCTGCCTCTTGCGGTCCTGCGCTAGCCTAATCCACTGGTGGCCCACGACGCTGACTATGTCATCAACCCATCGTGTTACTGGACGACCGACACTTCTCTTCCCAGTCCTCGTATACCTATATAATAGCTACCTACTCACAGCCCTCGCAAACACGACGCTTAGTCGTCGCGCTTAGTCGCGAGCGTCTGTCATATCTTGCTGTCGCGATTGTCGCCGTGTGTGCGGAGCTTTGAACAAAATGTATGAAAATTGTCCCCCGAAACTTGTCGTAGCGTCTAATCGCTGACGTTTGTCGTCCAATGTGCGCAGGCTGTTATATGTAATTATTACCAGTGACCGTTTAGTGACATTTAGATTTGAGCGCTTCCGTGCTTCGGAAGGCACGTTAAGATGTTGGTCCCGGCTTTTCAGTCGTTAAGCCATGTTGGAGGCCTTCGTGCGGCCTAAAAACTCCGACACCAGAGATGGTCACTAGCTCACACGAAGAAGAATTACCAGAACTTTACAAAAAGTTTCCGAATCCAATCTGTAAAAGTTTGTGCAATTATACTTATATTCCAACAGATTTCTAGAATCTTAAAAGCTGACAATGTAGATTCTAAAGAACGATGCGATACGATGGCGCATCACAACACAACACACCACGACACAATATTAGAATTCTAGCTCAATCGTCACTGTCGGATTCTACTCGGAAACATTTCGAACGTTTGAAGCTACGTTGGTTTCTCAGGAAAATTGGCTCAAAATTAAAGTTTTTTTTTTAGAAAATAAAGGTTTAATTTCGTCTATTCCACCATTCACGCCACAAATACCTATTCGATTTAAGCATTGAAAACGTTTACAATACTGGTCATGTCAAGAGTTACTACTATAATCGTATAGAAATCCCAAGTAGTCTTCGTATCATGCAATGTCTCGTAGACAAACCTGGAGAGGAGCACTGGAGAGCCTCCCATAAAAAACTTAAATATAGCCATCTGGACGTTCCGCCAATACCTCAACCGTCTTCTAGACGATTGAAGCATTGCCGGAACGTCATCAGAACCTTGGATCAAACTATTTAAAACCCTAAAAAAATTGCAAATGTAACAATCAAAAGCAATCCCATTATTAATCTACACAAAAACATAAACTTTTTACTGAGAACGAGACCCGACACGATAAAAGATGCGAGACCCCAAGCAAATAAATTGCATTTTAATTTAACCCTTGATATATCATTAGAAAATACTACCACGATATCTCTATAAATTATCATTGATGCAACAAATAAACATGATAGATAGCCAACTCTAAAAAACACTAAAAATAACGTCGCTATTTCTGAAGGCACATCAAATGCAAAATATAGGTAAGATGACAAAATACTCAAACAATCAGATATAACTACATTCACAAACACATAATTCTGTAATCCTCGAGATTTAGGTAAAAACATCCATGTCAATACTCCAGTCAAAGTTATGAAGGAAATAATTGAAGAGATGACGAAAGTCATCAAAAATAATGCGTAGATGAAGCTCTCCCGTCCAATCCTTTTCAAAAACATTGAATTCCGTCGTGTTTCCGGTTTTGAAAAGGTCAATTTCTTCGTTCAGATCAAAACTCCAATGTTCCCAGACGAAGAAGTTTCTTACTTTGTCCAAAGTTGTGTTGATAATGCTTGGCGTAGAGTTCTGAATGTGCGTTTTTGGTTCACTTTGTGTTATGATATGAGTTATGACACGTTTTCAACACTACGTATCGGGAACTACTATGTTCATAGAAATATTGTAAAGCTTTAATTTGAAAGGTACTTCTGACTCACTGCAATACTCTATTGACTCATGATATTGATAACCCGAGTACCTAACTTACTGCATCACGGAGTTTTCCTCAAGCGACAGCAGTTTCCTGAAGTCTAAGATACTTATAGTGAATGGCTAAACAAGCGCATGGCTCACTTGATCGTAAGTGGTAACCATTACTTAGGACAAAGTATTGCAGGGCCCTGCGTCCTTCAACTCAATGCATGTGCCTGTAACTTCACCGGCACACACACCCTTCAAGCCGAAACACAGTAATGCTGCTTCACGGCAAAAATAGGCATGGTGGTAATACTTCCCTGGATGAGCCATCAAGGAAATCTAATACTTCTAACATGTACCTACTAACGAAACTATACCTTCATAATTATAAAGATACTTAAAGTAATTAGCAAAAGCAGTATAGATACATAAAATATACAAATTTTTATTTGCAACAACAAACACACACATACATAATAATAACAAGAATTTACATAACTACTTATTACAAGACTGAAAAAAGAAAAATATTAATTCATCTATGTGTGTGTTGCAGTATGACAAAAAGGTCATAATCTCAGCGCATAATTTTGCTCGATGAGCAAACACTGATTATAATAATACATATAATAATACTAGTTTCCGCCCGCGGCTTCGCTCGCGTGGTACCGGGAACAAGTAGCCTTTGTATTAATCCAGGTCACAAACTATGTATATTACAAGTTTCATTGAAATCTGTTCAGTAGTTTGTGCGTGAAAGAGTAACAAACATCCATTCATACATCCACACTCACAAACTTTCTACTACTAATATTTATAATATTAGTAGAAAGTAGGAAGATATAAGTCTAAAAGAAAAGGGTGGAAGCAAAAAACGATCCATTTGATGTCACTCGGTGGAACAATGGAACTCAGCAAACCTAATTTGGGACATTATGAATTCCGCAAGGTTTTAGACCCAGTATAGATGTTAGTATGGAGCTGAGGATAGGGCGCAATGGCGCTCGTTAGGGGAGGCCTATTTCCAGCAGTGGACTGATGATTATGGACCTTAAGTTCTTACCTAGAGTTTTGAGTGCTGTGCTGAGCCGACCTGACTTGTTGTGTTCTAACTCTAGCAGAAGCAGCTGTAGCTCGCTTTCCACAGCTGCTTCCGAGCTGTCGCGGCATCGCAGCCAGGCGAGGGTGTCACGAGCCTCCTGTCAGAACATATTAAGAATATGTAGGCAAACGTAATCTCTCGAATAAAGATAACAAAAATGTTTGAGACAAAAATGTCGCCAACTCCGTAAAAAAAGTAAGGTTACAATAAATACATAATTGTGACGAAGACTTTCAAGCAAAATTTTATTTTGTTTTGCGACCTTTTTGCCCGCCTGTGACGCAGACGATTGTGGGTTTAATTCCTGCTGCGAGACAATTTTTTTATCTGATAGTGTGTGGTCCAAACCCAGGAGTTTTTCATTTATAATGTATCTAGAAACAGCTGAACAGATTTTAATTGAATTATAGTTATGAATATTTCCGATTAAACAAATAACCTAATTCAAAATCGGTTACTACACTTACACCACCGCACCAGCTTATATCAGTCCACTGCTGGACATAGGCCTCCCCTAATGAAGGGATATATGCCCATAATCCCCACGCTGGGCATGCGGGTTGGGGACCGCAGGGCACAACTTCTCGCACCACCGACGCTGCTGCCCGTTGGCGGCCAGGGCATTTAGTTGTGCCGGTGCTAGGCCGCGCTATGCCGCTATAGCCGGCCTCCTGAGCCCCGTTTGTTAATTAGCAGGGTGCACCACGTGCAGGTGGGTTGGCTTGGGTTCCGAAGATGGGGTTTGGAACCCTTTACACCCCTCGGTCCTTTATACAATCGGTAGGTATAAAACCGTATTTGCATCGGTGGTTAAGAAATAACTAATTGATTTTCTCACCTCAACTCGGCCACACTTTAGGAGGTAAGAAGGCGTCTCTGGCATAGCGGTGAACAGCACGAGGTGCAGCACAGGAGCACACAGACACACCCACAGCGTCGCGTGATAGCTCAAATATTCACCTGCAATGAGAAACTACACATAATTCTTCGTACAGCTGGTTTTCTTTCCATTATCAGCAGTGAACTGATATAGCAATTAAGTTTAGACTGGTGTTGTTGTACTTTTTTTCTAATATGTACTGTTCTAATTATTTTTTTCTAAATTACGAAACTGGTAGGTAGGAAACTTACACATAAAAGGTTTCGAGATTTGCGAGGTTTTGCAGGGAGGCATCTTTGGTAATATTAGTCCTATTCTAAAAGTACTTTTACTAAAAGAAAGCTACATTCGTGCGTGCTGTTTGTTCATTGCAATTATTTACCTACAGATGCGGGAGAGGATGGACACCTACTTGTTCAATACGTAATCGGTCCATATCCACCCTGATCATTGCTACGCCCAAATTGAGTACCTGCCTACCTAATTATGTAATATCTTACTTTGATAAATCTTACATTATACCTTACATAATAATTGCAATAAAAAATATCATCATCATCAGCCAGTCAGTGGAAGAAGTTGGTAGAAGCTGGTTGCGGTGAGCTGAGGGCATGACGCAATGGTGCTCATTGGGGGAAACCTATGTCTAGCAGTGAAGCTAATCATGATTATGATTATGATGTATCAGCTTATGTACTTATTATCATATTGAAATTCAGACCCTGAATGATGCAGCGTCAGTATAAGTTAGAAAAATATATATTCTTATCTATTTTGGCCATATAATTCTTATTTGTTTTTATTCAATGCACCTATATCACAATTTTAATATCATAATTTTGATAAACGTAATGTATCGTGTAAATATCTGATAGAATAAATTTATTTTGTAAATATTTTTTGTGGCCCATCTGATTTATTTAAATAATTTATTTTACGTTACTCGCTCTCTTTTTTCTGACCTTTACCTTTGCCTTTACCTATAATTGTTGTGGCATTTAACCTAATATATAACAATATTTTATTTAAATAAATGGTGTACACCACGTTGGTAATAAATAAATAAAAAATCTCAACGTGGACAAAGTTGCGAGGCGCCCACTACGTACATACTCACTAGTTATGCTTATTACGTTTGGTATTTGTTTTTCGGTTGTTTATTTTTTTCCGTCACTTGTTTGTTTAATGCTAGGGTAAATACCCTGTTTTGTACCAAATATTTTTTTCATTAAAGGGGACGGCTTTGCGCTGCAATTGGTTCAGACAGGCTCATAAGATAAGATAAGATACGATTTTCATTAGTGCTTACCTAGTAGATACACAATTAGATTGCCAAGATTCTGTGACAGCACCACTAGGCTTCCTAAGGTCCCCCTGACAGAGTCCTCGCTGATCTCCTTGATGTAGAGCGGCGTCACGACGTATGAGCCACTCACTCCAAGGCCCACTATAGCCCGAGCGGTTATCAGGGCCCACGTTTCTGAGGAGTAGAGCTTCAGACCCCAGGATATCTGTAGAGAGGCAAGCGACTTGTGAAAAAAACACAAACTGGTACCTCTTTATATAGGTAAAATCAATTTCAATCAAAACCAACCATGCGTGTGTCTTGCAAAAGCTCGAAAATAGCTCGACCCATTTGAATACTTTTTATTGGTTCTATAAGGATCCAAAGCGCTCCGATCGCTCCACTGGAGCGTTTGGTGTCACAACGTGCCTCGCGCGATCCAAACTGCAGGATCGCAAGAAAATTCAAGCCGTCAGAGGAGTACGATCCATGATCCATACAGGATCAACGGTGTGGATTGATTTGGTTTTGTTTGCCTTGATTTAGGAGTGGTTTAGAAATAAAGAAAATAAAGAAAAACCCAAGGTATAAAGGTAAAGGCCTGCTTCCTGCTGAAATATCTGTTTATGTGTGATCCACAGATTTGTTTCAGACGGCAAATTTGTTTGGACTGGTTCCATGGCATGTTTGCCGTTCCCAAAAGTTGAAAAACCACAACCTAAGGTTAAGACTTACCGCCATAGCTGCCGAAGTGAGCATCAGAGCCTTCTTCCGTCCCAGGTTATCCACGAGGTAACCAAAGAGGAAGACAGTCGGGGTCCCCACTAGATACACGACAGACGCCATCCAGGAGATCACCTCAGGATGAACGGGTGAGGGTGCTGGGGTGTCTGTAGACATCAGTTTAGGCCCCATGGGGGACATCCATCCCACTGCTGTGCCGTATGAGAAGACTGGTATCACCACTGGAAAAGACAATTTGTTGATAGCTCTATAGCCACTCCAACAATTCAGGTTTGATGGATTGGTGTGTTATGATATCATGTCACACGATCTGAATGACTTTGGGCCACTTTGGGCGATCTTCAGGGTTAATCTCAATATGGGCAGCAGTTATATAATATGTAGTTTAGATAGATAGATGAACTCTTTATTGCACACAACACCAATTAAAAACAAAAAAATTACAAACACATAGAAATGAAATAGTAATGTAGGTACAATGGGCGGTCTTATCGCTTAAAGAGATTTATTTATTTATTTAAACACAATCATGAGTAGTATTTGTAGGTAGTAATTCATTACGACAAGTGCGGTTTTATGCCAATAAGATTTTTATAACGGCATCGCAGCGGCCTAACTGCCTAAGCTAAGGTTTTTTTTTTAATATTGGCCTAATTTTCTATTTCTAAAATGTTCCGTGTTGTATAAACTTTTTCTTTTACTTTGTATGTCCCTTTCTATTTATGAAATCATCATCATCAGCTTCTACCAGCAGCCTTTCGCAGATAGACCGTGATCTTTACACAACCAAAATAAAACCGTTCATCATCATCTTCTGCAGCCTCACTTCATTCATCCATTGCATCACACCTTTAAACTGAAAATTCTTCAGCATTATTTATCATTTTCTTGTGAGTAGTTAGCATTTAATTTTCCCTTAACTATTTTTCTTGTGAGTATACTTAGTATGTATTAGTATATTTTTGATATTATTATAAGTATATGTATTACAATTAATATTTTATAGTACTTTTTTGTGTTTAGTAATAAGTTTTTTTATAATTGTAATTTATGTCCAATGTTGTGATAGTGTACCGCCATCTGAAGCTTTGCTCTTCCTATCCTTAATATGGTTGCCTGGAAGAGATCGCTTTCAGCGATAAGGCCGCCTATTACTTACACTAAGTCACTCTTCCTCTTTCCTATATGAATGTGGTGATCAATAAAGTGTTGTCTATCTATCTATCCACTGCTGGTTAAAGGCCTCTATTACATGCCAATCTCCTCGGTTCATTTCTCGTCTCATCCAGGTCCGGCCCACGACAGATGGAATATCGTCTGCCTATCATGTTGCTGGGTTCTATAGGTACGTTCTTGGAAGCCATTCAACAACCGATACAGAGATACAATTCCTTGAAATGAATCATCAATATTACTAATTGAACTGTATCCACGTGTGCTTTGCACTTGCGATCTGAACTTGACTGACCAGAACCATCAGGACTCTTACTCTTCGGTTTTATCCAGTACAAACAAAGGGATGGAAGGTCCGTGATTGCTGGCCAATTGACAGATCAATTGGAGGGAGCCAAGGTCCAGAATTGATTGATTTGCAGTCAATCTTGACGATCTCAATTAACAGTTTAAAGATGCAACTTTGTATGCTTTTAACAAGTCACCCATCTTGTTTCTATTTTTTAACTGACTTTGGAAAAGGAGGAGGTTCTTCAATTCATCGGTTTTTTTTAGTTTTAGGTAGATGGACCAGTTTTCTTAATTCTTTTTTTGGTCTCTTTTTTCTACACGCGACTTCAAACAGATGAGTAGGTAAGGTACCTATTTTCTTTTTTTAATTAAATATCTAACTACGCTTATTTTTCACTTTTTAGGGCAGTAAGAAGTGGTTTATAAGTCAGTTTTTTCTTTATTTTGTTTATAACTGACTGAAAAAGAGGAGGTTCTTAGTTCGCTGGCATCTTGTTTATAAAGACTTCAAAAATAGGATGCTATATTTTTATGTATTTTCCCCAATTAGATACTCGAAGACGGCTGAGCCGATTGAGAAAATTATATATTTTTAGTTTGAAAGGGTACTTAGGTAGGTACTTCTCAGCTGGTCGCACCATTGTCATCAGATCCCATCATGGGATCCTGGAGAAATCGAGGGAACTCTTAGGCACATCTTTAATTATATAGGACCACCATTACGGGCCTTACTGTCCAGTATCGAACTGATATTGGCTGATGATGTTGTAACTATTTTAGAAGTAGAGTTCTTTAGAGTTCTTTGTAAAGTGCTCATCCGGGGAAGTAAAAAAAAACAAAGATGTACGGTTCGTAGTGAACACCCTACGATCCTATAAGTTGGTAGAAGTAAAATAGTTTTCACCGTTTATTAGTTAAAGTGTTAACTTTGCGAGTCTACGCTACGACGGTGTTTGTCGTCGGTAACGCGGTTGTTGCGACTGAATGCGATTGGTACGAAAAACCACGTCATAGCGTAAAATGCTGACCCGCAGGAACACGCAGGTATTTGGTGCGGTTTGCATAAACCGTACACTACTACTATGCCTATTTCTGCCGTGAAGCAGCATTGCTGTGTTTCGGTTTGAAGGGTGTGGGTGCCACGGTCGGTGAAATTACACTCACATGGGGCTTTACACCTTCATGCCTCAAGTTGATGGACTTTGGATCTTCGGGCTCGTTCCAAACATGCGCGACCTACTAAGCAATACTTTGTTATATGTAATGGTTACCACTTAACATCAGATGGTCCATAGGCCCGTTCCATCTAATCTATCATACTATTACTTTTATAATTTGGAAAAAGATAAATTGATTATTTGTATTGTGTTATTAATATCATGTGGGATACATAGCCAGGAAGAGAGAGAGATTATCGTGTTATTAAACATTCACATGCCTATACACTGGCGAGATGTGCGTGCAGCACTATTATTATAAATTTCCATCAATGTAAATTCTACCATGTCTTCTGTGAATAATGATCTTATATCTTTTTATATTTATAGATACATCTAAAGAAATATCTTACGCATCTACAGTTTAGGGTGCAACTTGTCTGCTGAACTCTCTTCTTCTATTTAGATATATTTCTGTGGATTTTGCACGCGCCTCGAATTGAAGTTGCGAGCAACTGTCACCGGATTCTTAAACAAAACTTTTTTATAGCTTATTCATAATTAATTATTGAATAGGTAATATGATTTTATTCAGGCATTTCTATTCACGTGTCTTGCGATGTTCATATCTTAGCAGGATGATGAGGCTAGTCATTATATACCTACTTACATACATAAAGTCATCAGTACATAATTATCCACCTAATTTTAGAAATGAGTCGTTTTTTGGATGTTTAAATAGTCTACGGTTAATGCGTCTGTCGCTTACTGATAGATTTAGATATTTCATTTTTACTGTGCTTATTAAGATAATTTTACTCCATAAAAGGTGTCAAAGAGTGGCACATCGCCGATTGGTAAAAGAATAAAACTAAATGTCTATATCAGCCTGGACCACTCGGGCGCAGACCGCACCGGTTGGTCGGCCTAAATATCGCTGGATCGACAGGGTGGAAGCTGACCTGCACGAACTTGGAGCCGACAACTGGCAAGAGATCGCAAAGGATAGGGGAAAGTGGAGAGTTCTCGTGTCGGAGGCCAAGAATCACTTTGGGTCCCTGCGCCGATGGAGTAAGGTAAGTATATCAGACTGGAATGGGGCCGGCCATTAATTTTTGTTTTACTACTAAGTTAGCAAACAGGCATCCTGGTGGTAAGCGGTTCCTGTAGGCTATGAACGTCTGTAGCATCAAGAAGCACATGAAGAAGAACATGCGCATTGCTGACCTTTTTAAAAATTTTAAAACGACCTTTTTTAAACGCTGCATCTAGTAGTCTCTGGCGAAAACCTCGGCAGGGAGATTATTCCACAGCGTGACGTTGGCAGCAGGGAATTAAACCTGACGAGAAAATATAGGTGGCAATGTATTGGTATCTCTTCCGATTTGGAGCGGTGCGAAGATAGAAAGAAGCAGCAGGCACCGTCTCAAACAATTCTCCGGAACACTCTCCATTATACAAGCGATAGAACACACACAGGGAGAAGTCTCTCCTGAGGTTCAATACTACTTGTGAGTATGGGGTAGTGTCGTAGCTCTTCTTTAAATCGAATTTGTATGCTGTAACACCATACGAGAACGTTCTTAGAGGGTCTTGTGGCTCAATACAACGGTCCCGGCAGCAAAACAGCGTCTACTGATAATGCAGTGGGCATAATGCAGTGGGCATAATGCTGAGGGACTATTTGCTGCAGTAGCATACCTACTATGTATTCAGTGTTTTTTGTATACGTAATATAATCGTAAATTAAATTGTTTTTTAGGCAATTTTGCAGTATATAAATTATATCTATGTCTATGTCCATATTGCCGCGGATGATTGTGGCAAAAATCGCCACTCAGTGGGATCTGTATACAGCGAGACGGCGACTCGTCAGATCACGTAGACGTAGAAGATGGCGTGATGAACGAGGCCACCTATGAAGAACAAGTAGGTCTTTAAAAAAAACCGGCTTCGAATAAATCACTTCTTACTTCTTGCCCTAAAGAATTTTGAAAATCGGTTCACAATTGACGGAGATATTGGTGATCATAGGGCGAAAATTACAAGTGAGGATGAGGTTTTTTGAGTTTTCCAGGAAAAGTACCAATCTCTCAGGAATAAAATTTATATGGGACCACCTGTGAAGTACAAAATAAACACTTTTAAGCAAAAAAATAATTTTGAAAATCGGTTAACAATTGACGGAGATATCCGTGAACTTACATAAAGAAAAAGTCGAAAAAAAAGGTTCCGACGAATTAATAAATTCCTTTTTGAAGTAGGTTAAAAACAAGTGTAGGATCGAAATGACAGAGAAAAAAAGCCTTTGCTCTACAATGGGATTGTTCAGGCTGATTAACAACAACAACATCAGAGTCAAATACTGAAATCCTCAGAATATAAAAGTTGCTCCCGCTCCCGGCTCCGCTCGCACAGTAACCGGATAAAAGTACTTCATTACCTAGTTTAAAGCACTTATAGACTTAGGTATTTTAAACTTAAGTAAATATTTTCTGAACGACTATAATGGCAATGTCACACTATCCGTTAACATAAGAATGATTTTACCGTTCTGAAATTGTGAATTATCATTGGTCTTTAATTTATGGTCTTTAATTAGGTATGTAATTTAACTATCAAGTACTTATTATACTAGGTACTACTAAAATATCATTAATTCAGTTCACCTTTTGGTTTAAGGCTATTGTGTTTATGTTACAATTCTGCCAATCCTTCGTTTTATTGTCCATACCTAAATATTAATTTAATTTGGAATGAATTGTATGTATGTCCGAAATAGACAAGCTATTGTGTCTAAAACCTACTCAAGATGTACTATTTACACAGTTTTTACAATAAATTATTCTTATTTCTTATTTCCAAATAATTAAAAAGCAGCTTTTATTACTGCCTATGTGCAAAATTTCAGCCCATTCCGTTCATAGGTGTTGCCGTAAAGAAAGTGTAGTTGTTATTTTTAAATAAAACGTCGTATCGTCACGTCGCCGGTCATTCGACGCAACGCACCGTGTGGCATCACTCTTAGACAAGTCTTTATTGAATGATACGATGTCATTAGCACAAAATTCAAATTTCCTATGTTTTCGCATAGCTCAATCACTCATTGATTTATTTACTGCTGTGGAAGTTGGAACTAGTTTTTAATGAGTTTGCGTAAGCATGTTGTCCAGTTCGAGATACACTGACCTGCCACGTGCTACCTATACTTATAACTGAGCCGAGAATGGGTCATTCTTCGTTTGCGTGATCTCCAACTCCTATCTGTCAATAATACAAATATATTTTATTTACTAAAAGAACAGATTATAAAATATAATAATTTCTAGTGGTCCCCGCACGAGGCTGAGCCTGTATCGCGGGAGCCGGTTTACATTCTACTTATTACTTATTAACACTGAGTAGTAGCACAGAGACAAAATAAATTAAGAAACGAAACTAATTCAGATAAACAAAAGGCAACATTGGTCAAACCAAACAAACTAATAGCTCATTATCTTCATCAACCTATAGCAGTTATATCTGCACCTATATCTCTCCCAAGGTACGCCATTGAGCACGATCCTCGGCTCTTTTGATCCACTACCTGCCACCTGCCAGCCACATTACGCAGATCGTCATTCCACCTAGCCAGGGAGCGTCATACACTACGCTTACCTAAACGCGGTCTCCAGTCTCCAGTCTCCACTCTAACAGATGCACAAAATGTAACTTCATATTGATGATAGAATGGCGAATGACTGCATAGAAATTGTATGGAAATACATTTTTTTTCGCGAAATCTTAAGATTTGATTCGGTATCTAAGTTACTTTGGGAAAAGTGTTCCTTTTGGGAAATAGAGTCGATTGAGACCAATTTGTTTTTTGAAAAATATCATCTTCTGTCTGCAACTTTTTTTAAAATCCGATATTGCTATTGATTTCCCTTCAAAAGATAAAACCTGCTAACTACAAAAGAAAAGGTAGCTGCTTTCAAGGAATTAAATTTTGCCCTGCTACCCTGTACAGTAGATAATATTAGGTTTATAGAACAAATAAAAAAATGTTTGACTAGTTTATAATTAAATAAAGTGTTATGATAATAATACATATATTTCAGATATTATTTATCGTCCATAGTTAAAATATCATCTTCAAAATATTACACAGAAAGTCAAAAACAAAAAATTAAATCATATTACCTACACAAAAACTTATAGCAAATAAAGTATAATGAATACCACCTAACATTCACATACATAGTCATAACTCCAAAATACAATACTGTCCCAAATGGTTAGGAACTATGGTAGCCTACACCATGTTACCATGACAACCAGACCCGCAACAAGCATTTGACTCGCAGCGGAATCGAACCCACACCTCTTCGGTCTCAGGCGGCCGTTCCGCCTACGAGTTCATCAAATAGAAAAGTGGCCAAAAATATATGGACAACGGCAAAAAATACTTTCTCAAAAAATCTAGGACACATCTATATTTTGCAAATTAATTATTTGTTCAGGTGTCACGTTATTTAGGCACTTTGTATTGTTTAATGAGCTAAAATCCTAATTATTATTGAGAACAAACGATACTAATATTATGTAAAAAATATTATATAAGTAAATAAATATATACCGATAAAACTTATCAAAAGTAAAAATTATTATATAACTGATAAACATACAAGACATACAAATGTTTGAAATAGGCGGGAATCGAACCCACCACCTGCAATTTAGAGGGTAGAGTTACCTACCAACTGAGCTTTAAAAATAATAATAGTAAATAGTATTTATTATAAATTAATGCGAAATGCGTTCGTTTTGCACAAAAAAATAAAAAGTGTCAATGCCCCCGATTCAATTACGCTAGATTCCGCATAGCCTTCCTACAGTTAAGTTAATTAATTTAATTACCTTATATATTTTTAATTTTAATTAAACCTATATATTTTTTACTATATTATTTAGTTCTATGTCGGATAAACTCGTTACGGATTTTATCCTTCAGAGAAACCCCGAGCATAGCTCGTTCCTTAGCTCGCTGAGCGACTTTAAACTGGTGGACCAGCCGTACTGTGAGTGTCCACGTTTCGGCTCCGTATGATCGTGACGATCTGCGAAAGGCTGCTGGTAGAAGCTGGATGCGTCGAGCTCAGGACAGGGCGCAATGGCGCTCATTAGGGGAGGCCTATGTCCAGCAGTGGACTGCCATAGGCTGATGATGATGATGATTTTTTATTTTAAAATAATAAATATTATTTTTACATGCTAATCAGCGACGGAAGAAAACGTGGATAAAGTCCTTCAAGGAAATCAGGCGTGCACATTAGTACAAAATCATTAAAAACACTCAAACAATGGAACTCTTTTCGTCAATAATTCTATGAACTGTTACACACAGTTAAAAGTCTGGGGATATAAGTTTTGGATTGCTGTTCAATGTGGCAATTCACTTCTTTATTTAATGGCTTTTGGGATAGTTCTCCACAATTTCGCTAGTATCAAGTATAGGTAACTGTTCATAACAATATGAGGCAACGTAGGACGGTTTATCCAATCGTCCAGTCTTCAGTCAGGTCCTGTTTTCTGACGATTAAAACGATAGTTTTTTTTCTTCATTAGAGAATTCCAGTTCAAATCAGCTTCCATTCATCCTATTCCATTTCACTAAACTTGTGTCTTATTACTAAAGTAGATTGGTTATATTGCCAAAGGATTTAAACAATATAAATAATGAAAAACACTAGAAAATAAAATAAAATAAAAATGACACCACCGTCGTTCAAGATGAAAAAATGGTTCCCAATCATTACCAATGTGGCAATTATTAGATTGTTTCCAGATGAGGCGTTACGTCAATGCGTATTATCGGGGATGTTTTATGTAGTAAGTGCAAAGCAAATTAAAATAATTCATATTCAACGATGATGATGAGGATCATGACTTATATTTATAGTCAAATTATTGTAGGTCGTTTACATGGTAACAATTACTCAAAGGCTAGTAAGTAAAGCAGTTTTTATGGAATACCTAATAGGTAGATATTATGTACAGTAAATCATTTCTAGATATAGTCCAAATCAAGTACAAAATGGGTACTTCAAACATTTAATTACTGTATGAAGATACAAAAACAAAATAAAAATATTTATTTGCATAACATTAGGTCTTAAGACAAGTAAATACCCTTTTATGTACAAAGTCAATAGTCAGTTTTACAATATTTCAATTAAAATAAAATAATTAGTACCTGATAAGTACCTATATTTTACGCTCTTGTTACTTTACTAATACTTAACTTTCACACTATTATTCACTACCTATATTCAAAATAAAGATCTAAGATTCGTGTTTTCCTTTTTTGTCTCATGAAAATCGCCAAAATGAAGCGTACATAATTTTGGTATTTTTAGTTGAATATATACAATCTTGTCTCTCTTAAGTCTCAATTCGTGGAAATCTAACAGAAAAAGCAATGTAATTAATTATAGAAGTGTAGCTTTTTTCCAAAAAATATTTTTCTTTACCTAAAATATTTTTCTGAAACGTGCTTGGAAATTAGAGCATTATTTTGACAACCTTATTCGAGATAAATCAAAATTTCTGTACCGGCCCAATACATGCGAGCAGCAACGGCCGGCAAAAATTGTATGAAAATTCATATATGTCGTGTTTAGCGGCCAAATAAATTACTATGTAAACTCATATCTGTCGGGTAATTTAAAAATGGAACGATCTTTTACTCCGAAACATGGCAACCAAGGAGGTAACTAATCAAAGGATTTATTTAAATTTCGAACTGGATTGCAAATAGAATGCTGTTTATTAAAAAAAATACAAGTTCTGCCTAGAAACTATTTTGTTTTAATTTCCGCGCATTATTTGGGAAAAGTACTATACAAGCCTTGGCCACAACTAGCATTGATGGACTCACGTAGGTGCCTGGGCTTCGCTTCGGCCCACATTTGCACGTCCGTCCGTCAATGCCTCTTTTGCTGGCTGCTGCAGTAATGTTCTATAACTACAATTAGGTAGATAATTAAGACAATTCGCATCTTAAGAAAATAAGGTTATAATAACTGCTGGGTAGTTAATAACCTACAAAAATAAAATATATCATTATTGTTGGTCGGAAAGTTAATTGATTAGTTGGCATAGCACCATCCTCTTACAAAATCACAAATTCATTAATAAATATATGTTCTGTATATAAGCGATGTACCTACTTACAAGTTGAAACTGATTCCAACATCTTTTTACGTAAATGAGATCGATTACTGCACCACTTCACACTAGAAGCAGAAAACATTTTTTTTTCCTAAAATTATCTCACGAAAACTCGTCGACGTCGACAGACAATGGTGACGCCATTGTCTGTCATGGGTGAAATATGGGGCTCAGATTTCGCTGGGTTATGTACTATCGTTAAGTTTTCTTCCATCGCTGATACTAAAAATGCGTTCTTTTTTCAATTATTTAATTTGAAAAAACGGCCTAATATTTCTTTAATACTGTGTAATATTATTAAAGAAGAAGAGAAATATTATTAACCTTTAAAGATTTTACTAAAAAAAATATTTGACGAAATAAGAAACTTTTTTGCATAAACTTCTTGTTTATTTTCTAACATACTATAACTTTTTTAATTTAAATAATGAAACCTTTTTTATTCGTAATTATTGTTTCCCAAATTTTTTATTAAAAAAATACAATACATTAAATGACAAACGCACAAACCGTGCGACGCAAACAAATAAAAATAATGAAAACAGGTACACTCCAATCTCATCTCTAATAGGTTATCGTACCTAGTCTGTTCTCAGTAGAGAATTTAGCTTTTTACTCGAGCTAAGAATAGCATCTCTGCAAATGGTATTTTAATGGGATAAGTAGCACCTCATCCCATCACCCTATAATGGAGCTATTTTTTATCGTTCTTTTCTAAAAACTGACAAACAAATCTTCACGACGACGTTTCTTTTTATTAACGTAAGTACAGTTTTTTAATATGATTTGATTTTTGTTTGCCTGACTATGGCAGAGCAAAAAGGAATGAAGTTTTTAGCAGTCTTTTAATAAAAAGTATAAAAGGGAAAGATGTTAGAACGGTCTTTTAATATGAATCTTTGGAGCTTTAACGCTTCAAACCAAAACGATGAAACGAACCCACATTATGGAGAAACTGCGTCTGTCCGCGTCTCCCGTCCGTTATAATTATAAATAAATAAATAATGCTGGACTATCACACAGCATCATGTAGCCCCAAAATAAGTAGAGCTTGTGTTATGGGAACCACATGATTGATATATTACATATACATTAACATTGACAACCTCTGTGGCGCAGTGGGCGAAGGTCCGCCTGTGACGCAGAAGATTGCGGGTTCGATTCCCGCCGCGGGACAAATGTTTGCATGTTCTGCAGATATTTGTGTCGGGTCTGGGTGTTTTCTATATATGATATGAATGTATTTACAAAAAAATATATATATATGTAATATATCGATCATGCGGTTCCCATAACACAAGCTCTGCTTAGCTTGGGGCTACAAGATGTTGTGTGATAGTCCAGCATTATTTATTTATTTATTATTAAATCAATACAAAAAAGAGTTTTCCATGTATCCATTTATCAAAGAAATAAATTCAAATTCCTTATATTTTTTAAAAACTAACATAATGAAAAATTGAACACAAATTATCTATGGATGATAGTTGGCAGTACTTTGCCTTTGAATTTTAAAACGAAAATAATATTCAATAAATAATTTTACACAGCATAGCATCATCTATCCCAATCCAAGCAAAGGTTGTGTCCACATGAGTAATATACCTATTACTTGTATATTTTTTTTGTTAAAACATACACCCAAATCCAAGAAATATTTGCACATGTACCATCAATAATATCAATATCACCATCTAGGTTTAACTAGGAAATAAAGTATTACACCCAGAGGCGATAGAAACAGTAATATATAGATACCCAGAGCAACGCTCAATTCGCAACTAATCTAAATAGTCATGAAAAGTTTATTTTATAACCAACTAGCTGATCCGACAGACGTTGTCTTGTCTCAAAGAGGTTATCGAAGTTAAAGAAACATTCAAAAAAGAAAGAGGGTATCGAAGTTAAAGAAACATTCAAAAAAGATATCGAAATGGAAAAAGCATACAAAAAGGATATTGAAGAGGATTAAGCAATCAAAGTGGAAAATGCTATCAAAGAGGATATCGACGTTAAAGAAGCAATCAATGAGGATAAAACAACAACAACAACAACTACCCTACTCTAACCTATCCCTACCCCTTACTCTACCCTACCCCTACCCTATCCCTACCCCTTACTCTACCCTACCCCTACCCCTAACCTTACCCCTTAAGATTATAATATTAAGAAATAAATATTAACGGGATAAAAAGTATCTTATGTCCGTCTCCTAGTTCTAAGTTACCTCCCCACCAATTTTCAGCCAAATCGGTTCAGCCGTTCTTGAGTTATAAATTAGTGTAACTAACACGACTTTCTTATATATTATATAGACTTAAGAAAATCCTTGACTGACCTCTAATCCATTTCTAAATTTCGTCAACTCGTTATTTTTTGTATACGATTCCCTAATTTTTTATTTAATTTTTTTTTATTTCCAAAATATTTATGTAAAATGGCAAAAAATGCGATGCTAAGAAAAAAAACTGGTTCTCAGTTGGGCTGTAAGTGTTTTCAGTTAATATGTACAAGTCATTTTTAAACTTGGTATGAGAATCATTAAGTAAGTACTTATCTTTTTGTAAAAAGTTTTTATCCATTTTGCCTTTTTCCTAAAAGTTCGACAAATAAATGTAGCGCGTTGAAATCTTTTGTATGCAAAATTTGATAAAGCTTTAAACTGTAAAAATATAAATTATGCAAAATACCATTTTTATATGATTTACACACTGCTGGACAAAAATACATTAAAAAATATAAACCTACATTTGCTAATTCTATTTCGGGAAAATTGATTTCTCAATACATACTTTTTTGTATTTTTTTTCTGGAACTATAAATCCTATTCTCCTAAAATTTTGTGTGTATAATTGGACAACATTTTGAAAAGTGTGCGTAACCTTATTTAATAACCGAATAAATTGAACGAATGCATTGAAAGCGACAACACATGAAATTAAGTTTTTTAAGTTTATTTTTTGGGTAGGAACTTCCTCAAAATGGTATTTAATGAATTTTAAATCTTTGCAATAATGTTGCGTTCAGAATATAAATTAATTTTGTATATGACTGTTGAATTAAAAACATATGTACAACATGAAATAGAGTGAATAACGCTAATTTCATAGGTAAAGACCTAATATTTACTGGCCTTTCAATTCAAGACATTAATCGCCTAAAAAAAATAACTGAAACCTTCGTAGTATCTTCTTACTAACTTAATAAAAAAACTCACTCAAAACGGACACGAGAACTTGATTAAACTTGCTTCCCTCCGTGCAGTACTTCTTGACGGTGTTTTTCAACATCTTTTCCAAACACCTTAACACAATACCACGAAGGTGACAAGTGCGCGCACTCCCGAACGCGGTACTTAAATGACTATGAACGACGGGAACCTATTTATGCTTGTAAGAAAGCACGTATTACACTTAACCGGCTTAAGCGACAACTAAAAGATGAGGTTCAATAATACGGTTGTATTTTACAAGCTTTTATCAAGAATTACAAATCATTAATCAAATATTTAGTTTGAAAACATTGAAACATTAGGTATAGGTATCAAAGTGTACAATTACAAATTACTCGTTTGAGTGTAACAATGTAGAGTAAAATTAAAACAAAATTAGAATTAAATTGAAATTCTCTTACAAATTTCTGCAAATTGCTGCCAGATTATTAATATATTTGCTAGCACACATAATTATTTTCACAATTATGTACTAACATAGCTATAAGACAAATGCATGCAGGCATGCAAGTATTAAGCGTCGTTACAGTATTAACAAATAATTATTTAATTATTCATTTAGTATATAAAAACAATGATGACCTGATGATTCAATATAAATAAATATACCCACGTTATAAACAGATTTATTGGTTTTGACATGTTTTATAAGTTACTACTTATATAAGTACAAAATTATCGGATGACAGAATTTAATTTCAATTGGTTATTGTCATTATAAAATCTGTTATATGATACATTGAAACTCTTTGTTTATTTATTTTTTTTGGATTTTTTATGGAACGATATTCTTATCAAATGCTTAACACGTTGACTGCGCGCTTCGTACTCATGGCCTTGTAGCTGCACATCAACACTTGTGTTCAATTGCCGTGTTTGTGTCTCGCAAAAGCTCGTAAACGGCTTGACTGACTTGAATATTTTTGGTTTTGTTCGCCTTGATTCAGGGGTGGTTTAGAAAAAGAAAAAACCTTGTATAAATTTTATAATTTTAGCAGGACAACTTCTGTCGGATCAGCTTGTATTTACAAAAAAATGTGAAAAGTTTCTTCTAAATACGAAGGTGTCTTTGTATTTTCAGATGATGAACAAGCTCTACGAGTTTTCTATGAACTATGAGTAAGGGGTTCTCACCTCCGACTTTGAGACCCAAGTCAACCTCGTGGTGCACCCTGCTAACTAGCGAACGGAACTCAGGCTCTGGAACCAGGCTTTGGTGCTTAACACTGCCACATAGGCCAAGTAGGCCCGGGCGTAGGGCGTCAAAATTTAGGGGGCGGCAAAACTTGGTAGGATTTTGTTTTTGTAGTCGTGCCTTTCACTTCTTGCACCTTCGCCTAGGCGATATTCCGTAAACAGGGTTTTTTTTCAATTTTTAGTGCTTTACAGCTAGTAGAGGGGTGGCAATCTTTCATATGCCTAGGGCGACATATGAGGCAGCAGCGTCGGCGGTGCGAGAGGCTGTGCCCTGCAATCACGAAACCGCATGCCCAGCGTGGGGTATAATCCCCCTTTATTAAGGGAGGCCTACGTCCAGCAGTGGACTGTTATAGGCTGGTGTTGTTGTTGTTGTATGAGTACTATGTAAAGTCCTCGAAATACTACCACCATGCGTATTTCTGCCCCGAAGCAGCGTTGCTGTATTTCGGTTTGAAGAGTGTTAGCTCGAGGTAGCATTTATAGGCCTATTTTTGCCAGGTACCGGATTGACGAGTGTCAAATATCTACAGTTTTAATTAGCATAGGTTGTGGGGAAATGACCTTCTAAGATATACCTACTTACCAGTTCAAAAATACTCTCTATGCTAATTAAATGACAGGCTATTCTGATCCAAGCTCTTTGAGGCTAACACCTAAAACGATAATAATTAATGCGAAAATTTAGAAGTCGGTATGTTTGACCTTATTTTATCTTTTTTTTTTAATTTATTTTATCTTATTATTATACTAATTTTTAACATACTTCAAAAAAGGAGGTATTTTTTTCGGTTCAATTCGCTTGTATTTTTTTTATGTTCTATAATTCAACGTAAACTTTTTATAACTCCGTCATTTAATAATAATAATAAATAATAAATAAATAATAATAATAATTTATGAATCGATATAAAAAATATTTTTTCGTTTGGGAGGGAACTTTCCGTTTGGTCCCATTTAAATTTGCGGGAAAAAAAACAAATAAATCTCCCTTAATAATACATTTCTTTGGAGTAGTTTTTTTTTTGTTTTTGCTCCCGTTATTTCACTGGCACGGAATTGGATCTGCTGTAGCAAAAAGCTGAAGCAATTGTGACGTGGCTTGCTTCATTGTTTTATTTATTTATTTACACTTTATTGCACAAAAACAAAGAATTTTACAAAAGGAGGACTTAATGCCAAAACATTTTCTGCCAGTCAACCTGTTCAACTAGTTGTTGTTGAATTGTCGAATTGTTCGTGCAGATCTACGAATTTAGGATGTGTGAGTATTTTGTGGGACAGTTTTGTTAGATTATTTGCTTGTAATTTTGTAATTAGTATCAGCTCGAGCCATCACAGGCTATAATACCTAGCTTCTATTAACTATTCTGTATCATATGTTACTAAGCTTGCATTAAGGACATGTCTGTTATCATCATCATCATCATCATCATCATCAGCCGTCCACTGCTGGAGATAGGCCTCCCCTAATGAGCGCCTTTACGCACTGTCCTGAGCTCGACGCATCCAACTTCTACCAGCAGCCTTTCGCAGATCGTCACGCCACCTGGCCGGAGGGTATGACTGTTATACTACTTACATATTTGTAAATACATACATTTTATAGATAGAAAATACCCAGACCTAAGACAAATATCTGCAGATAATGCAAACATTTTCCCCGCGGCGGGAATCGAACCCGCAATTCTGCGTCTCAGGCGAACCTTCGCCCACTGAGCCACAGAGGTTGTCGTGTTAAATGTGGATTAGATCACTATTTCCCTATTCAAGTCCAAAGTCCAACGCAGTCGGTGGCCGATTTCATGGAAGCCATCATTAAAAGGCTTGCCAACGCCATTAGTGAGTATCTTCAGTATAGTTAACATAAAAAGTACCTATACAACTGTTTTTCTATTTCTACTATGTTTATATATTTATTCTGCTTTTCAGGTAACATGAATATGGAACAAACATGGCCCACCTGATAGTAAGTGGTAACCATTACCTATCCCAAAGCATCGTAAGTCGCATTCGCGTGTTTGGAACGTGTTCCTACAATGCAACGCCCCGCGCTCATCAATTTGAGGCATAAAGCTGCCTCTTGTGCCTGTAATTTCACCGGCAACCACACCCTTCAAACCGAAACAGCAATGCTGATTCACGGCATAAGTAGACATGGTGATTGTACTTCCCCAGATGAGCCCTAAGAGCTCTATACAAGGTACAAAAAAAAATTGTTTAAAAAAAAGTTTATGTTTTTTCCTAAAGAATTATTTTTATTGGTAAAGTTACACGTTACTTGAATACGGGTAAATTTTGAAAGCAATGGATCGTTTGTAGGGTGACGTTCTCGAAATGGTCAAATGAACCCTTATGGGTGGGACTTTATCCGTCGTCCATCCATCTTATTTCAGGAATTACATAAAGCTTCTGGCATAAGTTTCCTACTAAGGCACCTACTTAAAACGTTTTTATCTGGGTGCCTAGTGCGAGTTTTTTACCAGCTCGATCGCGTTTGCGTTTACGCAAATTTATATGGAATCGAGGTAGCGCCATCTAGTGAAAAACTCGTGGCACTGACTCCTTTCTATACAAATTTCCGTAAACGCAAACGCGATCGAGCTGGTAAAAAAACTCACACTAGGCACCCAGAACATTAACTTTTTATTTCGACTGTACTTGTACCACAATTTCCTATTTGGTCACTGTTTTCGATTAGGCTTCCTGCCAAATCCTTAATCATTACGTTTGTTGTTACTATGTAATAATTTTAGGTCTTTCGTTTTTCTTCAGCCTAATATGTCTACTAGTATAGGATAGTAGAACAGGTAAGTAGTTAAGTAGATTATTAGTAGTTATCTCATAGAATTAAATTTCTATCCCTAATTTAAGCTATAACCTACTACCTAGTTATAAATTTAAAAGAACGACCTTTATCTACCCTACTTACCTATATTTTGTGACCCAAGTATTGAGTAACTTTTAGATCGTCTTTTTGAGGAATAAATGTCTTTAACCTAAAGTTAAAAACCGAATTTTAGTTAGTTTAGTGCCAAGAGAATTGCCAATCAAACTCAAAATTCATTTATTCAGTAGGAACTGTATAGTACACTTTGAAACGTCATTTTTTTTAATTTACCCCCAATTCGTAACACGACCAATCAGAGAAGAATTGGCAAGAAACTTTGCTTGGCTTATGTTTTTTTAACGTCATTGTTCTTAATAACTATTACATTGTTTTTGATGGAGTTGGAGGCAGTTTCATCCCAAGCTATTTTGTCATCTAAATAATCACATATCTTATAATAAGCATAATAACATTTTTGAATTTATTTACAGATAGATTAATCACGTCATTTGGGATTTTGTTAAAAAATCGTACACACATCCCTTTAAAAGATTGACTAACTTTATGGAGCCTTACAGTAGGAATAGCTAGTTTATCTTTATTTCTGGTGTTAACATTATGATAGTCGCTATTTTCCTTGAACATGTTAATATGTTTTCGGACATACATGAGTTTACATATATATATATTGGCACGACACTGTGTTAACATTTATTTCTTTAAACTTAGTTCTAAGTGATTCTCTGGGACCCATATTATAAATTGCACGAACAGCCTTCTTCTGCAACACAAATATGGTGTTGCTTGCTTTTAGCACCAAAGAAAAATCAGCAAAGAAACAGTCGTGATCTCATTTACAACTAAACTCCGAACCATTGACCGTCCGTTCATAGATATTGCTTATTACAATTCTAATCTGTTGACACCTCCACTTAGCTCCCACGGCGCATAACAAGTACTCGTTATTCCCATGATTCCTTGGGGACGTAATCACACAGAAAACAGGGTTGGACAGAGCCTTATTAAGTATCGCTTACAAGGTTTAAGACGCATTTATTTACTTGTAGAATATATAATTATTTTATATAAATATAAATGTAAATATGTCACTAAAATAAAACTAATTATTTATTTTATTCTAGAATATGGTATAGTGCCGTTATAATCTAATTATAATTTTTATACTATAATAGGAGGTGTACGGGGTTCCAACCCCTATCTTCGAAACCCAAGCCGACCCCACCTGCACGTGGTGTACCCTGCTAAACAACGAACGGGGCTCTGGCAGCCGGCTGATTGCGGCATAGCGCAGCCTACATCGGCACAGCTAAATCCCCTGGCCACTGATGGGCAGCAGCGTTGGTGGTGCGAGAGGCTGTGCCCTGCGATCCCCAACCAGCATGCTCAGATTTTGGGCATATCCCCCTTTATTAGGGGAGGCCTATGTCCAGCAGTGGACTGATATAGGTTGATGTGGTGTGGTGGATACTATGTTATTCTTTCATCATCATCATCATCATCAGCCTATAGCAGTCCACTGCTGGACTTAGGCCTGTTGTGCATTATTCTATTATTATTATAATCACGCGTCCTTGTAGATACTGGTAATGTTTTCTTCGTGAATGCGGCAAAAGGCTTCTTAGGGAGTCGGCACGTGTGTCAATTAGTTTATATTTAGTGCCGGGATTCGAGGAACAATGCTAATAAGGGTAGGAAATAGCATAAGTAGGAGGCTATTTCAGTCAGAACCGGCTTTTTACCCGACTGCGCAGAATGAGGTAATGTTTCTGAGGTGTATGTTTGTATGTAGGTACGCGAGTTCCTTTGGATGTAACTGTAGCCTACAAACGTTATCTCTGAGTCGGGTTATCGATTCGAGATTTTGAACGCAGTAAATCCATAAAAAAATATGGCCCTTTCACATAATATGTATACACTAGTTATCCTTTCATCGGTTCATTTGCACGGAATTCCGCACGGAAAATATCTGAACTCAACGGATAATCGTCTTTCAGCTGAGCCTTGTTTTTCAACGTAATAAAAACGGAAATAAACTATAAAATATGTGTGTGATGCATTAAGGTATCCTGATTCGATATGTCGGAACGGAATTCCTAATGTACCTATGTGACCCCCATCAATTTAGTATTAAAAAAATCCAAACTAACTGGTAGCCGGCTGAACGGATTTTATCAAATGAGATGTCGTTGGATCCATAACCCCCCCTAATCTCCGAAGTTTGCAAAGCGAGAAATCGGAAACTCAAAAAAAAAAAAGAAGAAAGTGTTAAAGAAGAATATCTATATTTTACATGAAAATTATAGCGAAGTCCCAACCTAAAGCAGTTTTTGAGAAATCTTCCAAAACAGGGGGGGTTGCTAGGTCGAGTGGGGTATCAAATGAAAAGGCTTGATTTGAACAGTATAAATCCGTTTTTATTTTTTGAAATCATGCACAGTTTTTGATTTAAGATGAAAAAAGTCCAAAAAATGACCATATTCCGCCTTATCTCCGAAGTTTTTGAAGTGAGAAAAATGAAATTTATCCATAAGAAGGAAATTATAGATGTAGGACCTAAAACAATTTTTAAGAAATTTTGCAAAATCTATCAGATTTTAATTACGACGAAACCTTACTAATTACTATCGCAAGCCATTGAGGCATTGATGTCACCCACAGTGGGCGAGTCAACTCGCACTTAACCGGTCTCGTTTAGTAGTTCTATGCTTCGAGCACAATAAAGCTCGATGTTCTATGATCTACTCGACGATTATTATCTTCCTCAACCTCTTCTGCCACAGTCTGTCAAAATGACATTTCCGTAATGGCACAGCCTCAAACACAGACCCAGTATTTAGAGAGACCTCAAATATTTTAATGAGATTCCGACAATGAAATTATCCTTGTGCAACTGCCTACTTCTTTTTCTTGTAGTCAAAGTAGCTGGAGACGTGAACACACAAAAGAAAAAAGGGCACAATTTGTGCAGTTCGTACGGTTTCAATGTTGTAGAGGCGAAGTTTGGAACGGAAGACCATTTGCTTTGTTTGAAGATAAGACCAATTGGTAGGTTCCTAGAGGTATCTTTTGAGTAGTAGTAGAGCTCCTTGTGAAAGCCTATTTCTGCCGTGAAGCAATATTGCTGTGTTTCGGTTTGAAGGGTGTGGGTGCCGGTGAAACTACAGGCACATGAGGCTCTTCACCTTCATGCCTCAAGACGCACGGCGTTGCATTTTAGACTGTTTTCTTGTTCGGTCGTAGGACATCTTCCAAGCATGCGTAACTTACGATGCATTGTAAAGATATTGTGGCGCAGTGAGTGAAGATCCGCCTGAGACGCAGAAGGTTGCGGGTTCGATTCCCGCCACGAGACAAATGTTTGTATGATCTGCAATATTTTTGTTGGTATCTGGGTGTTTTTTGTGTGTAGTAACTTAGTTTGGACACATAATAATTTATTACATTACATGTAGGTACCTAATTGCTACCACGTAGTACCAGGTTGGCCATTGTGCTTGTTCCATCTTCAAGTACCTATTTAAATAAAAACGAAACACGGATACATACACCTATGTACTATGAGGAAACCTATGTACTATGGCCATGATTTGCCGTGGATGATTTCATCTCGTCCAACTAGGATCAGATATAACGGCGTTGTAGAAAAGCGTTTTGCCCGATTGCTCGGCTTCAAAGAGCTCATCCTTATGATATGCGAGGTTAAGAGGCCGTGGTAACAAAGAGCATGGTGCTATGTAAGCACGGTGCTATGTGAGCACGGTGCTACGTGAGTACGGTGCTATGTGAGCACCGTGATGGAGGGCGTGAGGTAAAGGCGCCCGGGAAGAAAACGTTATACCGGGAATAATTAAATTAAAACATGTCCTTTAAGCTATACGACAATCCGTTGACTATGCCACTTGATTGTTAGTGAACCACCTATATGGATCACATTCGAATGTCCCAGGTTACATCCGAAAACTCTTTTTACTTGCTGTAGACAATAAAATGACCAGGCTATTCCATTAGACCTAAGTACAAAGATAACAGCTACACGAATGTTTAACCAGGTTCCTCTGCCCTAGCCTCCCGCAGCTCAGCACTACTGCTAGACCCTGACACTGAAGAGGACGAGAACTCCATCATAGGCCTTCCCTTGGAAGCCGTGACCATGGCATTTGGATTCCCAGTGGAAAACCCCTCTTCGGGATCTGCTGAAGGATATATTGGAGACGACAATCAATTTTATGGCGTTTTACATTTAGGTATAATTTTTCTTATCTACTTCGTTGTTTGGATCTCAACGGTGGAGGTCCCTGCAAAAAATAAAGGGACCTTTTTTACCTGCGTGTCCTAAGAGGTGACAGGCATAGGGAACGGTAGCTGCGTCTCTTTGTCCACACCACAACATCCAAATGTTCGTTCTACAATCACCAGCCCGCCAAATATTATTCGGGGTGATTATGGCAAAACCTTTTTAGTAGAGCTCTTTGTCAAGGACTCGTCCTGGTAAAGTCTATGTCTATTTCTGCCGTGACGCAGCATTGCTGTGTTTCAGTTTGAAGTGTGGAATTACGAGCTACATAAGGCTATCACCTTCATGCCTCAAGTGGACGCTTTTCTTTGCATTGTTGGAACGTGTTCAAGCATAAATGACCATAGGTACTTAAGCTAAACTCGCGCAGGAGACATCTGTTTCTTTCCTTCTACGATTCAAAGAATTGTCAAACACTTAAATAGTCCCGTTCCTTTTACGTTAATATGTACCTATGTTCAAGCCTCCTTATGCTTTCATAGTGAGTGTGTTAAGGTGTTTGCTATGTTAATTTTGTCAGGTGTTGTGCACCTTAGTAAAAGCTTTGATTTATGTAAAAAATCTCTCGTTCCTAACCTCCATTGAATGGACGTGTCGTTTGTCTGTCTCAAAATTAATAAATACAAGTCAAGTGTATATGTTGGAGTTTAATTTATCTAAAGAATTAGGCTCCCTTATGTTCCAAAACTGAACATAAATTGGTGGCCCATGAGGGGAACATTAAAACCAGAAAGTCAAGAAACTCTGGGAACTCTGGGAATCCCCGCGGTTGGCGAAGGACTTTGGACTTTGAAGAATTTATTTCAAAACGAATGAAATCCAGGAGTTGAATTTATCAAGACTACGGTGGAGTATTGGTCAGTGGATCAGCCAAAGATTCACGCCTGCAACTGCGGTCTACTAAAAGATAAGTGCCCCTTTCCTTTGTTCTTCCTAACCTAAAATTACCTACTAAATTCCCAATCCAAATTGTCCCACTTGTGATAAAACAAAGTGTTGTTAAAGTTAATTAAAATCAGCGTTAGCAAGGTAATAAAAGTTAATTACATTATTTTTAAACAAGAAACATATATGTGAGTAAGTACATTGCAACGTGGTGGTCACGTATGTACCTACCCTGTCGAGTATATTCCACATCCTTAATATCGATCAAATTAATTATAATCCGTGTTCCTTGTTATAAATTCGCTTTGTTAACGTGATTTGTGGACGCGTTACAGGTGTCTTAAGTCAGCTGAGCGGTCCGAGCTAGGTGATACGTCATCTATTGTTCGACCGGCCGGCGAGCTGTGCGGCGTGAGTGGTGCTGTGCGGATCGTTGGGGTTACGAGGAGCGTGAGAATTGAACACTTTCGTAATTAATTTCCTATAATGACGTCAAAAGATAGCGATGGTGCCTCAGTTTTGGAGGAGTTTTTCAGAAAGCGTAGTTCCGTAAAGGGTCAAATTACTAAGTTTAGGAACTTTTTGGTGACTCAAATACAAAAAACTCAGTTTACCTCTATTGAGTTAACTGAATTACAGTTAAAACTCCAAAAGATTGAGACATTATCGATACGTTTTGATAACTTGCAAGAAGAGATCGAGGTTCTAAATCACAAGAACTTAAAGGCAGAGTTAGAAGAGAGAGAGAGCATTGAGCATGAGTTTATTCATAATATTGCTGCTGCTAAAAACTTAATAGATAAATATTTTAAGGCAGAGAACGAACAAAGGCGGGAATCTATTCTTGTTCCTCAGTGTTCTCACGATCATAAAGAGATTGGTGTTAAATTGCCTCAAATAAATATCGCTAAATTTGATGGTTCGTATTTCCGCTGGCTGGAATTTCACGATACTTTTAAGACTTTGATTCACGACAATGACAAAATAAGCGCGATTCAAAAATATCATTATTTAGTCTCGTATCTAGAGGGGGATGCCGGACGGATCATTTCCAATTTAGAAGTATCTTCCGATACGTACGAAGAGGCTTGGAAGTTGATTTGTGACCGCTACAATAACAAAAGGTTGTTAACTAATCACCATTTAAATGCGTTGTTTTGCATTCAACCGGCCGCGAATGAAACTGAAAGGTCTCTTCGGTTTTTAGTGGATACGGTATCGAAAAACTTACGTGCCTTACGCAGTCTAGGTCAGCCCACAGACAAATGGGATACTATCATTATTTTTATGATGTCGTCGAAATTAGATTCTCAAACGCTAGCTAAATGGGAGGAATACAGAAACACCATCACTGATCAGCCTACCCTAAGCGATTTCTTCAAATTGCTGACTGATCGCGCGGACGTTTTAGAGTCACTTAATCGCAATAAGATTATCAATAATAGCACTAAAGGTTCGTTTGAAAATTCGCGTGGTTCAGATCAAAATAACGTAAATAAAAATAATAAAATCAATCAAAATAACAATAACAGGAATTACTCTAACACAAACAAATACAAACAAGAAAAAATAAATCAAACAAAATCATTCGCGACTGTACAATATGAAAATCAAAAATCATCTTACATTTGCGTTATCTGCGGAAAGGATCATAGAATATATGATTGCGCCGTATTTAAAGACAAAGGTCTTAAGGAACGTTTAGAGGACGTGAAGCTTTATAAATTGTGTTCCAATTGTTTAAGGCAAGGGCACCCTGAGCGCAACTGTCGTGTGGGACCTTGTCGCATTTGCAATAAAAAACACAACTCCCTGTTGCATAACAAGGAGCAGTCAGTGGTAAACCACGCCTCCGCGGAATGTGATCAGGACGAAATGACCGCTGTAAACTTCGCTAAACAAAACTGCAATGAAGTTTTGTTGTCTACAGCGTTGATCGAATTAGTGAATCCTGAAACAATGGAGACACAAAAGGTTCGTGCGCTGTTAGACTGTGGTAGTCAGTCTACCTTTATAACGAAAAGACTACAGCAAAAACTATCACTCAATTCATGTCCCATAGGCGCGCTAAAGGTCGTTGGGATTGGCAATAATTGTGCAGATAGGGTAGTCGAAAAGAGTGACGTTCAATTAAAGTCGCTGCATACACCGTTCAGTGTATTGTTGTCATGCTTTGTGCTAAATGAGCTAACAAGCAACTTGCCGAGATCTGCGATAAACGTAGATAGGCTAAAGATACCTGACAATGTCCAGTTGGCCGATCCAACTTTTCATAAACCGGCATGCATAGACATGTTGATTGGTGCCGACATTTTTTGGGATGTTTTAGGTAATGAGGAGAAATCTCTCGGCCCTAAGGCCCCGAAACTCCGCAGCTCTAAACTCGGGTGGTTAATATCCGGCCCAATCAATTCGCAAAGTTATTGTACTTTAAGCCATGTCCAATGTAATCACGCCGCTATGATGACTCACGACATGTCAGACGAAATAGACAAATCGTTGCAAAAATTCTGGCAATTGGAAGAATTGCCTCCTAAACAAGTTTTAAGCGAAAGTGACGAAAAATGCGAAAAACATTTTTTACAAAATACCACAAGACTAAACGATGGTAGGTTTTGTGTCAAGTTGCCCTTAATCACTTCTCCAGATTGCCTAGGTGATTCCTACGGTCTAGCGAAACGGCGATTATTTAATCTGGAGAAAAGATTTAGACGAAATCACGAGCTAAAGGTGGAATATTCTAAATTCATCTCAGAATATGGTGATCTCGGGCATTTGACTGAGTCAGCCATAATAAAACCGATCCCTTCCTACTTCTTTTGTCACCATGCAGTTCTGAAGCAAGAAAGCGAATCGACTAAGCTTCGCGTTGTATTTAGTGGCTCGGAACAATCATCATCAGGGTACTCGCTAAATAATATCCTGATGGTTGGGCCGAACGTTCAGGACTCATTGTTCAGCATACTTATTAGAGCGCGTCAGTACAAGTACATTTTAACTGGCGATATTGAGAAAATGTACAGGCAAGTTCAGGTGGCTGAAAATGACCGCAATTTGCAGCTCATAGTATGGCGGGAAAATGAGTCTGAACCTATAAAAACTTTAAGACTAAACACCTTGACCTACGGAACCGCAAGCGCGAGTTACCTAAGCACGCGCTGTCTAAAGCAATTAGGAGAGGAACACGACGATTCACTAATAAAAACAATAATAAAACATGATTTTTACGTCGATGACCTGATTACAGGTGCCGATGACGAACAGCTGCTAAAATACATACAAAATGAAGTTACAAATACACTTAAATTAGGCTGTTTCAATTTACGAAAATTCAAAAGTAATTTAAAAAATCTATTTACAAATTCTAATATAGATACGCAGCAAAACTTAACAATAAGTGAATCATCGAGCACGCTAGGGTTGGGATGGTGTCCGGCTAGTGATACGTTCAACTTTCCAATTAAAAACGTAGCTCAGCCAGATTTAATAACTAAACGCGTTATTATGTCGATGTCATTTAAAATATTTGATCCGTTAGGCTTATTGAGTCCTTGCATTATACAACCTAAAATGTTATTGCAAAAATTATGGAAACATAAACTAGATTGGGACCAGTCGGTTCCACTCGAATTAAGAAATGAATGGGAACGATTTGCTAAAAATATGTCGTTTCTTAGGGATCTACAGATTCCTAGGAGGGTTCTGTGCGATTCTCCTAAAAGCATTGAAATGCATGCATTCAGTGATGCATCCCTAAACGCGTACGGTGCATGTATTTACATGCGCTCCATAGATGCGAATGGTCACACCACTAGTCGATTGTTGACTGCAAAATCCAAGGTCACGCCATTGAAACCGACGACGATTCCACGCTTAGAGCTTTGTGCTGCGGTGCTCGCTGCTAGGCTGAGCAATTCGGTCATAGGCTCGCTACGAGATATACCTACACGCGTCGTACATTGGTGTGATTCCAGCATAGTGCTTGCTTGGATTAATAGCGACTTAGGCAAGCTAAAAGCTTTCGTTGCGAATCGTATAAGCGAAATTAAAGAGCTTACATGCAAATCGTCATGGCGGTATGTACCTACTGCAGCCAATCCCGCTGATTTAATTTCGCGGGGGGTGGATGCCTGCCAGTTATTGTCCATGCAAATATGGTGGACTGGCCCTAGTTTTCTTACTAAAGACGAGTCTGAATGGCCCGTATTAAATCCTAAAATAGACGATAATTTACCGGAAGTAAAATGTAACACTGTCCTTATTAAAGAAAACATAATAAAATTCGAAAATTACTCTAAATTGACAAAACTACAAAGATCATTGGCTTATGTTAAAAGATTCATTTATAACTTAAAAACTAAAAATAATAAAATAACAGGAATTCTTACTGTCGATGAATTGAATGAGTCATTTCTTTCGCTTTGTATTATGGCACAGCGCGAGTCGTTTGCGAACGAATACGATTGTTTACAAAGTAATAAACCTTTACATGGTAAAAATAAAATATTATCTTTGTCTCCATTCCTGGACAGTAAGGGTTTGATTAGAGTTGGTGGACGCATCAGTGCTTCAGAGTACGCCTATGACAAGAAGCATCCGATTTTACTACACGCGTCACACCATTTAACGAAACTGATATTCGATAGGGAACACTTACGTAATATGCATGCTGGTCCGCAATTACTGTTAGCCGCTGTACGTGAGTACGTATGGCCTGTCAATGGTAGGTATTTATCGCGGCGTACCGTAAATAAATGTGTACGATGTAGACGTATGCGTGGTAAAACGTTAGTACCTAAGATGGGCAATCTCCCGGCTCAGCGAATTACACCAAATTACCCATGGGTGTCTGTTGGGGTGGACATGGCGGGTCCATTCCATATACTCAATCGTAAAGGCCGAGGTAGCCGTTTAATAAAATGTTACCTCTGCTTATTTGTATGTATGCGCTACAAGTGTGTCCACTTAGAAGCGGTAAGCGACTTAACTAAAAATTCCTTTATAATGACACTTCGTCGATTTATTGCTCGTAGAGGAAAGCCAGCGGAAATATTTTGCGACAATGGTGGTAATTTCGTTGCGGCAGCAAAAGAAATAGGCGAGTTTATTAAGTCCACTGCCGAACCTCTATCTGATTTCGCAAGTCAGGAAGGTATCAAGTTTTCTTTCTCACCCTCCTACGCGCCCCACTTCGGTGGTATTTGGGAAGCTGGTGTAAAATCCGCAAAGCACCACTTACGGCGCGTAATAGGAAACAGTAATTTAACCTTCGAAGAGTTGTCAACTTTGTTTGCTCAAGTGGAGGCTATACTAAACAGTCGTCCCTTGTGCCCATTATCCTCCTCCCCTGACGACCTTCTTTTCCTTTCCCCAGGGCACTTTCTGATCGGAAGACTGCTAACTGCGATGCCATCACCATCCCTAGAAGACCGGCCAGAAAACTCCCTTCAAAGATATGCTCGGATTGAGCGGCTCCGCCAGCACTTTTGGAATAGGTGGCAGAAGGAGTATATTGCTGAATTACAACAGAGGACTAAATGGAAGACAAGCTCCGACAAACTGAGACTCGATGACCTAGTCCTCCTTCAAGAAGATAATGTGCCTCCTCTTTGCTGGCGTCTCGGACGAGTGACTCGTATTTTCCCTGGACCGGATGGCGTGACAAGAGTTGTCGACGTGACTACGACGAGAGGCTGCGTGCGACGACCCTTAACAAGAATTTGTCCGTTACCGACAGCTGAAGATTTAGATATTAGTTCCTAAATTGTTATTTTTACACTTGACGTAGGTTCATAAAGTCTCTTAATTTTATATAATTAATATACATTTAACTTTGACAAAACAAATATCGAATAGGTACTATTTTAATTTAAGGAGTAGGTTCATAATTGTAATTCAATTTTATTTTTATTACCGTTGTTTAACTAAAGACCCAGTTTGTCTCATTTTTTCCCGGGGCGGGAAGATGTTCAAGCCTCCTTATGCTTTCATAGTGAGTGTGTTAAGGTGTTTGCTATGTTAATTTTGTCAGGTGTTGTGCACCTTAGTAAAAGCTTTGATTTATGTAAAAAATCTCTCGTTCCTAACCTCCATTGAATGGACGTGTCGTTTGTCTGTCTCAAAATTAATAAATACAAGTCAAGTGTATATGTTGGAGTTTAATTTATCTAAAGAATTAGGCTCCCTTATGTTCCAAAACTGAACACCTAGGTACGTGATTTTGTGATGCTTGGTGTTTCATTTTGATTGATGTTTCAGGTAACAGAACTCTTCACGCAGATCCTTACGGCACGGATGACCTGAAGAAGTTCTTTGGAGTGTTTGAGAACGATAACATGCCAGCGCCACGTCTGAGGCGTGACTATTCACAGGTGAACAGGTGAAGAATTATGGACGACCATCTTTTCTGTCCTAACTTAGCATATGAGAACCGCCCTGCCCTTAGCTTGATAAGTTTAATTTATTGTCCAATAGACTGCATTTGCGTATCTATCTTCTTACCAAAGATCTTTTAATTCCGAAGCGTTTCTCTAATCTTCTGATGGTGTAACTAAATGTTATTTATATATTTAATGTATTTGCTATTCTTTTCTATTCCTGCTAGATACCGAAACATAGATCAGAGGGTATTTTTGTAGGTTTGTTTATGTTCAAAGTGATACGAGTTGTTAAATGTAGCACGCTGACTGTGGGTCATGCATGTGGACTTTTACATACCACGCACCATGCACGAAGAGATCAGCCTCCGTTTCTAAGAGCTATTTGTTTTCAGCCGTCAAAGCGTTAAACTTAAAAATTAAAGGTTTAGTTCAAACTTGAGTGCCGCCGTACACGGAGTGCTCTTGCAGTCAGAGTCAACAGCTTGAAGCTGCCATTGATTGCTGCCATGAACCAGTTAAGCTAATTGAATTTAAATTCAAATCAGTAGCATCATGGATTTGATTGACATCAACTAAGCGAGAGCAGTCGACAGTTGGAGCAGTCAGTGTATGCCTGGCGACTGCTTGACCGCACGATGAAATGACAACCGCCCGAAGCAGTTGCAACTGCTCGAGCGGTTCGTGTATGTACGTACGTAGAAGTCTGAAGTTCACTAACCAGTCGCAGCTTGAAGCAATCGATACTGGCTGATTTAAGCTGCCCGTGTATGGCCGGGCTAAGATCCTCATTTCTATTCTCCAGCCAAACATCCAAATGATACTCGAGCAGCCTTTCTTCCCGTACCATATCGAGGACCGTCAGCGAATGCTTGGAACCGCCCGCGCCCGTATCTGTGACCTGCTACTACTAGCCGACAAGGAATTCTTTGAAAGAGATGCCAATTCTAGCCTGAACCACGCAGTCAGAAGAATGATGCACGCGGTTGCGCAAGCTGATATAATTTTTAGGAATTCGGACTTCAATGAGGACGGTCTGCCTGATAACATTGGTGAGAGGATAATACTTCGAGACTTGTAGTGCCAGATAGACTAAACAACTGAATTGAGAGCCTCCCTTATTTTTAAGTCGATTGAAAATCCCTAAAGTGTATCTATATTCCAGGTTTCTCCGTAAAATACATATTAGTCCTCACATCCAACGAAACAAATACACGTGTCTTCGGTAACTTGATGACCGGGAACCCAATAGACGGACGAGAGTATCTGATGAAATTCGCGCGGTTGAGACGTCTTTCCGAAGTGTGCCTTGGAGTTGCATTCTCAGGAAATGCTTTCCATAACAGGACTCTTGGATTGAGGTAACATAATTTTAACAACCATTAAGCAAATTCATATCGCTCATAACAGTATTTTTTTGGGTTCGATTCCTGCCGCGGGACCAATGTTTGCATTTCCTGCAGATATTTGTCTTAGACGGCCTCTGTGGCGCAGTGGGCGAAGGTCCGCCTGAGACGCAGAAGGTTGCGGGTTCGATTCCCGCCGCGGGACAAATGTTTGCATGTTCTGCAGATATTTGTCTCGGGTCTGGGTGTTATCTATGTATGATATGTATGTATTTACAAAAAAAAAAAAAAGTATATTATGTAATACACTCGAGAGCAATGAATCCGGGTCACTCAAAGAGTCCAAAAAATCTCGGAAAGTAAGAATGCTAGGTTAATGCTATAAATTGTATTTAATAGACAATTTAATACTCCTTAAATGAAAGTTAAAAAAATATGAGTCACCATACATTTTATTTACACAAAATTACATAAAGAAAAAAAACTGCTGATCTCTCCTTAAAACAAAAATAGGAAACATGAAATTTTTGAACTTTATGACGATTTTCTTGAATTTCAATACTTCGTATTACCTCCTCGTGCTTCCATTACTGCGTTTACGCGGTTTGGCATGCTGTACACCAAGTTCCTTATACGATTTTGGGGAATATTCTCCCATTCCTCTGTGAGAGCAATTTTGAGCTCAGGAAGCGTGATTGGGGGAGGGTTTCGTTGTTTTACGCATCTCCCTAGCTCGTCCCAAGCATGCTCGATCGGGTTGATATCCGGGCTGCGCGCTGGCCACTCCATACAAGTAATGTTCATCTCTTGAAGGTAGTCATTCACAATCCTACCTGTATGAGGTCGGGCATTGTCATGCATAAATATAGCATCCTCACCCAAATTGACCATAAATGGACCAACGTGTTCGTTGAGGATTTCTTCCACATATCTTACGCTAGTTAAAGAGCCGTTTTCTATGATCACCAGCTCTGTGCGACTTTCAGAGGAAATTCGGGCCCACACAAGTACAGACCCACCACCGTAGGCTACTTTTTCTTCGATGCATGCTTGCTTGAATCTTTCCCCTGGTCTTCTATACACTCTGTGTCTTCCATCGTGCTTGTAGAGCATAAATTTTGATTCGTCGGAGAACATAACTTTCGACCAATCTTCAATACTCCAATTTACGTGGTTCTGGGCATATCTTAGTCTTGAAATACGATGGCCACGCTCCAGTTTAGGGCCGTTTGCAGGTCTAAGGGGTTTTAAGTTAGATTCAGCAAGCCGACGTCTTACTGTCCATGCACTTGGGTTACTTCCTCCGAGGCGTCGAAACTGATTTGTGAGTTCAGTTCCTGTGAGAAAGCGATTTCGAAGCATGGTGTTCACCAAGTATCGGTCTTCTCGTGCTGTGGTACACCTAATTCTGCCCGTTCCTGGTCTGCGTAGGTTAGAACCAGTTTCTTCGTAACGTCGGAGAACTCTTTGTACTGTTGACAGCGACACACCGACAGTCCTGGCTGTATCGCGCTGACTCCGGCCGGTTTCCACCAATGTAAGTATTCTGGTGCATTCTTCAAGTGTAAGCGACATGATTTCAGCTTAAATAATGAATATTGAGCACTATCAACCTGGTTTATGTACCAACATAAATGACAGATTACAAACAAAAGCAAAAACAAATCCTGTAATTTCGTAGTTCCATCTTCGACAGTGTTCCCTTTTCAAATTTGATTTTTTTATGATATAACTTTACAATAACTAAGAAGTTTTAATACTTTCATTCAAGGAGTATTAAATTGTCTATTAAATACAATTTATTGCATTAACCTAGCATTCTTACTTTCCGAGATTTTTTGGATTCTTTGAGTGACCCGGATTCATTGCTCTCGAGGGTATATCAATCATGTGGTTCCCATAACACAAGCTCTGCTTAGCTTGGGGCTACATGATGCTGTGTGATAGTTCAGCATTATTTATTTATTATTTATTTAGGTCTGGGAGTTTTCTGTAGTATTTCAGTAATGTAGTTCACATAATACAAGCTTCTTAGTTTGAAGCTGTTAATGAGAAAACAAAATATTTTTTTTTAGATACCGCCTGGGTGAGCTGCTGATTAGTAATACAAAATACATAGGTTATACATAATCTGTGGCGATTCGGCATACCACTACCACCATTACCATCTGGGAGCTGCTTTAGTTGCAAATAGTCCAACATTTGTTTTTCACGGACTAGTACAATCTTGTAGTCTTCAAATCAACAGTGACAGTCCTTCTAGACAAGCTTGCTCCATCTTAGACCATATCTTTACCTGTTTCAGGTGTAGGCGACTATACGGGTCAAACCTCCCTCTCGCTCGCACTATTCAACATTTTTGAAGATATAAAATCACTGAATGTAGATAGCAAAATAGCAAACCTTTACGGCCTAGAAAATAACAATACAAAGTTTCAGAGCATTTTGACTCTATCACGTTTTCTTACCAAAAAAACTTGTACCAATGTGATCAATTTTGGCGCACATTTTTTGGTAGGAAAATGTGTTGGGTTCAACATGATATTCTTGCTGAACCTTTGTATTGTTATTTTCTAGGCCGTGAAGGTTTGCTATTTTGCACTACATTCAGTGATTTTATATCTTCCAGGAATGTTGAATAGTGCGAACGAGACAGAGGTTTGACATGTATCGTCGCCTTAACAATTTAAAAAAACTTACTCTAGAGTAGGTTGGTACGTACCGTAAACTCCTTAACTCTACTCTTCCAGCTTTACATCCCTTGGCGGAGGAATGGGTGGTGCGGCTGGTGGTCTCTGCGACAGACGCGCTTACGGGCGCTCATTCAACACCCTCGCCATCGCGCACGCAACCACAGAGGCTAGGAACAGGGTTCCTGAGAGAATAGCGGCATTGACGCTCGCTCATGAGATGGGTGAGTCTTTTTACTTTCTATGCTTTGTTATGGGTCTTCACATTTTGTTTACAAAATTGCTTTGTGCTACGCTTAGATAATATAAAGTTATTGATTATTTATATACCAAAAAAGTTTGGGATGAATTTTGAACTCCCTCAGAAACAATGTAATAATTGTAACATAGTTTACGTTAAAAATCTCTTCTTGACAGACAGACGGACGGACGGACTGACAACAAAGTGATCCAATAAGAGGGTGCCTTTTCCTTTTGAGGTACGAAACCCTAAAAATATAAGCCTAGCAGAGTTTCTTGCCAATTATTCTCGGTTTGATCGCGTAACTAAAAAAATCCAACCTCAGTGTAAACTGTAAAAATTCCAACCTCTTTGGTGTAAATTAAAAAAAAATACGATTTAAAATCTTTAAGGTTCCTAAAAAAAATATTGTATTGTAGTGTGGACATTTTTAAATACATAAAGTAGAATGTAAGTGCATATTATACATAGAAACCAGACCCGAGATCAATAATTCATACAATTTTTTGTCTTGCGGCGGGAATCGAACTCGCAACCTTCTGCATCTCAGAGGTCGTCAACCAATATGAGGACAATATTTGTTAAGGTTTTTTTTTAAGTTGTTGCATTGAGTTTTTATGTCGTTTGGTCTTGCTTATATTTTATAGTTTTACAATATTGTGATATGTAGGTTACTGTTTGTTTCCCAAATAAAATAAATTTTATAGGTATCGCAGTAATACCATTCTGTCTTTCCACAGGTCACAGTTTCGGCGCTCACCACGACGATAATTTCCCCAACTATGAATGTCATGGCTACCTGATGGGATCCCAGTCCTCTTCAGGAGATAGCGGAAGAAACTTCGAGTTCTCGATGTGCAGCAAGAGATTAATAGCTGCTACTTTGAGCAGCATGAGCTATTGCTTGACGGAAGATGAGCGGCCTTATTGTGGAAACGGTATGTTTTTTCAGATTATGATAGACCTGAGTGATTGTGGCATATGGTGTGTTTTAGACCACTAAGTATTCGATTTTTTTAATGATGCCTGAAGGCGGAACAAGCACATGGCCCACCTGATGTTAAGTGGTCACCATAGCTTACAACAAAGTATTGATTCGTAGGTTACGCATATTTAAAACATGTCCTACAATGCAACGCTGTGCGTCCATCGACTTGAGGCATGAAGGTGTTAAGCCTCATGTGCCTGTAAATTCACCATCACCCACACCTTTCAAATCAAAACACTTCAAAGCTGCTTCACGACAGCAATAGGAATGTTGGACTTCCCCGAATGAACCCTTCACAAAGAACTCATCTAATTTTGAAAAAAATAGATCCTCTGAGAATTTGTGGGACTAGAAAACGCGGGAACAGAAAACAACGGAACTGAACCTTACAAAGCGCCAGATAAATTATAGTTACTCTAAAGTCACATAATTTTTTGCATAAAAACATAATTTATGACCTACCTACATAGAAATGTTGAAGGTAACTTTTCTACTGGTGCTTCAGGTCACGGAAAAGTAAATCGACCACCCAATATAAGGCCAATACGTGAGAGTTTGTATCAGAAACGCTGTCGCCGGTTTGTTTCTTCGTCTCCCTCACATGTCTATGTACATTACTCAAATTTATGTTAAAGTATTTTCACGCGCAAAACGCAGCGCTGCTGAGAGAGATTCAGAGATTTTATACAACGTTCACTCACGCACATCGAAAACTCAATGGCAAAACTGTATGAATCATCACATGAGGTGATGGCCGGTGGAGTAGGATAGTTACAGAATTGTGGCCTAGAAATGGATTTAGGAGTGTGGGGCGTCTGACAGCCAGATGGGCAGAGTAGACTGGCGCAGGATCGTGGTGGATGACACATGTTGAGGGAGGCCTATCTATACCCAGCATTGGGTAAAATCAAGCTGTGGATGATGATGGTAATAATGACGACGAGCGAATGCTCATGGTTGTGGTAACGCTCCCCGACGCTCGATGCCCTTTCTAGTAGTAAGTTGGTATATTCTCCTTGCTTCAGGTATTGTGGAAGAAGGCGAGGCTTGCGACTGCGGTCTGCCCTCTCGCTGCAGCGAGAGAGATCCATGCTGCACTCCTAGAGCTGGCGGTGCCATGGTTTTCGAAGAAGGGTAAAGAATATCAACTTTGAATCGGTTAAATAATAATAAAATCATTTATTATCTGACTCTCAACTCATAAGATTTAAAAAAATTGCTGGCCTAAGTCTAACTTTAGACAGCGACATGGTAATAAAATTGTTTTTACTCACTGACTTTAAAAAAATCAAATTAAAAATTCTTTTATTTTCTTACAAAGTAATTATTACATTGGTTGGGATCTCCTTTTTTAAGTTGCATTAACCTGTGTTGACTGACACGTAGTTAAGACATTGTAGTGCCTATAAGGTTAAAAGATGTAGGCTTGCTAAGCACCTAGGTATACCACAGTATAAAGACCTCCCCTACCCTTATACCATCCTTTCTCCGCCTGGTCGGCCTTACGCACAAGAAAGACATGGTCAATATGTGTGGGTTATATATACCTTCTATGCCGCGGGTTGCTTCACGATGTTTTCCTTCACCATTTTGAGCATGTGCTTATGCACACATAATTACGTATCGTATACGTAAAAGGCCAATGAGAAAGCGTAGATTCAAAATAACGCTTTATCATTGACCCAAAAATTAGTTACCCTTACGCTAGGTTGAAATATTCGTTATCGCCCTACAGGTGGAATTTTGTGAAGGCCGTTTGAGTTACGTGCCAGATTATTTTGTTTTAAAGGACATTGCACAAAGAAGGCTGTTCCGTAGCTCCGACAGCGGTGTGCCATCCATCTCAGGGTCTTTGTTGCACTCAAAACTGCCAGCATGCGGACCTGAGCAAGAGTGGTATCGTTAGTAAAGAAAAATTTACCTACTATAAGCATTTTTTTTATACTAGACATCTCACATATGGTAGTAAATCGTTTGTAAAGTAGTAGAGTTCTTTGTGAAGGGCTCGTCCGGGGAGGTACTGCTACCATGCCTATTTCTGCCGTGAAGCAGCTGTGCTGTGTTTCGGTTTGAAGGGTGCCGGTGAAATTACAGGCACAAGAGGCTTATCATCTTCATGCCTCAAGTTGATGGACGTAGGGCGTTGCATCGTAGAGCAGGTTCCGGAAAAACGTGATGTACGATGCAATGCTTTGTGATAGGTAATGGTTACCACTTAACATCAGGTGGGCCATGTGCTTGTTCCATCTTCAAGTAGTATAAAAAAACACTGTCAACTGATCCCGTTGCACCCGTGTCCTGCAGTTTAGGCAGAGCAGCTGATGACCCCTGTTGCGTAGTTGGCCTGAGACGCAGAAGGTTGTGAGTTCGATGCTCGCCGCGAGATTGATTATGTATTGACTTTGTAATGCGTTGGTATATAATATATACTGTTATGTTATAAATTGTGAATAAATAAATAATGAATTATGAGACAAGTGACCTGCAAATATTTTTGTTTCTATGTTTGTACAAAAAAATCATATAAGTCATTTACATACCCATAATACAGGCTCTGCTTTCTTTGTATATGATTTTGTGTGAAAAATTTCAGCATTTATTTATTCAAAACATACGTAATAGCCGCATATATCCATCATATCTAGGTACATGCCCAAACCACCTCAGCTTACCTTTCTCCATCCTTATAACTACCTTCATTTACTCCACACCGTTCTCTTTACACTATTCAGCACTCTATGTCTCAAAATCACACCACACCTTCTTACACAGTTACATACTACAAGTACATAATAAAGGCAAAGGATTGTGGGCATATCCCCCTTCTTATTAAGCTAGCTAGGCCAATGTCCAGCAGTGGAGAGATATCTGGTGGTGGTGTTGTTAGTGGTAGTGTAGGTATATTGATCGAGAAGGGTTGGTGGATTCCTACCAGCTCTATTTGTTCTTGTGGTATATGTTTACCTACTTACAAGGTGAGTTTAAATTCCTATCTTATCCCAAAAGGGGGATATTTTGACCATGGTTGTTCATAAGCTGAAAGAACCTCAGCTAAAATACGTGATTTAAAACTTTTATCGTTTTGTGTGGCAGCCCTAAAATTAAGGCAGGTAACAATTAGGGCGTTTTTGCACTACGTCCGATCTGAATCCGATCCGAACCCAAATCAAAGAATCAGAGATCGGACTAGTGCGTAAATAATATCCGAATTTGAGTGAGAGATTTATACGGATACGGATACGGATACGGATCGGACTGGGATCGGACGTAGTGCGAAACCGCCTTTAGCATTATCGATAAGTCTAGAACACAGTTCAACAAAATCAGCTTTCCAAGGCCTCACAAGTTTTGTAGTAAAATTATGGCGTAAATGTACAATCCATTTCTTCAATGAAAAACTACGAAATTCAAAAAATCTGAACAAACGTTGCTGGAGTAGATTTACTCCTATTCGGGATAAAATACGAACTCAAACTCAACTTGTATATTAACTTGTTCTTTGACCACAGAATTGCAAGCATCTGGACAGAGAGTGTTCTTGTACTAATGACACGGGCACTTGTCTGTGTGGACTCGGAGGCAGGTGCATGAAGGATGGTAGCTGTCATGCAGCTGAATGCGCTATGCTGGGGCTTCAGGAGTGCCAGTGTTTGAAATCACCGGTAATCTCTTGATATTAGTAGAACGATAGATACGAAAGGAGAATAACTGCCTAATTATATTGTGATAAAGGACAAGACACTTATAAAAGTATGTATTTTATGTGCTGAAAACCAGCGCTGAGGATTCGTTCGCAGCATATGCTGAGCTCAGGGCTTTTCGTACAGATCTGTACATAGCAGCTACGTCCTGCACACCTGTATAATTTCGTCTTTCATTTGTATATTATGTCTGTGTATGTGCTATAGGTACTTGTCCACTTTTACTGTTGTTGTGTACAGTTTTGTATGAATAAATGTCTGTCTATGTCTATGTCTATGTAAGTGGGGTCCAACATCCATCTTTGGAATCCAATCAGTTGCCCGTGGTGCAAATTGCTGTATAACAAACGGGACTCTGGTGGATGGCTGAGATTGGCATAGCGCAGCCTACACCGGCACATCTAAATTCCCTTACCGACGGGCAACAGCGTTGGTGTGTTGGTGTGCGAGAAGCTCTGCCCCGCAATCCCCGACCTACAAGCCCAGGGTGGGGATCTCATTTTCATTTACTTTCATTTAATCATAAACAATTTACAATCGTATTTGAATTTGACAAAAAAAAACAAATAGGTTAAAAATTACATACACAAACACAACTAATTATAATAAAAAAAAACTAATTATTACAAATGTCTAAACTTGGTAAATAAAGAAGTCGCAAAATAATTAAAAATTAATAATAAGGGTAAATTTCCTCACACAATGTCGTCAATCGAATATAAGCATTTCTAATTCTAATTCTAATTTGAAGTGGGGGGAAAAAGTTCTGTACCAACGTCCCGCATTGGGGTGTATTGTGCATTGCCCCCCTGCTAACCTGGCCCCAGCCAGCCCAACTCCTTAAAATAACGGAGAAGGACTCAGGGTTGGTGACAACATTGCTCTAGATAGATAGATAGATATATCGTTTATTTCTCTAGGATCCCCGTTCCTGCCTGCGTTTGTGAGAATTGATCAAGCAGTTTTTGTAACCCAGTTAATATAAGCACTTATCGAGTAAAAGTTTTCTTAATTTCGTTTTAAACATGTTGGGACTATCAATGGCTTACATGTCCACAGGAAGAGAGTTAAATAATTTCCCTAGAGCCATGCTTTGCTACATTGATCCTCGGACACAACTGAGTCTCGTCTTTTCTTCTCGTATTTAATCTCGTTATTTTTTGTTCCGTTGATTCATATTATCTAGGATGTCTATCATGTCTGATCATGACCATATTTCCCCTTTATTAGGGGAGGCTCATAACCATCAATAGACTGATGTAGGCTGGTGTGTGTGTGTGTATGTGTACTTTGAAAGGATAGTTGATTCATTATAATTTGTGTGACAGGGTGGAAACCTGGGCGACTCCCGTCTGTGCGGTATATGCTGCCTCGTCAACAGAAATAACAATAAGAACAGCTGCGTGGGTGCTGAGGAAGCGGCGTTACATATGATGGTGAACCAGTCATTGCCGGAGGATTGGCCCGGTGATTATAGCGGACGTGAGTTATGAAAGTTCAACGTTCATTTATTCACAAAAGGCATGGTTTTTGTGTTTGGTGACAAGTCTTCTAAATATATAAAGTGGTAAACTATAAATATAACAAACCACAGCCCAAACCGCTGGATCTAGAGACTTGAAATTTTGCACATATACCCTAAGGCCGCGGTCTCGGAGTCAGCGGGAGCGGGGCGGCGGCGGCGCGGCGCGAAGGAACGCTCCCCGCGCCACCGCCGCTGACTTCGTGACCGCGGCCTAAGTAGTGTAGGCGGACAAACACTAAGGAAAGATTTATAGAAATTCCATCCCGCAGGGTGTAAATTATGGGATGAAAGTCCGACAGTTTCGAAGTTAGGTTTTAAAATGTTGTATTTAGCGTTTTTGTTAATTCCAGCCCCGAAGGGGTGAAAAGTGGGATGAATATATTTGTCGCTTCGCTCACGAGGTACCCGGATAAAAAGACCCTCGTCTAGAACTACCAACAATATTTATATGCAAAATTTCATCTCTTTTACATCTGTTATACATACTTTCGCATATATTTATATATCATCAAGTAGGATCATGACTTTTGAAATGCGTTTGCTCATTTACTTTTGATGTTGACTAACTGAGGTCACGTGTAGACTGTTAATACATATACTAATATATATATAGACATATATTAATGCCTCTTGCAGGTGATTTTGAATAATCCACACGCACTTGGTATCACATGTAGAGTCACGAGAGTAAATTAAAGAAGCCTATTTTTTTATCGCTGACATCTATAGTAACATGTGGCACTAGCCTAGGTGGTGGCCTAGAGGCACAGATAATATTATAGTATCTACTAGAACCACACCACACCACACCAGCCTATATCAGTCCACTGCTGGACATAGGCCTTTCTGCCCATAATCCCCACTCTAGACACGCGGGTTAGAGATCGCAGGACACAACTTTTCGCGCCGACGCTGCTGCCCGTTGGCGGCCAGAGGATTTAGCTGTGCCGGTGTTATGCTGCGCTATGCCACAATCAGCCGGCCACCAGACCCCCGTTTATTAGTTAGCAGGGTGCACCACGTGCAGGTGAAGTTGGCTTGGGTTCCAAAGATGTAGGTTGGAACCCTTTACATCTTATACCTTGTAAAGGCGCCCACCCACCGGCACTTTACCCTACAGTACGTCTCTGGTGAACGCACGGGTGTGTAGTGAGTAGGCGTCTTTATGGAATATTACCTACCTAACTCCTACCGTAGAGGCCGTTTAGTCCTCAGTACTTTGCCCTACGTGTCCTGGTACACGGGTGTACTAGAACCAAACGTCTCTACTACCTACTACGCCTAACTCTACGTAGCACTTAACCCTAAGACCTAACCCCTACCTAAGTTGCCTACAGTTGGACCCTTATGGTGTGTTACCCTAGCTATGTGCGAGTGTATTCCTAGCTAGCGGTGTGACCTAACGACCCTACAAGTGTGTACCTATGTGTTCCTACCACCCTAGCCCTAACCATATAAGTGTGATATATAAATATATAAATAAGTGCGGGAAGTCTGTCACCAAGCGACCTAAGGTAACAGACGGAAGGTGGGTAGGAAGTAGGGATGTGTACGGCGTGCAATGTACACAGGAATGATTTTCTCACTGCCGGTCAAGCAGGCTCACAAGACCGATCAGGGTGCTGACGGCTAAAGGAATCTTGGCCGCAGTGAGAGGATGTTAGGGTATGGGAAGGCAGCTCATCCAGCGGACTGCTGGGAACCTCTGGGCGGCTCCTCCAGCGGGTTGCTGGGCACTTCTGGGCGGGCGGCTCCTCCAGCGGTTGTACTGGGTACTTCAGGGCGGCTCCTCCAGCGGGTTGAGCTGGGTACTTCAGGGCGGCTCCTCCAGCGGGTTGAGCTGGGTACTTCAGGGCGGCTCCTCCAGCAAGTTGCTGGGCACTTCTGGGCGGGCGGCTCCTCCAGCGGTTGTGCTGGGTACTTCAGGGCGGCTCCTCCAGCGGGTTGAGCTGGGTACTTCAGGGCTGCTCCTCCAGCGGGTTGCTGGGCACTTCTGGGCGGGCGGCTCCTCCAGCGGGTTGAGCTGGGTACTTCAGGGCGGCTCCTCCAGCAGATTGCTGGGCACTTCTGGGCAGCGGTTGCGGAGAGCCTCTGGTCGGCTCCACCGGCGTGTGCTGGGTTCCTTTTGGCAGCGCTTCCAGCGGCTTGCTGGGGACTTCTTGGTGGCTCCTTGGGCAGGGTCTTCGTGTGGTGGAGGAGGAGTAAAACTCGACTCAGTTCTTGGTTCCAATTAATTTATTTAATAAATTTACAGTATTTATATGAGATGATCTTTACATGTGTGCCGTCGGTGTACATGCTGAATTGCAATATTCTGCTGGCTCAGAAAGATCTTTGCCCTCGACTTACATTAGTTGGTAGAAAAAATGCTATGACGGCGTTTATTAAGTAGTACGGCATATGTTTTGCCGTTGACTTGGCTTGCCTCTTAAGTTTATACAATACAATTAATATAGTTTTTATTTAGGTAATTGTTATATGTAAGAATTATGTTTAGGTTAAGATTCTACAGTATTTCTTTTAATTAATTAATACTACCTACGTACTCTAGTTTTACGTTATAATTAAATGTATAAAAACATGTTCAATAGTTTGGACATTCTGGGGCCTCTCCAGGACAGGATTTTAGTTGGTATAATTCGATTACATCAGTTGGTTGCTCGCCAGTGCCATCTTTTGGTGTGTGGGTAGTCCTAGGTGGTTTTCTTGGTGGTATCTGACTGTACACCGGTTCGATGTTATCGTTGTGTTCCTTGTCCTTGTGGTGGGAATGGCTAGGTAAATGCTGGAAGACCGGTTGAGGCTCGAGTCCAGTTGTGACCGTGGCGAGGTGACAGCTTTGCTCCTTGGCTCGGCCATTACGGTTACACTGGCGCCGGACGATCGCTCCAACCCCTCTCACTATCTGTGGACCATAACAAAATGTTAGTGTAATGATAGTAATCAGTAAAACGGCTGTTACTGCGCTAGTTGTTTAAGTGTGCGATGTGATTTGGGTCCAAACTGTGTTATCTAATTGAGTCTGTAGTAATTTTTCAGAATTAGCTATATGCTGTAATTGCAATATTTCTTTGGAACTAGCTACAACTTCGTCTTTAGTTATGTTGAATATTGAACTGGTCGTATTAAAGGTGTCTATAGCAAAATCTATTTGTTTTGAGAAAGAAGCTATTGTTTGAACTGAGATGGATCTTTTGGCAGCTAAGATGTTACTTGGTGTTTTGATAATACAATTATCTGAAATTTTTATCACACCAACATCTCTAAGTACTACTTCTTCCCTCTGTCCATCACAAATAATGGATGTCGTAATGCGATTTTTGACTACAAATAGCCATGTATTTTGCATGTATAATTGTTTCCATAGTAAATTGTTGGTTATGTCAAATGTTTTAGTTTGGCATCTTGTTTGTGTTTGGTTTTTAAATAGTTTGTCAACAATGCAATTTTCATTTAATTGCATGTTCTTCACCGCACTAGGAAAGCAAATAAAATTACTAAATCTTTGTAAACAACTTGTAAATTCTTCATGACTTAAATCAAAATAATGCTCATTATTATAGTCTAATCCGATAAATGTCTTTTGAACTTCTATGCTTTTAAACAACTGGTCTTTAGTTTTTTCTGGTACTGCCGTTATGTGCATTAGAATATATTTGGTTGTATCTTGTATAGGAAAGTATGTATAAACTTGTATATGGGTCTCATTTTCAGCCATTTTTGTTTCTAATAGCTGTTGTTGAACTATTTTTAAATTACTTGGTAATTTTTTATTTGAGGAGGATATTATGTCACTGATGTTTTTGGGTGTTAGTATATTGTAAACTGTTCCTTTCGATAAATAGATGTCTAATAGCCCAGCGTAGTGTGTAATTATTTCATCAATGTAGTTGGTATGCAAGTTGGTATGTTTCCATTATTTGTAAATTAACACTATCTTGGCTCACACCTTTGTACCAATGATCTGTTTCGCGCATGAAATCTACTATTTGGTTTATTTTTGTTCTAAATTTTTCTAGTTTCTTGGTTAATCTATTCTCTGTTTCATTAACTTGTGCAACTGTTGATATCATGAATTTAGTTTGGTGGTTAGCAGCTTCAATTAGTTTCTGTTGGTTTTTTTCTAAAGAATCTATATCTCTGTATGCTTCGTCGTTTACACCGAATATTGACGTCATTAATTGTCCTAGTATTCCTCTCTTTTTCCTAGTTTGGTTTACTTCTGTAAGATATTCTTTTGTACGTTCAAACTTTGACTCTTCTTCCTTTAAATAATGATAGAATTGTTCGCAATGTGTAGTTTTCCCTATCGATATAGTGGCTTTATTGCAAAGTTCCTTGTAGTCTAAAGTTGCTTTTTTCACCTTTACTAGGTCTTGTTCTAGTTGTGCTCTGGCAAAATTGGTTTCTATTCTGAATACTCCTCGGTCAATGCTTGCTGTTCCGATTTGTTCGACGTAGAAACCTGGTTTTACGTTTTTTAATGTGTAGATTGATGATACACTCGTTAATAATTGCAAGCACATGAACAATTGCCAACTTTTACTAGGTGATCGATTCCTGTTCGTGCTCCTCGTAGTTATTATATTGTTCGACTGTACTGTGGTAGTTGAATTGAGTTTACTATCGTTCGCGTTAACTGGAAGCGGAATGAGAGTATGAATTGCGCGTTTTTGAGTTGCACCCGAAGACTTTTGTAATGTTACAACTCTGGTTAAGCCATCGTTACCTGAGTGTATTTCTTTAACCCTTGCAAGCGGCCATTTGCTTGGACTTATATTTTCGTCCTTTATAAGCACTAATGTTCCGATGGTAAGATTGTCTTCATTGTTTTTCCATTTATATCGCTGTTGTAGTTGATGTAAATAATCTTTAGTCCAGCTTTTCCAAAAATCTCTTTTCATCTTTTGGATCTGCTTCCACCTGTTCAACAAATCAGTATTTATATTTGCCATAGGGTCTGGTATTCCTACAGCCTCCCGTCCTATTAGAAAATGACTCGGAGTCAGTACTACGTTATCATTTATATTTTCACTCTGTGCGCACAATGGTCTTGAGTTTAGACACGCTTCTGTCTGGTGCAGAAAAGTTGTCAATTCTTCGTACGTTAATGTCTGTTCTCCTATAACTCTACGCAAATGATGTTTCATAGATTTCACTCCTGCTTCCCAAATCCCACCAAAATGAGGGGCGGATGGTGGGATGAAGTGCCATTTTGTGCCAAACGATGTTATTGTATTTTGAAAATCATCTGACTGAGTTATTTCTAGGATTTCTTTGTAAAGGAAGTTAGCAGCTCCAACGAAATTGGTTGCATTGTCACTGTATATGTTGGACACTGGGCCTCTACGGTAGGAGTTAGGTAGGTAATATTCCGTAAAGACGCCTACTCACTACACACCCGTGCGTTCACCAGAGACGTACTGTAGGGTAAAGTGCCGGTGGGTGGGCGCCTTTACATTTGGTCCTTCGAGCGTTTTAAAGTGAACCAGTAGGTAGATTTCGCGTTTCCGTTTATCCTTGAAGGACATTTGATCCTTCGAGAATTTGTTTTGGTAGATTTCGCGCTCCCTTTGTCCCGGTAGGAACATTTGACTGACTTAACACTTGACGTATTGCAAGCTAGCGTACCTAACAAAGCGCTAGTGTTGTGGTACGTTCAAGTACTGACTATAAGCACTTAGTTGCCATTCGTACAGAAGCGGTTCGGGTACCGGCTTCCCACAAGCGGGTTCCACCGGCTACTTGAGAAGTCGCAAATTCTGTATCGAGGACAAGATTGCAGCTAAGTGTAAGTTAATTCCCTGATTAGACGGTTAGGATAGTGTAGGGCTAGGGGCAGCAAGAAAGAAGATGGATACCGAAGAAATTAACAAACTTATCAGGAGTCAAGAAACGGATTACAATGAAATTAAACAAATATTGACAAACATTAAGAAAGATTCAGCAGCAAGAAAAACTGGAAAGTACATAGAAGAAAGGAGGACTTGACTCACAGAAACTTTTACCAGAACAAGTTCCAATCACACGCTACTTAAAGATCTACCAATATTAGGAGATCACAAATACATTACAACAAACTACTATGAATCCATCAAAACTATTTACAACCAAGCAATGGCGTACTTAGAAAAATGTGAGACCAGATCACAAGTACTAAGCGAGCTATACATACCAGAAGACATAACAACAATTAATGAAGATGAAAGCAGTCGTTCGTCAAAGATATTTATACAACTATTTCGTATCTCACAACTTCAGAAAAAGTTAAAAACAGCAACACAAGCTATAACAGAAGACAAACCGTCATGGTACTGGGAAACTCTTATTACAACCTTACAAAAGCAGTGGCAGGAAATCGAAGAAACTCATTTACTCATTTTAATGGAAGATAGTTTAAGTTTATCCGGTTCGAAGGACCAAATGTAAAGGCGCCCACCCACCGGCACTTTACCCTACAGTACGTCTCTGGTGAACGCACGGGTGTGTACTGAGTAGGCGTCTTTACGGAATATTACCTACCTAACTCCTACCGTAGAGGCCGTTTAGTCCTCAGTACTTTGCCCTACGTGTCCTGGTACACGGGTGTACTAGAACCAAACGTCTCTACTACCTACTACGCCTAACTCTACGTAGCACTTAACCCTAAGACCTAACCCCTACCTAAGTTGCCTACAGTTGGACCCTTATGGTGTGTTACCCTAGCTATGTGCGAGTGTATTCCTAGCTAGCGGTGTGACCTAACGACCCTACAAGTGTGTACCTATGTGTTCCTACCACCCTAGCCCTAACCATATAAGTGTGATATATAAATATATAAATAAGTGCGGGAAGTCTGTCACCAAGCGACCTAAGGTAACAGACGGAAGGTGGGTAGGAAGTAGGGATGTGTACGGCGTGCAATGTACACAGGAATGATTTTCTCACTGCCGGTCAAGCAGGCTCACAAGACCGATCAGGGTGCTGACGGCTAAAGGAATCTTGGCCGCAGTGAGAGGATGTTAGGGTATGGGAAGGCAGCTCATCCAGCGGACTGCTGGGAACCTCTGGGCGGCTCCTCCAGCGGGTTGCTGGGCACTTCTGGGCGGGCGGCTCCTCCAGCGGTTGTACTGGGTACTTCAGGGCGGCTCCTCCAGCGGGTTGAGCTGGGTACTTCAGGGCGGCTCCTCCAGCGGGTTGAGCTGGGTACTTCAGGGCGGCTCCTCCAGCAAGTTGCTGGGCACTTCTGGGCGGGCGGCTCCTCCAGCGGTTGTGCTGGGTACTTCAGGGCGGCTCCTCCAGCGGGTTGAGCTGGGTACTTCAGGGCTGCTCCTCCAGCGGGTTGCTGGGCACTTCTGGGCGGGCGGCTCCTCCAGCGGGTTGAGCTGGGTACTTCAGGGCGGCTCCTCCAGCGGATTGCTGGGCACTTCTGGGCAGCGGTTGCGGAGAGCCTCTGGTCGGCTCCACCGGCGTGTGCTGGGTTCCTTTTGGCAGCGCTTCCAGCGGCTTGCTGGGGACTTCTTGGTGGCTCCTTGGGCAGGGTCTTCGTGTGGTGGAGGAGGAGTAAAACTCGACTCAGTTCTTGGTTCCAATTAATTTATTTACAAAATTTACAGTATTTATATGAGATGATCTTTACATGTGTGCCGTCGGTGTACATGCTGAATTGCAATATTCTGCTGGCTCAGAAAGATCTTTGCCCTCGACTTACATTAGTTGGTAGAAAAAATGCTATGACGGCGTTTATTAAGTAGTACGGCATATGTTTTGCCGTTGACTTGGCTTGCCTCTTAAGTTTATACAATACAATTAATATAGTTTTTATTTAGGTAATTGTTATATGTAAGAATTATGTTTAGGTTAAGATTCTACAGTATTTCTTTTAATTAATTAATACTACCTACGTACTCTAGTTTTACGTTATAATTAAATGTATAAAAACATGTTCAATAGTTTGGACATACCTTTACACCTTTAGTACCTGCTACTAGAATAGTAAAGGAAAATAGCGTGAAGACCGATAAATAGCATAGTTCACTCAAGATTCTCAAGAAAGTGTAAACTAAAACTACATAGCTCGGGTCCAAACGCGATGGCTGTAAAGATTTATAATAAGTTACCAGAAAAACTTAAAGCCTAAGAAAAGGATGAAATTTTTACAAATAATTTAAAGGAAATATTACTAAATAAAATACTATTCTCTTGACGAATTTATAAATGACTCAAATAACAATAATGACAATCAGTAATCAACAGTCTTATGTATTTAAAATATCGGTCTGCTCCTACTCACTGTTTTGAACACCCTAACTGGGTACATATTATGTATTTATATTTTATACTAACCTAGTCTTAACATCTGACTGAATTTTAATGTACCTACATATGTAATATGATTGCAAATGCCATCAAAAATATTCAGAATTACAATATTCGTGTCAACCCCTACTTTATATTAGGTAAACTGGCCCACCCGGAGATGTACCTATAGGGTTCTGACCTCCGAAGCCAACCTCACCTGCCCGTGGTGGACCCTGCTAACTAACGGGACTCTGGCTGCCGCCTAATTCGCCGGCACAGTTAAGGCCTTTTTATTGTACGCGGGCGTAAACACGCATGTCAATAAAAAGGCCCTTAACCCCCTGGCCGTCGACGGGCAGCAGCGTCGGCGGTGCGAGCTGTGCTCTGCGATCCCTAAACCTCATGCCCAGCGTCGGGATTATCTACCTTCTTGTAGAGGCCAGTGGATACTGATAGATAAGGCTGATGAGATGTGATCAGCAACTTATTTTGGCAGATCTTCCTTCCCTCTTTCAAGATAAGAGTGATGATGATTCGCTTCATACTTACAAGTATAAACTGTATAAGTCTCTCATTAGAAATGGCTAACGCACTGCCATATTCGTTGTTTAATTCTTAGTAGTTTAATTCTTGTTCTTATTGTTTAGTGCCTGCCTCTAGTTATATAAACATTAGTGTTTCAAATAATCTGGGACACTAGAAAATTCTATTAGGCTTCCAACGATCTATCATTTCTGTGTTTTGTCAACTTAAGTACGTTTTAAATCTGTTCACCAATTACTGGCAAATGCTGTATACACCTGTAATTGGCGCACATTTCAGAAACGCTCTTATGACAACTGTCATATGAATGTTTTTTTTATGCATTAAATATGTGCTCTGTTGGTGTATCTTTAACTCAGCCTTACTTTGAGACCCCCTGATTTTTTGACCGACTTCAAAAAAAGGAGAAGGTTCTCAATTCGATTGTGTTTTTTTCAGCCAATGTGACAATCCGCCTTTGCAAAGATGGTTATTGCAAACAGTTAGTACTGCGCGCGTGGGACGTCGGCGATTTGTGCGTCACGAGGGGCGTAGTCGGCGTGTGCTCGCCTAACGGTATCTGCGGGAGGATCGTACACACGCCGCGCTCTAACGTCTACCCTGATATAATGGTAGGCACCTTTTAATTAATAATGCTGGACAATATCACAAGGCATCATGTAGTCTTAAGCTGGGTACGGATAGCGCATTTCTGTGTACGCGTAGTCAGGGTACACTGTCCACGCGTACATTCGATACGCGTACAGTTACCTAAACGCAACTGTAGCAGTACCTGAACGCGAGGTCAATCGATCCATTGCGCTACGCGAGCCTAAACCAACTGACCACGGCTCGCGTCAGTTCGTGCGGTACGCGTTCCCCAAAGTGTACGCGTAGCTGCAAGTACAGACATGGCGTTCCAAGACACGCGTTGCCAACTACGCGTACCAATGTACGCGTATCCGTACCCAGCTTTAAACTATGCAGAGCTACTACGGGCACCACATGACTATACTACATAGATAGATTTTTTTTCTTGACACAAACATTTGCAGATCATACAAACCTTTTTCTCGCGGCAAGAATCGAACCCGCAATCTTCTGCGTCTCAGACGGGCTTTCGCACACTGCGCCAAAGAGGCCGTCGTATCAAAAACATTATAGTACAAAATATATTCAAAATGGAGGACCATCGACCTCTTGCCAAGGCTCAGCTGGTCGATAGTTGAGGAGAGGAACCTCTTCACGATACGTGCCGCGTATCTGACCCTTGATCCACTAATTATTATTATTATTACCAGCCTTGATTATCAACCTGTAGATGTAGAAAGCCTTCTATCCCTTCCACTCCTTGTCTTTCACTTTTAAAGTCTAGTCATAGATGTGAAGATCATCTCGTCATCTCCGTAATGAGTTAGTCGCGATGTCGTTTCCCGTATAACGATCAACAACGCCACATAACTTTATCTTATGAGCCTGTCTGATCCACTACAGAGGAAAGGCCTCCCTACCCTATTTTCACATTTAAATCTATTAAAATAAAATAGAAGGCCTTTTTCTGGAATCAACGCACAGTCGTAACCAATCAAGATACAAGTAGCGGCAAGAAACTCTAGCGCTGACCGTTATTGCGCAAAGTCAAAAGTTATGCCGCGGATACACATGCCAGTAAATCGGGAAAGTAGCTGGCATAAAAGTTACGGGCACGAGTAACTGGCACACTGCGTATACATTTGCAAGTAATATTGGCATGCAAGTTGTGTCCTTGTATGCCAGTATTCCCATCGCGTATACACAGGACAGTTTGTGAGATTCACTCGTACGTATTCTTGCGCGAAACAAAAAACGTGCACCTACGTCAACAACGAGTCAGCTACTGGTATGCCCGTAGCTGTCGCGTATGTTCACACGTGCCAGTTTGGCAACCCCCCCGCGACCCCTCCCTCAACGGGCATGCGAGTAAATCAAATGTTGTGCTAGCTACATGTATGCCAGTTACAGGCATGCCAGTTAGCGTATACACATGACAGTAGCAGGCACGTGCAAGGAGCTGGTATGGTGTGCAAGCTACGGGCATGTGTATCCCCGGCTGAAGTTATCTTATGGGAGCTAGAGGCGAGAGAGAGAGCGAGAGACCCATGCGCAGAAGTTTCGTTCAGCGCTAGACTTACCTACCGCTAGCTGTACAAAGCTGAGATTTGGTGTAGCTTTCTTTTATAGAAAAAGGTTGATAAGGTGTAGCACCTAAATATACCTCTACTTATGTACTTACCTTAGGTTATTGTACTTAAACGAACTAAGATACTTTTTAATGAATAAAAAAAATATTAATTTGATTGTTGTTTCAGCATGTAAGAATTCAAGGAGAGTCTTCAACTAGTTTACAGAAATCAGTGAATTTAGCTATGTTTACTATTATTGTTTTGGCTTTAATATGTGTTTAGCAGAAAATAAAACATGGAAGTTATGATTGCTTTTTTTATTTAACAATATATAAAAATAATTTAATATAAATTAAGTAATACCTATACCCGAGTACTTTAAATGTGCTTGATAAAAATATGCTTAGGTGGGTTTTTGAAGTTTTTTTTATCTGAAGCTCGATTAACTAGACTAGCGAAAATGTATTCGTAAGGTAGACGTAAAAATTTAGCCAATGAGAAAGCGTCGATTCAAAATAACGCTTTGTCATTGGCGAACATTTTACATAGGTGTTTTAATTTTTTAAACCGATTTCAAGAACAAGTAGGGTCTCAATTCATCGGAATCTTTTTTTTTCGACTTTTTTTATGTATGTTCATCGACATCTCCGTCAATCATGGACCAATTTTCTTTAAAATGTTTGATAATACTCTTTTAAAATAAGTAGGTATAAATTAACAACGATTAAACTGGAATACATAGAGCATATTTTAAATTGACCGTTTGATATCAAAATTATTAATACCAGTTTTTGTTACCAGTAACGTAGAAATTATTTTAAGACTAAGTTTTTACTATAATGATATTGAATAGCAGAACATTTTGTCGTAACCGTACGTATCAAAATTGATTAAGGCGCTTCACAGACGAGGCAACTTTAGTTGACGCCACTGTCGACTTTACTAAGACTATCTGTTAACTTTTAACGCATTTAATGCTGAAAACACAATGGCGCACCTGTTGGACGAGGCCTGTAGTCAACGTGTTAACATTATGTAAAAAGAGTTGCCTGTTGATCACTGAGAGATCAAAGTAGCTCCGTCCACGGAGCGCTTATGATATTGGTGTATATTTTGAACCTTCTTGGTGGTAAATGTTAAAACTGACCAATTTCCTTCAATATTTGTTGCATAACTTTTCTAGCATTTTGAAATAGCAGTATTTTATATCGAATTCCATATCGTACCAGTAGTTGACCGCTATACACCCATGCGATTGCCTTACGTGGTGGAACCATAGACTGGGAAGGTATAGACAATCTCCTTTGCATAGACGAACGCTGTACCGATGTGCTTTATTAAACTCGGGGTATTTTGCGTAGTTTGGTGATACGGGATCTGAAATATAAGGACGCTACATTAGTATGGCAACATTATTTTATAACCACAAAATGTAGTTTTTTTTATGGGTATAAAGTTGTTCATCCTTCGCCACGTGAGCATCAAGGTCAAGAGCTGACCCATAACCTTTAAAAAAGTAAATCAACAAATAAATAATGCTACATCATGTTGTATTATAGTGTCGTCACACAGCATCATCTAGCCCCAAATTAAAAAAGCTTATTTATGGGAACCACATGACTAATACACTACCTACTTTTTATTGCATATATTTTATACATAGAAGACACCCAGACCCGAGACAAACATTTGTCCCGCGGCGGAAATCGAACCCGCATCCTTCTGCGTCTTAGGCGGGCCCTCGCCTACTGCGTCACAGAGATTGTCAAGCAATACAACAACAAATAACATTAGCCTCTATCAATCCTCTGCTGGACATAGGCCTCCCCATAAAAGGGGGATATGCCCATAAATAAATTAAATAAATAAATAATCCTGGACGTTATCACACAGCATAATGTAGCCCCAAACTAAGCAGAGCTTGTATTATCGGAACCACATGATTGATATACTACATAGATACATTTTTTTTTAAATACATACATATCATAATTAGAAAACACCCAGACCCGAGAAAAATATCTGCAGAACATGCAAAAATTTGTCCCGCAGCGGGAATCGAACCCGCAACCTTCTGCGTCACAGGCGGACCTTCGCCCACTGCGCCACAGAGGTCGTCATAATTCCCACCCTGGGCATGCGGCTTGGGGATCGCAGCACAAAGCTTCTCGCACCGCCGCGCACTGACGCTGCTACACGTCGGCGACCAGGGAATGTAGGTAGCTATGCCTGTGTTAGGCTGCGCTATTCCACAATAGGGATGACGATTGAAAAATTCTAGTAAGTCCGTCAGAAAGTTCAACAAAAAAAAATGAGACACGTATTTTTTAAAGGGGTGTGCGGGGTTCCAACCCCCATCTTCGGAACCCAAGCCAACCTCACCTGCACGTGGTGCATCCTGCTAAACAACGAACGGGGCTCTGGCGGCCGGCTGATTGCGGCATAGCACAGCCTACATCGGCACAGCTAAATCCCCTGGCCACCGACGGGCAGCAGCGTCGGTGGTGCGAGAAGCTGTGCCCTGCGATCCCCAACCAGCATGCCCAGCGTGGGGATTGTGGGTATGTCCCCCTTTATTAGGGGAGGCCTATGTCCAGCAGTGGACTGATATAGGCTGGTGTGGTGTGGTGGACGTATTTTTTCTTTGGTCGATTAAACAAAACATTACAAAGAAGTTCCGCGTGACGTCACGGCTTAGTACACTTTTTACCTAGCCGTGACGTCACGAACCTCCACTCCCGAACTTTGAAGCTCTTTATTACTGTCAATTATTATTTATTTGATAAATAAAAAATACGTATCCAATACTTTTTGTTGATCTATCTGACGGTGTCTAATTAGAATTTTTTTTTTTTACCCATTCTTCATCCCTATTAGCCGGTCGCCAAAGCCCCGTTTGTTAGTTAGCAGGGTGCACTACGGGTAGGTGTGGTTGGCTTGAGTTCCGAAGGAGGTGGAACCCCTAACACTGTCAACCACGAACTGGGTGCCTAGTGCGAGTTTTTTACCAGCTCGATCGCGTTTGCGTTTACGCAAATTTATATGGAATCGAGGTAGCGCCATCTAGTGAGAAACGCGTGGAACTGACTCCTTTCCATACAAATTTGCGTAAACGCAAACGTGATCGAGCTGGTAAAAAAACTCGCACTAGGCACCCAGCTCACTACATATTGTCACAGCACTCACCAATAGAGATCCATGGTAATCGCTCATCATCACCTTCACTAGAGTAGTCCCTGTGCGGTACAACATCCCATCTGTTGTCTCTCTTCCTGAAATGCGCTTGAGGATACCTCTGGTACGGCACGTAAGGCAGGTCGGTGGGGGGGATCAATATAAATTCCTTCTCACCGTCAATTACACAGTATATGTTTTCGTACGGATCTTTATGCACTGCAATTTAAAGAAATACATGTATAATTATTTTTGTTATAATACTTGAAAATGGAGCAAGCTTATGGCCTACCTGATGTTATGGTAACATATCTTAAGGCGACTATAAGGGTCAAACCTCCCTCTCGCTCGTACTATTCAACATTTTTGAAGATGCAAAATAGCAAACCTTGACGGCCTAGAAAATAACAATACAAAAGTTCAGCAACATCATTTTGATTTTATCACGTTTTCTTACCAAAAACTTGCACTAATGTGATCGATTTTGGTGCAAATTTTTTGGTAGGAAAACGTGTTGGGTTCAACATGATATTCTTGCTGAACCTTTGTATTGTTATTTTCTAGGCCGTGAAGGTTTGTTATTTTGCATAACTACATTCAGTGATTTTATATCTTTAAAGATGTTGAATAGTGCGAGTGAGAGGGAGGTTTGACCCTTATAGTCGCCTTAACAAAGTATTGCTTCGTAGGTCAAAATAGCACCTGCCTATTCAGTCCACTGCTGGACATAGGCCTCCCCTATAAGGAGAGGGTTATGCTGGGCATGCGTGTTGGGGATCGCACAACAGACGCTGCTGCCCGTCGACAATCAGGGGATTTAGCGGTGCCAGTGTTAGGCTGCGCTATGCCACAATCAGCCGGCCACCAGAGCCCCGTTTGTTAGTTAGCAGGATGCACCATGTCCAGGTGAAGTTGGCTTGGGTTCCAAAGATTTGGATTAAAACCCTTTACACCCCACATTCGTACGTTAGTTAGTAAGTTATTAGGTTTTTTGCCGAGCAATTAGTATTTTTGTTGTGCGATCATTAATTTTGATATTAATACTTTGACTTGCATTTTTATACTATTATTATTATTATTATTTTAATACACAGGCAGCTTTAAAGCTGATACGTGTATATCGGGGTTATTTTTCAGTGCACTTTAAATTTTTGTCCAGTCTATTTTTAAAGGATTTCACTGATGGAGCACTAACTACCTACTATCCCTAGGTAACTTACTTGACGTCACTGCTCGTTCATCGCCCATCCAGAAGTTGACAGCATCAGGTTGCTTATTGAAAGCCTCGCTGGCCCAGTGAATATCATCTTCAACGTCAAGCAGCAGCTCTGGGAAGTCTACAGTTAGGTTCGAGTTCTGCCGTTGGATGTAGAGGATATCTGTGGTACTGGAAAATCAAGTTTCAAAAAAATCAAAGGAATGCTTTCTGATGTATGGCGCTCGGTACAAAGACTAAAGTGAGTGCGTCATAAAATTCTCCAATAAGTTTTTAGTCGATTCTACTGTCAAAATAATAAAAAATGAGGGTTATTGCCATAGTAACACTTTACATAAATGTTTGTTGTCATAGTAACATATATATCATTGGTTGTTGCAGTCTAATGGCGGCGTACGGCGGAAACCAAATCAACAAAATATTTTTTAACTTGATTATTAATCCCGTCGGTGTGTAAAACTTAAGAAAATGCTATGTCATTTATAAAATATAATAAATTTTATGGGATACGTTCGGCTTTGACGCAATTGGTACGGGGTCTCTGCATTCTCCTTTCTACTCATACATTAACTGTGGATGCACACTGCACAGGGTACAAAACTCATTCATAACCCTATTTCATTAGTAACATCAGTCTTTATCAGTCCATTACTAGACATAGGCCTTCCCTAATAAGAAAAGAATAAAATTATTGAAACATCTTTTATCATTTTGTATAAGAAAAATAAACTTAAACCTAGGTTCAATAAGTTGATGGTAAACACTTGTATGGAATCTATTGTACAGGTTACCCTTGTATGGGCGAAGAGGTATAGACGTTGGAAATGGTTGTCATTCAGCATATGCGTCGGCAGAGGGCCCTGTCAAAGCGCTGTGAAAAATGAAGGGGGATATGCACATGATGCCCACACAGGGCATGTGCATTGAGAACTGCAGGGGACAGCTTCTCAGTTCTTCAGCTCTGTTGCCCATCGAGGGCCAGGAGTTTAGCTCTGCTGGTGTTAGGCTGCGCTATACCGCTATATCAGCTGGCCGCAGACCCAGTTGGTATTTAGCAGAGTGCACCATCATAGGCCATAGATTGGTTTAAGTTCTGATGGAGTTGGGACCGCCGAAAAGCAACAAAAATTATCATTCAGTAGTAATTTTGTAGCAGAAAATAATAGATATACATACTTCTTAGTTTCCAGTTGTGATAAGAACTCGGCCATTGTCATTTCGTCTTCTTGTGGCATGACAAAATAGTCTATGCCGTGGTAATTTGTGATTCCATCAGCTAGGCCGTTCGGTGTTATAGCTACTGTTACTTTTTTATTTGGTATTGTGTTCCTGAAAAACAACATAAATATCATCATCATCATCATCAGCCTATAGCAGTCCACTGCTGGACATAGGCCTCCCCTAATGAGCGCCATTGCGCTCTGTCTTGAGCTCGACGCATCCAGCTTCTACCAGCAGCCTTTCGCAGATCATCACCCCACCTGGCCGGAGGGCGTTCTACACTACGTTTGCCGAGCCGCGGTCTCCACTCAAGAAGAAACAATAAATATGATTAAAGTAAATATAATTATGGTAAATTTGGCTCAACCTCTGTTGCAGTGCCCTAACAGGATACAGGTACTTGCTATCAAGCTACTTGAGATAAAGATTTCATTATTTTCATTTTATTTTATTTACTCCACCCACAGCTTTGCTTGCATGGTACCCAGATAAAAAGAAGCGTAGTGTGTTAATCCAGGTCATAAACTATGTATATTCCACCATACTCGCACACACACAAACTTGCGCATTTATAATACTACTGTGATTATGAAAGTTACAACAATAAGGTTACCATATCAACACATCCAATACTACAATCTAAATAAAATAATCTTGATTTTTTTTTATTATGTTCAATTTTCAACAGTTTCATTTTTGTTCTAAATTAGGGGCCTACCTCAGATTAAAAAATGGTAGGTACCTAAATATCTAGCTACTTGAGCTATGAGAATAATATAACACCAAGGTCCTACACAGTTCCTATCGGCAGTTAGACTTATTGGTGAACTATAGCTCCTTACTTCAAGGGGCAACAAAAGAAATGGCGATCAATAGGCCTTCACAGCTACAGTGATACAGCTACAACCGGCAAATTTAGTACACTGTTGGATATAGGCCTCCCCTACATAAATAAATAAATATATAAATAAATAAATAATGCTGGACACTGTCATTGTATTATGGGAACTACATGACTGATATACACATACATACAAATACTTTTTTGTAAATACATACTATTACACATACAGGTTAAGTCAACCTAGATCCTGGAGGAGGTTGTAGCATCCATAATTTCTGACGGATTTGACTATGGAACATATAACAATATAGGACTTTTAAGTTTTTTTAATAAACATACCGATGTTTTTGTTAGTTAGTTCTTGTTCTACGTGTCCGCCTCTATTTTTTTTTCCAAGAATTCTGATAATACCGTAGCATGTTACACCTTGCTGGATAGCTAATAAAACGTAGATATCTGGAGCACGACTGTCATAGACAAGTTTTAAAATATTTGTGAGAGAAAGAAATATTTTTGATGAATTTCTTTCATTTGATAACAGTCAATCGTCTACTGCAACCCAATTGGTTCTGTTATCTGCAAAGGAGAATGCCGATAACCCGTACCAATTGCGTCAAAACCAAACGTATCCCATAAAATTGCCTTTATTTTATAAATAACATTAGCATTTTATTTAGTCTTACACACCGACTCGATTAATAATAACCTAAAAAATTCTTTCGTTTATTTGGTTTCCGGCGCACGGCGCCATAACATTGCAACTACCCTCACTTTTAATTTTAAACAGTAGAATTTACTGAAAACATTGGAGGTTTTTTCACTTTGTTTAATCAAAGAGGTTGGATCAGAAATTATTTTGTGATACTACTAAACTATCTCCTATCTTTATGTATTTAATATGCTCTCGCTAGAGTGTTCTGTGGCATTGTGTAGCAGTGTTTATTCTGTAAATAGATATTTTATTAGACATCATTACAATAATGTACGATAACCAATCGTTGCATCAACTGTTTGCTAATAACCGGTGACGCGAAACCAGCATAGTTTGGAAGAGGCATCCATGGCCTTTTCGTGGTTGTGATGAATGTGTTAAGATCTTGGATCTTAGCTTGGATTTCACCTTCACCAGTAAGTACTAATACCTATTATAATGATGTTAATGCCTATCTACTTTCTCGTCACTATCATTCTTTGAAAATAATATAAAGTAGAACACAGTAGTAATGTATGTCATGTCCTACCTACGAAGTAGAAGTTAAAACACCCTTTTACCTATCTGTGTGAGGTATATAAACCTTTTCTTATATATGTAAAGTATCATATTTAAATGTTTATAGTGTAATACATATAATTATGTAGACAAAACTGAACACACAAGGTCTCTTGAAAGCATTTTTTAAAAACAAACTCTAAAACTAATATCAAATAAAAACAATTTGTTTACGTTTATCTTAAAAAAGACTCAGTATTCCATGAATAACAGTATAATATCTTTCAAAAAAATTAGGTTTCGTTTTGACGCAATCACTTTAGTCTTGGTACCGAGCGCCATACATCAGACGGCATTCTCCTTTAGTGTTAGGAATAAGAAAGCAACTAATCTACTACACGAAAATCGCAAACACAAATAAATTATATGCCAAAAACCCGAATAAATAGACCAATAGACAAAAATATCGGCACAGAATACAGAGAGGACAGAAGCTTCACTCCGCGCAATCATTTAAATAAATAGCGACTTTAGCTGCTACGCAATAAAGTGCTATTCAGCTCGCACCGAACTCAGTGCCTAACATTTATATTAACCTACACCTTGCATCCCTTTCTATCGTATAGCTCTATCTCTACTGACGTGGCACGTGTAACGTTAGGGTTGTCTTGAGAATTATTCTGTGACAAATAATAATAACCTGGCCGCCGCCGGGCAGCAGCGTCGGCGGTGCGAGAAGCTGTATCCTGCGATCCCCAACCCGCATGCCCAGCGTGGGGATTATGGGCATATCCCCCTTCTTATAGGGGAGGCCTATGTCCAGCAGTGGACTGAATAGGCTGTTGTTGTTGAACCTTTTACTATCCAGTTACCTAGCCACCTATTTCTTTTAAGGAACAATGATAATTCAAATAATATCTACCTACCTAGTATTAGATCAGAAAACTATTTTACACTGGCTGGCTGCATTAAGAACTCAGAAAATAGGCATACCTACTAGGTAGGTACTTGGGTCCTTAATACTTACTTAAGTGTTTAGGTGTCTTGTGTATGAAAACTGAATAATCACTGTTTAAGGTAGGTACATCATGCTAAATCTTAAGAGAAATTTTAGTAGGTAGGTACCTACCTAGATATTTGCAAGAGAAAAAAACAACATTTGGTTTGTAGGTAACCTAGGTATCTAGTTTTAGTTGTTAGTACACCTACCTTTAGGTAACTTACCACATCGATTTGTCTACCTACACCTACCTACCTTACTGTTTTTAAGTAGATAACCTACACTGCCTACTTAAAGTTAAGCCAAATAAAAATGTACCTAGCTTGGGTTTCTAATCTTGCTTTCAGTCTACATAATCAAAATCATAATACCTACTTACTAAAGCACTATGTAGGCCTACCTATACCTACCATTGACACAAAAATTGTCTATGAAAAAATACCTACATAATAATATTACGTTTATTTATGTAGGTAGGTACCGCATTCAAATAGAACTTGTACCTAAGTACCTACCTACTTAAGTAAATATGGGAGACTTTGATATCTAAACAACGCATTATTTGGTAGAAAAACTTCCAGTTCTGTACCTACTATTGGTATTATTTACATTTTCTTATTCAGGCAACCAAATGCTGCGCAGTATTTTTTTGCCTACATTTGGCGAAAAATATAGGTACATTAACAAAAACAAACTAAAATGTCGCGGCTGACACTTTCGTTCCGGGCAGAACGCGGCAACCGACTAACGAACCACGCTCGCAAGGCCGGCGATGCGTAGGTATATTTTTATACCTATTCTGCGGAGTGAAAGAGTCCTGATATCGGTATGTTTTCTAAAAAAAACTTAAAAGTCAGATATCGTGAATACTGTAAAAGTTTAGGGTAGGGTGTTCTATAGTCAAATCTGTCAGGAATTATGGAAGCTACAACCGCCTCCAGGATCTAGGTCGACTTAACCTATAACCCTGTATATAGATATATCAATAATCCCCACGCTAGGCATTCAAGGAGAATCGCAAGGCACAGCTTCTCGCATCACCAATGCTGCTGCCCGTCAGCAGTCAGTGATAAAGCAATCAAATCAAAGCACTTTAAAAAGAAATAGGTAAAAGGGCAGCCTCTACAGTAATTAATTGGTCATGGACAAAGAGTGATTATTCAAGAATCATTTTTAATTATTCGTTTAAAGGTTAAACTCACCTAAAGTACTTGGCATTCCATTTGGCCACAGCCGGCCATGATGAGCACCCTCCTCTGAAGACTACTGGTATATTCTTCGACACATAGTCTCTTTGGAACTGTAGTGGGTCCAAAAAACAGGTCTCCGCTACGTTGTGACCGAGATAAAGTGCTGAAAGCCAATGGACAATTTTACAAATCGAAACACTGATCTTAATATTTCGAGTTTTTGTTTTGAAGCAAGTACGTTGGTTAACCTGTTGATTCTTCGTTGAGTACAGCGAAAGCTGCATTTATTGTACTACTCATTTTGAATTACGTGCGGTCACTACTGCATTTTCTTATAAAAATATTATCTTGTTTTCATCTTGATTTTCATGTAAACATAACCCTAAAAATTTAATCTTTGATAGGGACGGACTGAACAAACTCAGTGTTGCCGTTTTTAATTTGGAGATAATGCTGAAACTTTTTGTAAATAATGCCAAAAAAATGCTAAATAACTTTGACAATGATAAACAAAATGCTAAAAACCAAATTTTATTAACCCGTAAAGCAAACTGAAGTGGTTAACTGTTACAATATATGCATATTTGCATACAAAGAGTGCATGAGAAGACTCTGCTCTTTGGGTATTAAGACTAATTTGCATCATAGGTTATTTACTTTTCATTAAACTCATTCACATTTTGCATGTTTTACACTGAAAATGTGTTGCTTTAATGAGTATGTTACATACCTAGCATGTACCTATAATGCTGATCAAGACCACGAGGCGCCACATTCCATTGTTGTTCGACCGGTACAAGGCGACGACTGCGGACTCAGCATTGACGCAATTACTACATTCGCGCGGCTCGCGGAAACGACGGGCAGCCATTCTACTCTTGGTACTTAAATCGACCGGACGTAGTTTCATTGCTAGTTTGTACTTAGAATAATTTCTCTTTGTAATAATTTTCATTAAATGTGTTAAAAGTATTTTGGTTTTTTTTAAAACCAACGGCGGCGGCTATCGTTATTGGCGCAGCCGGTAGGATACCTGGAAGCAACGGGTTATTCGTCCAGGAATCCAGGATCGACTCCAGACGAACAGACCCCTGTTTGTTCTCTCAAGGACTTCATCGAGGTATTCTGAATCTACGAGCACGCTGTCGTGGTGCACTTGGCAATCAGTGCAGAGAAAAACCAATGTGAGTACTTTGAACGTTTTCTTTGAAGTGTTGCCTCCTTTTCCACAATTTTCCACCCACGAAAATTAGGGGAAGAGTCTGTCCCCCATAGACAGACTCGTAGGGAAAGTGAATTAGATAGTTATAGGGATTTAAGTAGCTTAGATAATATAGTTGAAGAAATCATGTCCACGTCTAATGATCCAGACCAAATTTTTAAAGCGTTACGCTTGGTCCCAGATTTTGATGGGAACCCTAATGTCCTTACTAGATTCATAAGGATCTGTGACCAACTTGTGACCCAATATATTAAGACCGAGGCAGGACACGAGTTAAGTAATTTATGCCTTATTAACGGTATTTTAAATAAGGTAGTTGGTCCTGCGTCGAGGACAATAAACGCTAACGGAATTCCAGATAATTGGCAAGGAATTAGAGACGCTTTAATTAATAATTTTGCTGACCAAAGGGACGAGACCGCCCTGTATAATGATTTGTCTTTAGTATCACAGGGAAATGATTCCCCACAGGAGTTTTATGACAGATGTCAAACCCTTTTCAGCACGATCATGACGTACGTTACGCTGCATGAGCCCTTGCCTACCACCGTGGAGGCAAAACGTAATTTATATCGTAAACTAACTATGCAGTCGTATGTAAGAGGTCTTAAAGAACCCCTCGGGTCCCGTATACGGTGTATGAGACCTCCGACGATCGAAAAGGCTTTGGAATTTGTCCAAGAGGAATTGAATGTTTTGTACCTACAGCATAGGAACGACTCCATACCTGAGCGGCGTAATCCAGCTTCGCAAATGCAGGCGGCATCAAAGGTACCGTCCCTAGCTCCTATTTATTCTGTGCCCAAGTCATTTAATTTCGGTACCCCTAGCTGGCAGCGGCCTATGCAGGCACCTGCACCCGCACCGGGACCGGGACCGCAATCTCAGCATTGGCGTCCCGCTTTTCAATTCCATCAAAACCCTCCGCGCGCGCCGATGCAACCCTCGCGTACGCAGCAAATGTTCCGGGCACCCCCACCTAATTATAACGCCCAGAATAGCGGTTTTAGAATGCCCCCTAGGAACGCACCCCCTCAGAATCAAGGTCCTAAACCTATGAGTGGAGTTAGCCATTTTGTGACGAAGGCCCTTCCCCCTACTATTCAGGGCCACGACTGGCGAAAATTTGGTAATCCTCCCCCAACAAATTATTTTAAAAGCAGGGAGATGAATTATAATGAGGTAGATGACTATAGTGACTATTACTATTCTGACTATTACTGTGAGCCGACTTACTATCCAGAGACAGACAATGGTAATTATTACGATTACCAGAGCGTTCCAGACTGCTACTACGACCCACAGAACGACCCCCAGTACTATGACAATGTGCCATCGAGTTCAAATGCGATTGAGCCCGCGCAATCATCCCCTAGCCAAAAAGACCAGGATTTTCCCAAGGGTCGTTCCAACGTAGAACCAGAATAGAATTAAATTTACAGTCAAAGAAAGAGTTACGATATATTCAGATTTCGGATCCGCCACTTAAATTACTTGTAGACACCGGGGCAAATCAATCATTCATAAGTCCTGAAGCGACCGATAAATACTTTTCACACGTGCCCAAGGATTTAGATCCTTTTGAAGTAACTAATTCACGTGTAACGAGCGTTCATGATCATTCGATCACAATACCTCATTTTGTGGAATTCGGCGAACAAAAAAATATCAAACTATTCGTTTACAAGTTCCACAACTATTTCGACGGTTTAATAGGTTTAGATCTATTAGAAAATTGTAAAATCGACCTTAAGAACAATGCTTTAGTGACTGAATTTGCTCGCATTCCTATGTGTCGCTACCAATGTAGGAAAACTAATCAACAGGAGACTATTCCTGCTCATTCATCCAGAGTAGTTAACATCCCCATCCAGTACCCTGACGGTGACGTATATGTGACTGAACAAATGATGTGTAACTGCCTTATTCACGAGTGTATAACCAACGTGACTGACAAGACGGGACCCGTAGAGATAGAAAACTTTACAGACAATGACATAGTTATCACATTCGACCGACCGACACAAGTAGATGTTTGCAATATCGAGTGCACGCGTCCTGAACAAGACTCTTCTCGCGTAAAAAATGTTCTATCGAAACTTCGGACAAAACACCTTAATGCTGAAGAAAAAGCTAACTTAGAAACTTTATGCGCTCGGTACTCTGATGTCTTTTATATCGAAGGAGAAGCTTTGACTTTTACTAATAAAATTAAGCACAATATTAGGACGACCGATGAATTACCTGTCTATACAAAGAGCTATAGGTACCCTTACGTACATCGACAGGAAGTTAGGGACCAGATCACGAAGATGCTAGAACAAGGGATCATAAGACCATCCGACTCCGCCTGGAGCTCACCTATCTGGGTAGTACCCAAGAAAGCCGACGCTTCTGGAAAACAGAAGTGGAGACTGGTTGTAGACTTCCGTAAACTAAACGACAAGACCATAGATGACAAATATCCAATCCCCAACATTTCTGACGTTTTAGATAAACTTGGTAGGTGCCAATACTTTACCACCTTAGACCTGGCATCAGGGTTTTATCAAGTAGAAATGAACCCTGATGATATTTCGAAGACCGCCTTCAATGTAGAGCACGGGCATTTCGAATTTCTCCGGATGCCTATGGGGTTGAAAAACTCACCCTCTACTTTTCAAAGGATGATGGACAATGTCCTTAGAGGTCTACAGAACGAGATCTGCCTCGTTTACCTTGACGACATAATCGTCTTTAGTACGTCTTTACAGGAGCACATGATTAATCTAGAGAAAGTGTTTACTAGACTACGGGAATCCAATTTTAAAATTCAGATGGATAAATCCGAATTTTTACAATTAGAGACAGCTTATCTTGGTCATATAATCAGTAGGGATGGTATTAAGCCAAACCCTGATAAAATTGCCGCAATTCAAAAATATCCTTTGCCAAAGACCACCAAAGAAATAAAGCAATTTTTGGGACTTTTAGGCTACTATAGGAAGTTCATACCTGACTTTGCCCGCGTGACTAAACCCATGACCAAATGCCTTAAGAAAGCTAACAAGATAACTTTGGACTCAGACTACGTTAACTGTTTCGAAAGATGTAAGAAACTACTGACTAATGACCCAATACTTCAATACCCCGACTTTGACAAAGACTTTCTATTGACGACAGACGCGTCAAACGTAGCTCTGGGAGCCATATTATCTCAAGGTCCCATTGGTTCTGACAAACCAATTTGCTACGCGTCCAGAACTCTAAATGATAGTGAACAAAACTATTCCACTATAGAGAAGGAGCTTTTAGCCATTGTGTGGGCTACTAAGTATTTCAGGCCATATCTATACGGTCGTAAATTCAAAGTTCTTTCAGACCACAAGCCTTTACAGTGGGCTATGAACCTAAAAGAACCCAACTCAAAGCTCACTCGTTGGAGATTAAAACTTAGTGAATATAACTTTACAGTCCAACATAAACCAGGAAAATCCAACACTAATGCAGACGCGTTATCACGAGTTGAGATTAATAACGAAGAGATAGAATCATTATTCTCTGAATTAGACTCATTAATGGCGCAGTATCCCGAGTCACAGCGCTCAGGTTCTGCGACAGTTACCGCTCATACTAGCGCTGAAAATCCAATACTTGAGATCCCAATAACTGACGAACCTTTTAACAAGTTTCACAGACAGATTAGCTTTACTATCGTAGGAGACATTAAGCGACGGACGACAGCGACTAAACCTTTTGCCACTCACACCCGTACATTCATACAGGTCTCAGAGTCCTCCCTAGAGGAAGACGTTGTTAAAGCCATAAAAGAGTATGTTAACCCAAAGGTTAAGACTGCGCTTAAGATCACTCCAACTTTAGGCATGTACGCAATCATTCCGATCATCCAAAAACATTTCAAGAGCTCTTCTATGAACTTAGTTTTAGCAAAAACTGAGCTAGAAGACGTCAAGGAATATTTGAGACAGCAGGAGATAATAAAACATTATCACGATGGCAAGACAAACCATAGGGGCATAAACGAATGCTATCTGGCCCTATCTCGGCGGTACTACTGGCCGAAAATGAAGGAGGAAATAACTAAATATATTAATGAATGTACAGTCTGTGGTCAAACTAAATATGACAGGAATCCAATTAGACCCCAGTTCAACATTGTACCACCAGCATCCAAGCCATTTGAAATAGTACACATGGACCTATTTACAGTAGAATCAGAGAAATACTTGACTTTCGTAGACTCATTCTCGAAGTACGCACAGGCCTATCACTTACGCGACGGTACTGCAGTCAGTATCCTACAAGGACTATTGACTTACTGTACGCACCACGGACTTCCTTTGACTCTAGTGACTGACAATGGGACTGAGTTCACAAACCAACTGTTTTCTGAATTCACACGTCTACATAAAGTAAACCACCATCGAACTCTACCAAACTCACCCAACGATAATGGTATTGTCGAAAGGTTCCACTCCACCCTATTAGAGCATTTGCGTATATTGAAGCTAAAGCAAAAAGGTGAACCCACAGTCAACCAAATGCCTTACGCAATACTAGCTTATAATAGCTCGGTTCATAGCTTCACCAAATGTAGACCCCATGACATAGTTAGAGGACATTTTGACCCTAGAGACCCATTAGACTTTAACTTGACTGAACATTTGATGCAGCAGTACATAGTTACGCATCGTGAACAGATGAAGACAGTATACGAACTTATTAATGAAGCTACGACAACTGACCGTACAAACATGATGAATAATAGGAATAAGAATCGAGAACCTGAAGTAGAGTATGAACCGTATCAGCAAGTATTTGTCAAAAATCCTTTCGCAGCTAGACAGAAATTAGCACCTCGGTATACCCAGGATACTGTCCTTGCTGATCTTCCGATCCACATCTACACGTCTAAAAAGAAAAGCCCTATAGCCAAAAACCGTCTTAAGCGAGTCCCTAAGAAATCCAAATTGTTACAGGATTCGACTACTACTCGTACTACACCTGACGCTGGCACTGGAGATAAGACTTGAAAGCCTTGACAATGGACCCGGACTTCTTCCCTTTAAGCTTGGGTCGGCCAAACTTATTACTCACTACCATTCCTTTATACAGTATGTTGAATTAACGGACTTAGAAAATCGACTCGACTCTATTCATAACCAACTAGACTACTTTAAGGCCAAACTAGACGACTTTGTACGAATTGCAGATTGACTATCTTAATAACAAGCTTTCTAAAATAACTTCCCAACTTAAAACCTTAGAGCCAAATCGCGTTAAAAGAGGTCTAATTGATGGTCTAGGATCTATAATTAAAAGCGTTACTAGTAACTTGGATCATTCAGATGCGGAAAGATATAATAGTGCTATTAAGATCATGGAAAATAATGAACATAGGATATTATCTGAGTTCAATAACCATATTAGCCTTAACAAAGACTGGATGGCCCAACATACCATGTTAATTGCGAGTATTGCAGAAAATCAGGAGAAGATAAATAGGACATTAGAATTAATATTAGATCATAAAGCTTATGCTGATAACGATCTTCTCAAATACGCGAAGTTTGCTCAGCTCTTAGCCATCATCAGTGAGAACACAGATGATTTATCTTTAGAGTTAACTAGGTTAGAAAATATTTTAGCTTTTATTCGTGCATCGAGCACTCATCATAGTATGTTAGGAATAGATAACTTAGAAAATATGTTAAGTAGACTTAAAACTATCTATAGCATCGATAGTATACTAAACGAGGACCTAAGAGAATACTACACTATAATAAAACCAGGTTCATATTTTAGCGGAAAAAGAATAGTAATTATATTTAAATTCCCCATAGTCTCCCCTAATAGCTTTGATCTCTATAAACTTTCCATAGTCCCTAACAAACTTAACCAAACCTTTATTCCCCCATATCCTTTCATGGCAACCGACGGGAAAGCTTTCATGTACATGGAGGCTGAATGCCCGAAGTTAAACCGACATCATCTCTGCGAAGAAACGGTCAATCACCATCCACGGGAACACCCTGATTGCATCCAGAACCTCATCATTCACCAATCCCTGGACGAGCTATGCCAGCCAACGAAGATCACTCTCACGAGAGAAGCCATGGAGCAGCTGGACGACCGCCATTACACACTTATCTTTCCACGGCCCACGAGGACGGAACTTCACTGCAATCGTCAAGAATATATGAGCTTGGCAGGAAGTTATTTCGCCACGATCCCGCAAGGATGTTATCTACGAACCGAAGAATTCACTCTGATTAATATCAACGATCAAATCAAAGGACAGCCGCTGAAGATTACTGAACTTCCTAAAAACTACAGCACAGAGGACGTCAGCAGCATCCCACATCTTAAACTTCAATCTATTAATCTCAAGAGACTGCATCATATCGAGGAAAAGATATTAATTCAGCAACCGATAGAACTGAAACCCGCAGATGGAACATTTTATCACACGACGCTACCATTCTATGCGTCACTATTCGGTGCAACTGCACTCATCATCGTCATCATCGTGCGACGGTACATGAGGCGTGCTGAAATATCCATTGAAAAACCATCAACCAAAGATGGACAAAATACTGAAGAGCATCCCTATGCCGTTCCTGAAGGAACCCGAACCCGAAGATCAGTCCCCGCAACATTTTCGCTCAACGTTCTCAAATAGTTGCTCTTCTGAGGATGGAGGTGTTACATACCTAGCATGTACCTATAATGCTGATCAAGACCACGAGGCGCCACATTCCATTGTTGTTCGACCGGTACAAGGCGACGACTGCGGACTCAGCATTGACGCAATTACTACATTCGCGCGGCTCGCGGAAACGACGGGCAGCCATTCTACTCTTGGTACTTAAATCGACCGGACGTAGTTTCATTGCTAGTTTGTACTTAGAATAATTTCTCTTTGTAATAATTTTCATTAAATGTGTTAAAAGTATTTTGGTTTTTTTTAAAACCAACGGCGGCGGCTATCGTTATTAGTACATTTAAGCTATTATAAACACGGTACTATTTTAATTACCAAAAAATATTGGGTAACGCAGACGAGGTAATGTAATGTTAATAAGCAGTCAACATTTTTGGTTATGTTACAACGACAAAGTTATTTCAAGTTAAAGTTTCCAGAAATCCTGCATGAATTTATGGGTATAACTATTATGGTACTATTGTTTCTTCTGTGCCATACTTACAATCTAACGAACTACAATTCATCTATGAAAGTCGTGTCCTGTAAGTTATCTCCTTTCCCTCGCACATACTCATTAAACCCAAGCTCAGCGCTTCGATTCGGTCAAGAAAATAAAGTAGATTTTCAGAATTTACAAGAAGCGCGTGTGTGTGACATACGACGCAAAGGTCAAAGGTCAGGGTAAATGTTTACGTTTGACTAAAAATTCACTGTTTGATGGGATAATTATCCAACATAGTATATATAATTTTTGTGGCTATCATTATTCAGTAACAGCAGCAGATAGCGCCATTTTTTAAGTTACACTTACAAAATTTGCAATATGTTAAACTCTGTCATCTTTTTCCATTCTTCGTGTTAACTTTGCTCATATAATGATCAAATTTTAATTAGACGTTAAACTTATGAGCACTTGGTGCAGTGCAAACAAATCGTTCGTAATTAATTAACAATCGCTAAGCAAAAGCTAAACATAAATTTCGGGGAAGTCCTAGAGAGAGAGGGAGAGAAAGTTACCATGTTACTTAAAAAAACTACTATGAGTCAATAAACATTGTCTCTGGTTTGTTCGTTCAAAAAAAGCTAATCATGAAATATGCTAAATGCAAATTTTTCATGCTAATGGGTCACGAAATACGCTAGGTTTAGCATTAAAAATGCTAAAATGGCAACACTGAATGAACTGACAAATCTAATTTAATTTTTTTTCTTTCCTGGCATCGCACACTCATTTGACATCGGAACTGACAGATTCAGATTGCTTGATTGACACAGAGAAAAGAAAAGCAAAGACTGACAGTGACAGACAGATGGAACAACGAACACAAATCCACAGAACAGGATTAAAGGAAGAGTTGCAATCTCGGCTATTTGTGTTTGTATAAGAAAAAACCCTTAAAGAAACAAAACGCATTATAATACATCTGGCAGTGCATGGAATTGTCACAATTTTTTTTTATGGTGTATGCACGAGTTCGACTTAAATGAGGTCAGTGGCCTGTATTGAAAAGCTTTTTAACATTTCAGATTAGCATTTTTCTAATGTAACCTGGCTTTAGTTGACGATAGGAATGCTCTCCATTATTAAGGCATTTGTAAGGTACATTTTCGAATATAACTTTATTACAAAATATTCCAAATAACAATGTAAAATATTTAAATAAACTTCATAGGCATAGGTTTCTTCAGTATTCCCTTGATAGGCGGACCATCTATATTCTCAGGTTGGGGCTCTTTGACTGGTGGGGGCGGTTCCATCGGGGGCGCGATTTCTCCGCGAGGAGACGGAGCGGGGCGGGTACGCCAATACGCGCGAGGTACGAACGTGTAGGTAGAATCGATTGCAGAAACTGAAATGAAAAATAAAAGTTTGTTTAAGAATGTAGCAAGTGAATCTCAAATAGCAACCGAACTTAACCGAAGTTTTTTTCCAAAGCTATAAACTGGGATGCAGCGTGGTATCTATAGTCGTGTATAGGTATCGCGAGGCGTGAGCTACAAACGGTTCACCACACACACACACCTCAGCCTGAGGCATGCGACATTAAACAACACAAGAACGAGATCCATCCGTACGGAACGCACTGCTTTCACTGAAGGTTGCAACAGCAAGAATACGAGCCTATATCATTCCACTGCTGGACATAGGCCTCATCTCATAAGAACGTGGATATGCCCATAATTCCCACGGTGGGCATGCGGGTTGGGGATCGCAGGGCACATTTGCTGACATCTCTAATGCTGCTGCCCAACGGCGGATGTAACTGTGCTATGCGGCTATCAGCCAGACGCCAGAAGCCCCGTTTGTTAGTTAGCGGGGTAAACGAGGGCAGGTGAGGTTGACTGGGTTCTGTAGATGGAAGTCCCCTTTCAGATTACGCAACACGCGTAGGTACTTAGACTTATGCAGTGACCGCTCATAGTGAGCCCCATCAGCCCGAGGCATGTGTGGTGAACCATTCGCCGCGCACGCCTCGCGACGTCTGTATGCCGACTTATAAAACCTAAGCAGGACTGTTTCACTCATGCCGATTTATCATGAAAATATGATAACATATAAGGTTTAAGGTTTAATATCATTTATTCTCAAAAAGACAAGATTTAGTCACTTACATGAGAAAAGATTTCATAAAAAAAGCAGGTTAGTCGTTCAATAAAGAGTTTAGACAATGTTTAGTACTCATTTAACTCATTTCAGTTTTCTAAGAGAAAAATCTTTGAACAATGTGTTTAGCTAGTTTACTTTTGAATGCGTTAAATGAGTTTACATTTTTTATATCAGAGGGTAGGTTATTGTAAAGCTGTGCGCCCTCATATAGTATAGTTTTTTTTCCATAGTTTGTACGGATTTTAGGTAGAACAAGAAAACTTGCACGACGAGTATTACGTTTAGTTATTTCTTTTTTTGTTGTAAAGGCCAAAGTCGTATGAATTGTTTTGTTGATGATTTTTCGGACAAGAATGCATGTACTATAAGTGTATAACTGTTTAATGTTCATGATTTTAGTTTCCTCGTAAATTTTGGTAGTTGGCGTTAAGTACGGGTAGTTAAAAAGACATTTAATTATTTTATTCTGTAAAATTTGAAGTTTCGCTAATTTAGTTTTAACTGCACTGCCCCACACTTCTATCAGATATAGTAAATGCGGTTTGACCAAGGTGTTGTAGATTGTATAACGAATTTGACGTGGAACACAGTGTACAATGTTTCGTAGTGAACCAGTAAGCGATGAGAGCTTGGTTTGAATATGTGTTATGTGTGTATTCCAAGTCAAATGGTTATCTATTAGTAATCCTAGATATTTTTCATAATTTTTTTCCTGTAATGGCTCATTGTTGATTTTAGGAGGGTGATAAAACGGTATTAGTTTATTTTTAGCTTTAAATAGGACGTAACATGTTTTAGAAATGTTGATGGTTAGGAACTATGTCATATATGTCGGAACCAATTATAAAGTTTATCTAAATCTGGTTGTGCTTGCAATAGGATGTCGTGGATGGAAACTCCAAAATAGAACAAACACGTGTCATCCGCGTACAAGGTTATACGGCCGTTTAAGCCTATCTGATAAATGTTATTTATGTAGATTAAAAAAAGTAATGGGCCTAATATTGATCCCTGTGGGACTCCACAGGTTACAGGTTCAGATCTGCTTTGAGCGTTTAAAATTTTGACAACTTGCGATCTGTTTTGAAGGTATGATTGGAACATCTTAAGCGCAGTTCCTTTGACACCAATGCATTCTAATTTTTTTATGAGCAGACTATGACTTACTGTGTCGAAGGCTTTCTTTAGGTCTATAAATATACCCAGCCCAATTTGTCTATTGTCTACGTTACATTTACAAAGTTAGCATGAAAATGCGTGGGTATTTGTTCGACCAATATTGGACCAATCGTTGCGAAATAGCGATTAAAGACTTCACATATTTCTGTTGGATTTGTTATTACTTTGGATTCTACTATGAGTTTAGAGGTAGCACAGCTTTGTTTTACTTTGTTATTTGCTAATTTATTTATAAGTTTCCACATTTTTTTAGGTTTTTTAATACAATTTTTGAATTCCTTGTAGTAATATGTGTTTTTTGTATTCTGAATGAGTTTCGCAGTGTAGTCTCTTTTTATTCTGAACTTGGATTGTAGAGTTTCATTTGATGGATATTTTTTTAGTTCAGCCCATAGCAGATTTCTTTGGTTGATTTCAGTAATAATTTCATTGTTTAACCATTCTTTTTGTGGTGGGTTAAGAATTTTAGTCTTTCTGAGCTTACTATCTTTGACATATAGTTGTAGTTCATTTTCAAGACGTCTGTAGTCACTATCAATTTGGTCTAAACTGGCTTTTCCGACTGAGGTGTATAATTTTGAGTAATCTATGGCCTCATATTTTTCACGTATCTTAAGTGCTGGTTTGAATTTCTTCATCTCAAGAAATATTTGCTTATGGTCGGACATAGAAGAGTTGATGATGGCCATGTGGAAATCATTGTTTTTTAAGTTTGTACAGACGTGATCTAGTATTGAATTTCTCGTTGTTGAATCACGCGTGGTGAATTTTTTATTAACTTTATTGAGTAGTCTATAACCAGCTTCATTTATCAGTTCCCTGTATTGTTTAGTGCTTTTATCTTTTCTTAATAGGTCGACATTGAAATCACCAAAAATAATTGTTCTCTTTTTTCTTTGTAGTTGGATATCGTAAGTTTCAAGAAATTTATCATAGTTTGTGTCACCAGGGTTATATACTACTCCTATTTCTAGTTCATACTTTTCTAACCGCACCCAAAGGTAGTTATTGCCATCTATATATTTTGATTCCGACAGACTATGTTTTAAATGATTATGTACGAACGCTGAGACACCACCGCCTCGTTTATCTGTACGAAAATTGTAATAATGTGTGTAGTTTTCCAGTCGCAAATTATGGGCTTGAGTTTCGTTCATTATCCAAGTTTCGGTGAGCAGTATAATTTGTACTTCAGTTGGTATAGACTTCAATATACATTTAACCTCATCAATTTTTCCTTTCTTACAAATACTCCGAGCATTAAGGTAGAGGAAGGATAAACGAGGTTTGCTGGTAATAATATTTTGGTAAGTATCACATAATTGATGTGTCAGGTCGACATCAGCTGTTTTCATGGAGTGATTTATTGCTTTAAGTTTTTTGACGCCGTTGATATAATTCTGGGTGTACCATTTATATATTTTATTGTAATATCAGCTTCTCCATTTTCCTGACGACGAGTCAGTTCTTCTTTTAGGCTTTGCAAATATTTCTGCTGTGCTCGTGTTTGGTCACTATATATTTTAACATCTTCAGGTAGCTTGTCTTTGCTACGTAATAATATTTTAGCTGGTTCTGGCGCATTGTAGCAAACTTTTACTCGTCGATTTTTACCAAAAGTGTATTTTCCAATACGGAAGACTTTAATAGGCTTCGGAATTGCCTTGTTCACCGAAAGTGTAAGGTTTATCACTGCAGTCTCATCGTTGCTAAGTCTTTCATCAGTTTTAGAAGTGGTTTGTTCTGGCAAGCCAGCAATAATTATGTTTTTTTCACGTTCATTGCGTTCTTTAAGTTCACGCATCATTTCTTCGTTTACATGTAATTGATTGTTTTGATGAGCCGATGACATTGGTTTATTATTTTTGCCGAATTCGGCTTCAAGCATGGTTAATTTTGTTTCACCCAAGGAGATTTTATTTTCCAATTGTATAACATGGCTTTTGATGTGGTGCTGTTCATCAGATATTGTCGAAGACGAAGATTTGATTTCATTAACTTGAACATTAATGTCGCTTATATTGCTCTGTATTAAACTAATGGTTTTTTCATTGGAAACCTTGAGCTCAGTTATTTGAGTTTTTACTTCGGTTATACTCTCCTGCAATTGACCAATGATGTGGTGGTTCGATTCGACATATTTCTCCAGCATGGAGGTCATGCGGGTGAGTTCGCTTCGAATCTCTTTAATTTCATGGGAGCATTCGCAGGGTCGGTCAGTCATCGGCTGTTTGCGTTTTCGGAAAGTTACCAAAGAATCGACATCAATATTACTTATTTTCGATAGATCTGGTTGTGATCCACCCGCCTGTGGTGTACACTTTGTTGGTGAACGTGTTACGTTCATTGTGGGTAGATTGGGTAGTTACTCACTCAGTCAAAAACCAGCCGGACGCGCGGTGTAATGCTAATGATGCAGCGACCGTAATAAAGGGGCACACTGCGGGCTCAAGGAAGCGGTATGGCAGTAACAAACTTCGAAAAGCAGCGATGTATACAGCGCAATACGTATTCGTCTTCGTCACAGATTAGTGCAGAGTAGTCGTAGCGCAGCCTTGTATTTTTCGCATTGGAGCACGGCACACAAAACGTCGTAAACCACTTTTGCAAATTTTAGACTGTTGAGTTGTTATATTAAAGGAATAGGGCTGAGTTTTGATTGGCACTTTTAATAAAATTGTAGCAAAATTTTAACACACGTCCACCCTGTAGGCGATCGAACGACGAAGCCTATATAAAGTTGCATAGGCTCCTAACGGTGTCATAACCAGTGATCGGAATTAGGTGAGCTAATTTACCTAAAGTTCAAAGAATAGAGTCAAAAAAAATGGAGACTTCCTTACCATTAACATTTTTTTCCGGGAAATCTTTCCCGGAAATTGGGAATTTGTTCCAAGTTTTAGGATATCAGTTAAGTACATTTAATATTAATGTTATTCATACAGAAAACTAACTGAATTAATTTTCCTTTTTAACAAACTTCAATAAGATTTATTTTGTTATTAACTCAGGTAAAAAACTGGATTCGCCTATGTTTTCGTTTCCCAGAATAGCCAAATCATGCTGTCCCTTTAAGTGTTTGTAGCAATACACAGCAAACCAGTGATAAACAACAACAACAAACGCTAAGAAAGGGACAGCATGCTTTGGCTATTCTGGGAAACGAATCATTGTTTAAGTAAACAATGACAAAAGGGTTGAAGGGTGAGGGTGTTTTGCATCCAAACGGCGTCATAACTTGTATGCGTGCGTGCATCACTTCTGTAGTTACCTCGGCAGCGTGTGTATCTTAGACTCGTGAATATTTTATTAACCTGTTTTCGTATCGATTATTGGATCTGCTTCACATAACTACCTTGGCTTGAATTTACGGACTGCGATTTATTGCAACCATATCACTACTTGTACCTATCTACCTTGGCTTGAATTTACGGACTACGATTTACTGCAACCAGAAATTTACTGCGCTTTACGGCAATCAAATTACTTGGTAAGTCTTTGATTTGTACTACACTTTTAAAACATTCTAAATATTAGACTGCTTTTGATAAATTTACCAAATTCAAACAATTTTATGCAACTATTTATTTATGGAATTTTATTCAGTGTTTTATATTTGAGTTCGTGCACAAATGTTGGAGCTACTGGCAATTCTATCATCAAACTATATTTTACGCGAAGACGTCCCTGGAAAAGTGTAGAAACTATATATTTGTCTCATTGTTTTCAGTAATTTTTCTGCCTCAACGCAACTAGCAAATAAATGGCGACCAAACCTACCGACGGGATTGTACAGTCGTGGATTAGAGATCACCCCGAATTGTACCACGACCCCGCTAGCAACACGATATTTTGTTCTAAATGTGAGAATTCTATTGTATGCAAAAAAAGCAATATACAGAGGCATATTGACGGACCAAAACATCAAGGTACTGCTAGGCAAGTGAACGAAGAATTTTATTTAGATTTAATACAATTTCTTATATTGTGTAACATACCCTGGTCACGAGTAAATCGACCAGAGTTTAAAACTTTTTTAATGAAATATATGTGTTGTAAATGTACAAATGTTAAAAGGATTCCCGATGAATCGTTATTGAGAAAGGTTTATTTAGACGTAGTTTTTAAAAAAAAAATTGCATTAATCCATGACCATGTTCTTAATCAGAAACTTTGGATATCTCTAGATGAAACTACCGACTATTTAGGTCGTTATATTGTAAATTTTCTTGTAAAACCTTTAAATCTCGCAACAAACAAACCATTTTTAATAGCTTGCAAAATGTTAGAAAAAGTAAATGGAGAGACAATAGCTCATTTTGTGATTGGATGCCTAGAAAATATGTGGGGAGACTCGTATGAAGACAAAGTAGGAGATGTTTTAGTTTTATGTTCTGATAGCGTAGCATATATGTTAAAAGCAGGAAGAATGTTAAAGAACTCCTTGCCAAATATGATACATGTTACCTGTTTAGCACACGCTCTTAACCGCGTTGCAGAAAAAATACGGACACAATATGCGGATGTGGATACTTTAATTTCAAATGTAAAAAAAATATTTTTAAAGGCTCCTAATAGAGTAAAATTGTTAAGGGAAAAATTTCCGAGCCTGCCATTGCCACCTGAACCTGTCATAACAAGGTGGGGTACATGGCTAGAAGCAGCTTCGTATTATGCTGAATATTACGAAGAAATAAAAACTATTGTAAGACTTCTAAGAAGTTCTGATTCTTTGTCTATCAGGCATGCTAAAACTGTCCTAGGAAAAGAAAGTTTAAAAACTGATTTAGATTACATTGACGAATATTTTAAAATAATTCAAATTTCATTAAAAAAATTGCAAAAGTCTAACTTATTGTTGACGGAATCTTTCCATATTTTTGATGAAGCAAGAATTGTTCTAAGCTGGTGTTCTTCTGAACCAGTAAAACAAAAATTAGAAAACGTTATGGACAGAAATCCCGATCTAGATGCATTAAGAGACATTTGTGAAAATATAGATAAAGGATTAGATAATGAAAATGAATTATTGTCATTCTATAAATATGTACCTGTAACTTCAGTTGATGTTGAAAGGTCCTTCTCTACGTATAAATGGATTTTAAGTACAAAAAGAAATCGTTTGAAAATAGATAATATGGAAAAACTCCTAATGATTTTCTTTAATTCTCCGGACGAAGATATTTCTTTATACTCCGTCCATGATGAAAACGTTAGCGATTCAGATTAAGGGACAAATTCAACATCAATGGAAATAATGTTTAGAGTTCCGACTGTGTATCTTAGGTAGGACTGGTTACTTTCTTAATTATTGATTTTGAGTTCCATTATCTGTACAAAATGAATAAATGGTACAAAAACTATAAAATGGCTTTTTTATTCCCTTGCTTAAATAAATGTTTTTATTACTATAGCTATTTACTAAAGCTGGTTTATAAATCACATTAGCTTCCGCGCTTACTTACATCGTTCATTTTATTTGTTGAAAACAATAAAAATCGTGCTTACCGTTTTTTACAACAATCGAATTCGTTTCCTCTTCTTGTTATCAATAATAAGAAGAGGAAATTAATTCGATTGTTATTTTACTGTATTAATTTTAGATGGACCTAAGTAATTTCTCGAAACCCGGGAAAATTTTCCCGGAAAAATATTTAGTCGCAAGGCGTCTCTACTTAGTCTCTGTTATTTTTCGAACTTTAGGTATTTTAGCTCACCTAATTCCGATCACTGGTCATAACAAAAAGTCTTGATCCTTGATCCATATCCCATACTTATAATAGCTAAATTCTCTTTTGCTTTCCTTCCACTATCACTCATAGACAAATTATCTGCAGATCATGCAACCATTTATACCGCCGCAGCAGGAATCGAGCGATCCCGCAATCTCTTAAATCTCATCCGGCTATGATCGACCATTGCGTCAACAGAGTTATCGATTATGTCTACAACATTTTATTATTTTCCCAAAGCGATGTTCAAGAGGATATAAAGAATAAAAGGGCTTTGTAGACCAACCGCTAGATGGATGGACAATATTGTTGCTATACAGGGAAAAACCTGGATGCATAAGCTCTAGACCATTTGCCAGGGCTTTGAGGAGGCTTATGCTCAGCGGGTTTGAAAATGTGTAATGATGATAATGATCATGAAGATCCACCTTTAAATCAAGGTGTTATTCCTAGATCCAACGGGTGTAGCTAGTCAGTGTACATCCTATATGAGTATCATAGGTATATTCATGGCATATTCATAAATGCCTACTCATTTAGGAAAGTACTCACGCTTTGGCTTCTGATTAGAGAACTCGCTAATAGACAACGCGCTCTGAGCTCTTGGCCCCTGCAGCATATTCAGCTCGAAGAAGTCTTCTACGCCCTGTCTATTCAGGGCCATCTTGTTTTTCTCATGGAGCTGCCGCAGACGCACTGCTTTGTCGAAGCTTTGTAAGAATACCTTCGAGTTGTTGTGGATTACAACTGTGTCCAGGACCCCTGAAAATATGAATAACAGATACAGTTAGCCGGATTCGCTGCTATCAGTGTGTTTTTCCAACACCGCAACAGACAACACAATACCTGGTTATATGACCATCGTAAGGATTAGATTAAGATTAGGAATAATTATAACGGTAAATTATCGGCATATACCTATCTATTTTTGTGTGGCAATTTTTGTGTTCGGCAATACACTTAATTATTTTGTATCAGCGAGAGGAGCAAACCGCGAAATTTTTTTTTTCCAGAAAATGTGTTATTTTGCCTAGGTATACTAATCATTATTATTAGGATTACAGACAAAACACGAAAAGAAAACTGCGTTTTTTTTATATATTCATAGGAAATCGTTAATGCAAAGGACAGTAATGAAGTCAGCGAGAAAAGCGAGCCGCGAAATTTTTACACTAAAACCTCTGCATCTTGGTCATTTTTTATACTATTATAAAAACAAAAACATACTATTATGTTGATTTTTATAGCTACAAATCTGCATAATTAACAAAAAACGTGAATGATCCTCATGACGGAAACCGGATAACGTTCCATTACTGGTTTTTTGTATGGACACAGTCAGTGCCGTAAATAGCATTTTACGCGCTCGGTGCAAGCTTCTATAATTGTTAAGCCTGGATACCAGACATAATAGAAAATCTATCTCGCGTTTCAGCATATATGAAGTTAAAGTTGACTTCTCAGTGCTTAGTTGCTTTATTTATTATAGAAATAAAATTGGCGAGCGCAGGGATCCCCAAAATTTTTGGTGCACAAAGGAAAAAAGACAAAGAAAACGGTGGAGTTTTTTGTAACACCTAGGCGTCTAGGCCTAGGCCTAGACACCTAGGCTATATGTACATATGGCCATATGGCTATATGTATATATGGGCCTAGGCCCAACAGACATAAAAAAGGAAGTCGGCGAGCGGAGCGAGCCGCAATTTTTTTTAATAATTCTAACTAGCGGTGTTGTGTTCTAATTCGTCATTGTTGCAAACTTTATAGATTGGACAAAAAAATTTTTTTGCCTAGTTAGTTATTCACAACCAGCAGGTGGTAATAAAATCGGCGAGCAGCGAAATTTTTCTATCAAAGGTGAGCATACAAGATATGAATAAGAAAACTACGATTTATATCTTAATTTCAACCAACCTATATGTATTAGGTTATAATTATCAACGAAGACTTGGTCCTGATCTGGTCATTTCTGCACCCCACCAGAAAAGAAAACTCAATTTATATCAGGATATCAAACTAATAATAAATTCTGTCTGGTAATTTTTGCGCCCCCCAGAAAAGAAAACTACGATTTATAACTGGATATTAACGAAATAATTAATGATGCGCCCTGTGCCTGGACACCGGTGGCACCGCCTTAATTTCAGCACTGGACACAGTATAATTAATAGCTAATTAGTTAACACATGACAATGTATTGATTGTTCCAAAATAACCTAGGTACATAATAAGTACCTTGTTTATTACTAACAATTAAAAAAAAATTAAAAGTTCATAATATCTAGTGTATATTGCCGGAGATGAGGGGGGGGGGGGGGGGGGCAATTGCCCCTATTGCCCCCCCTCGCATCCGCGACTGATCTGTGGAGCTTGTGGTACTCAACGCCTAATATACCTACCTGCGATCACCAGTTCAACCAAGAGAGACCTTTGTAGGCAGTATAATTTTACAGGCTAAATAAGCAAGTGACTTACGTAACTGAGAACATCTAGCAATGATAGTTTCTTTATATCGATGCTTTTTCGTCATAGGATTCCCGGTAAAGTTTGCATCCACAAGGCTTATCAGCGTACATAGGTCGTCGGCTACCTCCTGAAAATTAGGTAAAGCAACTTAAAAGCGAAACGTAATGTTATCTGAAATTATTGAACTACACTTTCCTATAAAAAGATACCTTCCGATAGTATATGAATGAGAATCACATTAATATTATAAATGCGGAAGTCTGGATGGATGTATGTTTGTACTCGATCACACCCAGAACGACCGGGACCAACATCAGCAGACCACGGTGATATACAAACGTGGGGAAATCCATGGTCTGCTCAAGGCGGGTTGGAGTAGGGCTGACTGATAAAGTACAATCCTAATCAATACCTGCACATCTGTTAGACTATTTTTCTTGGCGGTCAGAACTTCTAATCGACGCAGCGGCTTCACCCATCCCATGTCAGTTATTTTGTTCTCGGATACGTTCAATACCCTGAGAGATGCCTGCAAAATATTATCGATCCATCATTTGGATAGGTGGCGGCTTGAATACAGTGTTTTGGCGAAGGTCCGCTTGCACAGATGCACATAGAGTTCCCACTCATTATATATAGAGGCAGTTTCTTACTTACGCATACCTGTGCCAAAACGCGATGATAAAAGGGTGTAAGGGGTTTCAACCTCTATTTTCAAAACCCAAGAAAACCTCACAAGCTCGTGGTGCACTCTGCCAACCAACAAACGAGGTTCTGGCGGCCGCCTGATTGGAGCATAGCGCAGTCTACATCGATACAGCTAAATCCCTGACTACCGAGGGGCAGTAGCGCTGTGCGAAAAGCTGTGCCCTACGATCCTCAACCCGCATGCCCCGAGTTAGGCTTATGGGCGTATCCCCCTTCTTATTAGGGGAGCTCTATTTGCGGGCTCTCCAGCAGTAGACTGATGTAGGTTGGTGTTGTTGTATGTCTAGCAGTGAACCAATATAGGCTGTATCAGATGGAATATAGTAAAGACGCCCTTTTAGGGATATAGTCTAATTAAATTCCGGTCACGTTGTAAGGTCCAGCAAAATTGATGCTCATTAGAAAAAAAATAGGGAAATGACAAAAATTAATAATGAATAAGCCAATATGAGTAAAAAATTTCAAGAACCTACCTTACCTATCCTTACGCTTTGATTTTAAAACTCGGTCGATTACCTAGGTAGTGTATGAATTGATGGGTAGACAAGTTTCTCATTTACCTAAAGGTTAATAGTAGGTAGGTACTGGCCACCGGTCTACTGACTTGCCAGAGTTATGACGTGTTAAGACTTACCCCAATGTTCAGAATAGTGCGAGGGTCGAAACACAGTCCATCTGGCCCATCAGTTATCTGCTTCTCAATATGGAGCTCCTCTAGATACTTCAGTCCTTCAAGGTTTTCAACCACACTGATTTTGTTACTGCCTAAGTAGAGCTTTTTCAAGTTGTACAAAGTGTCTAATCCTTCGATCTTTGTTATTTTATTCCATTGGAGGTGTAAATGGGTACAGTTGTACAGAAGATCAATGTTTGCAATTTTTGATATTTTATTGTTGTGGTAGTAGGCGTAGACTATGTGATTTGGGGTCTTTGGCTTTGGCTGTGAAAAAATAAGCTGATAATGTAGCTATATTTGACGTTTGTTATAGGTAGATACATATCTAGTGAAATAATAATAAATTAATATAGTCTACTAGCAGCCCGTCCCGGCTTCGCACGGGTTATGGTACTTTTTTACACCTTAGGTTACGTTACAGTACGTTTTACACCTTAGGTACGTTGACGACCTCTGTGGCGCAGTGGGCGAAGGTTCGCCTGTGACGCAGAAGGTTGCGGGTTCGATTCCCCCTGCGGGACAAATGTTTGCATGTTGTGCAGATATTTGTTTCGGGTCTGGGTGTTTTCTATGTATGATATGTATGTATTTACAAAAAAAAATGTATCTATGTAGTATATCAATCATGTGGTTCCCATAATACAAGCTCTGCTTAGTTTGGGGCTACATGATGCTGTGTGATAACGTCCAGGATTATTTATTTATTTATTACTTAAGTTTTAGTAAGGATCCCTATTTTTTTCTAGCAATAAATACAGCCTATGTTACTCAGGGTGAATGAAGTTTTCCACTGATGAAAGATTTTTTGAAATCGGCACAGTACTTAGTTTTAGAGTATATTCATTACAAACATACACACACACACAAATACAAATTTTTCGTCTTTTTATATAAATAATAATAAACCCCTGCCCTAGTAAGACTGTCTTACACTATGCGTAGTCTAAGAGTAAGCCACTAAGTCGGTGATAGAAAATCTAGTTAATCAGTAAGACAGACTGAATACTGCGTTGTCTAATAAGCCTTTTAGCCTATTGAGCTTTTACTAATGTTTATTTGACAAAAGATAAACTTACTATTTCTGTGAGATCTTTCTCATGCATGAACAAATGAGTCGGTCGTTTAATAGCATCGGCATTCTTCTGCCTAGCAATCTTCCTGGCTTGCTTACGTAAATTTTCTTCAATTTCTTTTGAGCTTTCAATTTTTATAACATCCATGATTTTTGCTAATTTTGCTTTGTAAAAGCGTCGCTAGGAAAATTCGATCAATCAAAGTATTTTCAAAAATAGCGCGTCGCCCAAAGAGAATAAAATCTTAGAAACCAGTGCTTGGAAAAAAAAACATGGCAAAGACATTTATTTTAGTATTTGACACGAATAGAAAATGAAATGCCAATGTAAGAACGCTAAACCACAGAGGCCATAAGCAAAAAAGAAGAAGAAGCCAATGCCAGAAAATAAACCACAGTTAGAGAAGAAGAGAACTAGAATAAGTCCTAAAATTCACTAATTTCAAGACTTCATCTAGTTCTCATCTATATCTGTGAAATAAACCGACATAAAGAAGCAATTTTGAATGGTTTGGCAGCAAGTTTGTTACAGAAATAAATCTATGGCTATCGACAAAAATGTTGTTCGAGACTCCCTTTTATAAGCCGAACATTTTTTCTCCTACTTTACTTCGTTTGTAAAATGCTGTTTAGTAGCAAACTCGGGGAAAACAGACCGTTGAAAACGCCAAAAAACTAACTAAAAAGAAGAAGAATTGCAAGCAAACAAAACAATCGGTTTAATGCCAAACTAATTATTTGCGATTCAATTGATTATCGCAAATATATCGTGTGTTTAGAATACGTAAATATTTACAAAGGTATAACAGATTGTATTATCGTAAAAATTTGCTAAATTGTGGAGATACAATTCTTGTACCTGCTCATATTCCTAGCCTAACCTTAAAAATTAATTTCAGTAAAATGGGCGAGCGCTACAACATCCACAGTCAATTGGAGCATTTGCAGAGTAAATACATTGGCACCGGTCACGCAGACTCCACCAAGTTTGACTGGCTGACCAATCAACACAGAGATTCATGTTGTAGTTACATGGGCCATCCAGATTTGTTAAGTTATTTCGCTATTGTTGAAAATGAGTCCAAAGCGCGAGTGAAGTTCAATTTGATGGAGAAAATGCTGCAGCCATGCGGACCACCACCGGAGAAACCTGAAGACTAATGCAATTAAAGTGTTATTCTAAGATCATTCCAAATCCTATCTCTTGAGCATTCATTTCTGTATTCACCTACATTTTTAAGTATATTGCTATCATAACTAGAAATAATAATGTGAAATTTGTTTGTTTGTTATGCTTTCATGCCTTTAGAGATTGTCAAGGGTACAGGACAGTTACCTTTCATTCAGAAAATATGTAGTTTCTGAGGATGACAAACAAAACATTATCGCAAGTAAAGCCTCGCACAAATAAATTTAAAATTGTATCTTCCTAACGTGTATAAGCGAATTAAAGGATAATAAATAAAACAAAATAGGCACTAAATATCACCCAGCATTTAATAGCTTCTTCCATTCCTCCATCTTTGCATTTAAAATATCTTCTCTCTCTTTCGCTTCCTCTTCCAACCTCTTTTTTTGCTCCAAACTTGCCACCACATTAGTGAGCAAAGTCTTCTGTATCAACGGCAGAATCTTCTCGCATTCTTTTTCTAATATTTCTAATGCATTAGTCACACATTCTATATCCATAGAGCCTACTTGTCTGTAATCAGATATCTGTTTCAATTCTGATAATGTTGACATTGTTATAATTCCATGATTTGTGTTTGATTCCGGGCTACTAGTAGCTAAAGATTCCTCCTGTCTGTTGGGGTCGATGAATATTTTATTTTCAATTATGGCTAGGGAGCAGGATGTGATTATGTCATACATGGGGACTGCAGCATTGGCCAGGGCTAGACCAGCAGCATTGATGGCAGCGGCGAGACATGACCCATCATTTTCGAGGATGTATACAAAGACGTCAATCTGAAAAAGATCTTAAAGTTAGGCTTTACACAAATATTCTTAGTAATTCAGATTAATAAAAAAAAAAACTAAAATTCTTTATTCAAAATTACAAGGCAGATATATAGATGTATCGGGTTCGCTTTTTTTAAGTTTTAAAAACCTGTATTAAGAGTCCCCTCTTAAATGTGGTTCGTCGGAAGTTAGGTCATGTAATCGTTACATAGTAGATACAATTTTATTAAGTCTAAGTTTTATATTAAATTGGTATACTAAGTCTAAGTTACCTTACTATAATAAGTCTAAGATTACATTTAATGCTTACTATAAAATTTGCAATTACAAAGATTAGAACATTTTGGAGAATAGTTCCTCAGTTTGATGTTAGGTGAGGGTTTTTAACTAAGTTGTAAAAAATTTTTTGCATTTTTTTGGTTAAAAATACTCAGGTTCATGATGTTGTAATAGCAACAGATTTCAAATCACAACATCTGTAGGGTGATCATGAATAAATTATGGCAAAACACAGTGTGTCATTTTGAGCCTACGTTTTCTCATTGGCGATCAGTTTACGTCTTCAATACCAATAGTTTTACACAAGTCTTCATGATTGAGCCTCTGAGTAAAATATGCCTACTTCATTAGGGAATAATGTTCTTTTATCTCATTTGGATGGCTTTAATAAGTTCTAATAAAATAGTATTTTCTCCATTAGGTGTTTTGATAGGTATTTTCTTGCATCATGCATTAGAAATGCCTATGATAGATACATAGACAACTCAAATTGTATTCACACCAGAGATATGTGAATGGCCTTTTAACACTGACTATTAATACATTGGGACTCCTGACTGACCGCAGTCTTGGGCCTGAGGGCAACCTTCCCAGATCAAGTGTGCTTTCAGCAAAGCTTCGAATATTTATTAAATTTTCAAAGCTTTCCTTTACACATGCCTATAATACTCAAGAATAGTGTTTAAATTCTCTTATATGTGTAACTTTTTGTTGGTGAATGAATTTTAGAAATCTGTTCTTTAGTTCCTGTTACCCTTTACAAATATACAAACTTATCTTTAATAGTGTAGATTACCTGATAATTGGGGAACAAATGGCGACACACACTAGGCTCCAGCGCTTGCCTCAGTGCAACAGATAATGCCCTTTCTTCATCATCAGGGGCTGGTGACCGTCTCTCTCCATAGCAGGAGAACGGAGCAAACTTCACATCACAGAATATCTCACCAAGTTGACTGAAAGTTATTTATTAATTTAGAAGACCAATAGCAAAAATTAAAGTGAAAATCTTAAAATAACAACAGGTCCTCATTTATGACTAATCAGAGCATAATAATTCACAGAGTAATTTATGAATGAGTTTATGACTGTAAGGTCATAATAAGATACCTAGTACAAATACATAATTCAATTGCAGCATGTTATAAATCATAAAAGTAAGAGTTCCATAATATTTTTAGATGTGAAATGTTTGTTCGTGCTTCACACTAGACACATGACTACTGAACGGATTGCGCTGATGTTTTGATAATATTTATTTCTAGACCAGGAATAACATATAGGGTACTTTTTATCCTTTTTACCATGTGAGCGAAGCTGGGGGAGGATTCTAGTTGGGAAATATATGGGGCATTTCACATACGGTCAATTGATCTCTAATTGTTGGTTACCAGAGAATGATTAACTAATATTATATACTCATCGGATACCCAGGCACAGAATAAACATATTCACCATACATTTTGAGATAATGTAACCTGCGACCCGCAGCTCAGAAGATGTAAGGCAGGTTTTTTATTCATTTCTGAAAATTTGGCCAATAACAAAGCATAGGAATTATTGCTCTCATTGGCCTTAATTTTTTTTAAAATTTATTTTGATACAAATTGTTTGAATTTTTGTATCGCCTCAGTGTTTTCATGCATTGCGATTTGTAATAGTACCAAAGCTCCTATAAAAATCTGCAGTGTTAATATATACATACCTATATTCATTCTGACCAGGGATTTCACGAGGATCAAAAACTGAACAGACTACTTTGGTTTTTTTCATCTCTATGTATGCCGAGCCTTTTGCCTGGGACAACATATCCGTTGTGGCAACTGTAAAAGAATAATAACGTCGTTTAATACAATATTAAATACAATTTCGAAAGTAACAATTGATATAGCTACTTCTCTGAGGCAAACAGCTATAAACAAGCAATAATGCTGAGTCAAGGTCTCTTTGCTGCTGTGGCACACAACTACATGCTGGTACGAAATTGCTTACCTACTATTTAACTATTAACTAGATTTATTTAACTTTTTTATGTACTATATTGAGTGCCAGATGGAAAATAAATGTATGTGTGTAATGCCTTGCTTCGGCAAATTTAAATACAGTTGGAATATAATTTTGCCATTATTTCTGAGGTAAAGCATCACAAAAGCCACACTGAAGATAAAGTTATCCCAAAGTTTGGTAGGTACATACAAAACATACACATGCTTCGTCCTTCTTCCAGCGCGCGCCCGTCTAAACGCCGTTGTTTTTCATCCAATAACTCTGCGTGTAGTTCATTGTAGGGTTTCACATAGTCCTTCGTGTATTTCAGGTAAGAGACACTATCATCCGGGCCATTAAATCTTCGGTAATCCAGCGGCATTTTTGACGATTTCAGCTTGTTTTGTTATTTTTGGTTTGATGAGTTAACCTCTCTTGTGCTTTTTGTTTGTTTTGCGGTATTATTTTACTCAAACCGCCAGTGATGCCGTTTTTTATTTGGAGAAAATGCTAAACCTTGTTGCAGAAAATGCTACTACACTACCAAAGTGAAGTGGTCAATTGTTAAAATAGATGCATATTCACATATAAAGAACGCAAGAGCAAGAGAAGACTGCTCTTTGGGTATTAAGATTAATTTATATCGTAGGTTAAATACTTTCATTGACCCTTCACATTTTGCATGTTTTGCGGTGGAAATGTGTTGCTCCAGTAAATTTTAGCTAGTCTGTTACACTTACAAAATTTGCATTAAGTTAAATTCTGTCATTTTTTTCCGTTGTTCGCGCTAAATATTCTCATAAATATGAAAAGCCGTGATATTATATTAACACATCAGATTCAAATTAACAAATTAACAATCGCTAAGCAAAAGATAAACATAAATTTCGGGGAAGTCCTAATTCCTTTAGAGAGAGTTCCTATGTTTTAAAAAACTACTTTGTGTAAAAAACAAATTGACTCTGGTTTCTGTAAACTCTTTTGAATTCCTTACTAATTATTTAACGTTCAAAAAAATGTTAATCATGAATGCTAAATGCGAATTTTCAAGCTAATAACCCGGAAATATGCTTAATTAATTAGCATTAAAAATTATAAAACGGCAACACTGCAAACCGCATCAAACGAAACTAGCGTAGCTATTTCGACAATTAAATAGGTGCTAACAACGTGAAAGCTTAAGGATGCGCCGATCCGATCCGATTTTTTCAAAGATCGTTGGCTTATTTAAAATGATCCTTTCGTTGTGGTTTGTACTGCACAATGAAATATCTATTTATTACTAACCACCTATTAATAATATCCCTATCTCTTGTTATCTGGATAGATCGTATAGGTATCTGGAACTTTGGTTTGTTTTTGTTACAAAGGAGAATGCCGTCTAATGTATAGCGCTCGGTACCAAGACCAAAGTGAGTGCGTCAAAAAAATATCCAATAAGTTTTTAGTCGATTCTACTGTCAAAATAATTAAAAATGGGGGTTATTGCTATAGCAACGTAATATATCATTGGTTGTTGTAGTCTAATGGCGTGCAACGGAAACCAAATCAACAAAATATTGTTTTACTTGATTATTAATCGAGTTGATGTGTAAAACTAAAGAAAATGTTAATGTAATTTATAAAATATAATAAATTTTATGGGATACGTTCGGTTTTGACGCAATTGGTGCGGGTTCTCGGCATTCTCCTTTAAACTAAGTGTCATATTTTCATATAACCTTAATTTTTATAAAAGTAATTATTAATCTACAAAAATAGTCTTTACTTAGATCAATCTTATTTCTGTTTAGTTCTTTATTGCAGTTAGTTTGCTTTTTTTTATATAAATGTCTTGTATTTAGTATTTAATTGGTTTAATTATAAGCGATTTTTTGTAAATCGGATCAAATGCTTGCGTCAATCGATCAATCCATCCAATCGAGCTTATAAAAGGACATCCCTATGACAGCTTGACAACATGACAATGACAGACAACAGCCAACCAATCAAACTTTCAAGGTCGCTACGTTACTTGCTGTCAGCTGTCAGTCAGACATCATGGTGTGCGTGTGTTGGTGACTGGTGTTGGTTGGTGGTGGTGAATGAAAATTGTCTTCTTTTTTCTCCATGAAGCTCATTTTTTCTCTGAAAAGCATGTGAATTAAACATATGGTTTTGTAAAGTGTAATTGAAAACCAACTTCCCTTCATAAATTCGGCTCATACCTGCATACGAGAGAAGAAAACCCGTAAGTTTGAGTTAACATGACATTCACCGATTACCAAGACAAGCTGACGTTTCAAAGCAAATTCTAATGATTTTGGTTTGTTCAATTAATTTTATCACTGTAGCTTAGATCCACCGATTAATGGAGAATTTATTTATAATCACTTCGATATGTTTGCTATGGCATTCTCCTCAGGTTGTAGGCCTACTGAAACATGATAGATGAATTATTTTTTTAACATTATACTCAAACGTATATTATCTTAGACATGTCTCATATTTGATTACCTCCGTAGCGCAGTGGGTGAAGTGAAGGCCTGCCTGAGACGCAGAAGTTTGCGGGTTCGATTCCTACCGCGAGGCAAATGATCGTATGATCTGTAAATATTTGTTTTGTGTCTCGGTGTTATCTATGTTAATAAGTCTGTAGAAAAATCTATCTATGTAGTAAATTAGTAATGTGATTCCCATAATACAAGCTCTGCTTAGTTTGGGGTTACATGATGTTAAGTGGTAGTGTCCAGCATTATTAAATTAAAAGGAATAGAAGGTTCAAAAAAATATAGGTTTTAATTGTTTAATTGTGTTGATACGAATTCCCATTATTTTACCATTCAGTAGTTACATACTACTGAATGGTAAAATAATGAATGAAGTATCAAATAAAATTACAACATTTCTAAATAAGTAAGGTACACTATCATTATATTGACTACATCATACATAGTACCTACCCACACATTTTCATCTCATCATATGGTGTTGAGAGTTATCAAGGCGGCTGAAAGATCTCCGACATGGAATTATAACTGTAAAAGCTGGGCCCAACATTTTACATGCCTCTGCGCCTTAAGCAAGAAAGCACTCCGATGTTAATGCAAGTTATTTATTTATTTATAAGGACACTCAACATAGATTAACACTACATACACAAAATAACAGACAAAAGGTTGAATGTCTCAGTGCACCTGTAATTACAGAGTATCACAACACGCATCGGTTACTCTTCATAAAGAACCCTAATAGATTCCTGCTTCGAAGAGTCAACCAGATACAAGTATAACTCTCCAGGCATGAACAATTCCAAACTGTTTATCAGAGCCTTTGACAAATGGTATATGGTAATGGTATATTATATGCTTAAGTGAGACGTTTCTAAGAGAAGGTGATGAGAATAACATGAAACTTATGCCTTACGAATTGGCAAGTAGTTTTTCTAGACAAAGTCAAAGACGAGGCGGTGTATGCATTTTGGTAAAACAGAACATTGAATTTGAACGAATAAATTGGTTGGACAGTATAGCTATTGAAAAACATTTTGAAGTATGTGGTATAAAACTTAAAAATAATAATATAAATATATTTTGTGTATACCGCACACCTAATTCTAACATAGATATATTTACAAATTCTGCTAGATAGATTTGACATAAAAGATAAATATTTTAACATAATTTGTGGAGATTTTAATATTGACATTTTAAGTAATACCAGTAAAATTAAGAATGAATTTATGAATTTATTATACAATTACCAAATGAAACCTCATATAAACGTACCTACTAGACAAAACACATGTATTGATAACATTATTAGTAATATAAAGGATGCCAAAGGCGATGTACATGAGTTAGGTCTATCTGATCACAATACGGGTCAAACTATAACAATAAAAGCTGCTACTCCTAAGGTAAAGCAATGGTTTGTATATAGGAGGGATACCAGTCTTGAAAATATGGAGAAGTTTAGTTACTGTTTGAGGCAGTCATCATACTCGGATGTGTTATTAGAAACAGACACTAACAAGGCCTTCACAATTCTTCATGATTGGATTTGTTTAGCGTATAAACTATGTTTTCCATTAATTAAAGTTAAAATCAATAAAAACTCTTCAAACCCAAAATGGATCACAAAAGGCCTAAAACGATCATTTGATAATAAAAGAAAGTTGCAACGTATATTTTACAAAACTAAAACAGAAAACGATAAGCATATTTATAGAAACTATAGTAAAATATTAAAACGGTGCGCAGTCAATTTACAAAAAGAGAGAAACAAGAAATATATATCAGGTGCAGACAATAAATGCAAAGCGACGTGGAAAATAATTAACGACAAATTGGAAGAATCAAATAGATAATGTGTGTAAGAAAATAAATAAATTTATATTTGCACTGAGAAGAATAAAGGATCTCTCTAATACTGAAACCGCACTTACAGTTTACCATAGCCATGTTTGCTCTGTTCTGAGATATGGCGTTATAATATGGGGCAACTCAACGGATGCTCAGAGAGTTTTTGTTGTGCAAAAAAAATGTATTCGGGCCATATTTGGCATCAAGCGGAGAGACTCTTGTAGACCTTTATTTATCAAGCATAAATTGTTAACTTTTCCATCACTTTATATCTTTGAGATGCTTAAATTTGTCAGAAATAATATAACATTATTTGATAGGGATGAAAACTCTAAATACAAAAGAAAAGTAGTTCAAAAACCACTTAAGGTGCCTCAATTTAGACTAGAACTATGTAAAAAGAACTGTTACGCAATGGCAATACAGATATATAACAAACTTCCACCTGACATGAGAGAACTGACAGATAATGAATTTAATCGCAAATTATTTAATTGGCTCTGTGATAACTGTTTTTATACTATATCTGATTATTTGACATTTAAATTCACTAAATATTAAGTTTTGACATGTACATAATTTCTAATTTCTCTGACATAAATTATTTTTGACAGTTTTAATTTTATGAATGTTCTTAATTTGTTTTGTTGTCATGATTTTGATAAAGCCTATTTTGAATCTTAAACTACTTTACGAGAATGTATAATTGCCTACTCACTTAACATTTGCACGACTATGTAGTCAAATATAGTGATACTTAATTATAAAACCATCACTGTGAACCTATATTTATGCAAATAAATACTATCATTTCATTTCATTTCATTTCATATACCAACCAAGTCTTAGCGCTAAACAGAAACAACCTACGCATTATGGTCAGAGCCTTGACTGGACATTGTCGCCTTAACAAGCACATGTTTAAGTTAAGGCTTTGCAACACTCCAAACCTGCAGGTTCTGCAAAGAGCGAATCACCCCTTCATCTGCTATGAGAGTGTGGGCCACTAATGCACAAACATTCTGGGCAAATTGACTTCAATCCCAGAGGAGCTACGAGAATTCATACCAAAAAGGTCCAAAGAGTTCCTATCAGCAGTAGGGCATAGTAGTGAACTATGAAAGTCCCGCCTCAAGGAGCAACATAAAATAGTATTGGCAATCACAATAGGTCTTCATTTCTGCAGTGATATGAAAGCCAATTCCGTCAATAATTATAATAATACCCATCATTGTAGTGACCCGGCAGAGTGTTGCTTAACCAAGATGATCTGCTAAGAACGACAAAGTAAGCGGAGTGTCCATAAGGCGGTTCTATGTCTAGTGAAACAGAAGATGATATAGTATCATTGTCTCAATAATACCTTAACTTGGCTCACATAAAGTCCGTGCTGACTAAACAGCCGAACTAATTGCACGCTCAATAGCTTTAGATATTGATTGAGTACTTCATTGTTTCTAATCAGTAGGTAAATAGTAAATAACTAAGTTTGTTGTTTGGTAGCATAGTTCTAGGGAAAAATAGTAGTAGATACTTAATACTTCAAAATGGTATTATATCATTCTACTTTATTGTGTATGTTGTAAATGTCTGCTTAGTGCAAATCTACACTTAGAACTAACATGTAGTATTGGTGCTAGTTGTACAAATAAAACAAAACTATCTTAGCAAAATTCTAAGTAAGAAAAAACAGTAGGTACATAGTACATACAAACATTACTTATTATTTAATAATTAATAGTAGTTTTTGTAATCGGCCTTTTCAGTCATCTAGACTTGTCCGAGGCCTTTGGGCAACCTAAAACTACTACTAGTAATTATGCTTGCAGCATAATAATTGTCAAGTACATGCCGACTTATTAAAAAAACAATTTAACTTGAGGCACAAGAATAAAATTGATAATTTAAATTTTCTTTTCAGAGTGAAGATGTTGAAGAGACGGAGTATCTGCCTTGCGGCCGGCATGTTTGCAGCATCATGGGCCCTTTCATCAGCCCAGGGGCATGCACCAGTCCCGCCTGTGCCCTCTGAAACCACCACACAGGTATGCTACATAGCATCTTTATTGTACATCAAACCAGAATGTTAATGTATGAAATAATACTAAATTTCAAACCAGAGAGACTCCGGGCAATATGCCTCACTACCCTAGAGCAGAGATGTTCCATGGTGATCTAATTAAGTCCTTCAAAATCCTTTTTGGCATTTATAATCTACCTGAAATTAACAAAATTTTCATAATAAAATAAATCTTTTTGAGGTCACTAGTCTAATACATCCACAACTGCAAACACTTGTCAGAAGATGTTACTGTTTCCTCTATAAACAAATTGAAGAATAAACTGGATAAAAATTAAAATAGCCTAGAATAAGTGCTAAAAAGTGCACAAATTAAGATATTTCGACTGCATGATATAGACACTAAAACACACAGTGTAACATTAAAGCTTTGAATGCTGAAAACACAACTACGCTGCACGCTCTATCCTCCTCGGGCATGTCGCGTCTGAGGCCCGAGTTCAACATGCACATGGCCCACGTGATGTTAAGTGGTAATCTATAATCTATAATTACCTATCACAAAGCATTGCATCATAGAGCACATTTTTTTGGAACATGCTCTACGATGCAACATCCTGCATCCATCAACTTGAGGCATGATGATAATAAGCCTTCTGTGCCTGTAATTTCACCGGCACTCACAAACCGGCACTCTCAAACCGAAACAAAGCACAGCTGCTTCACGGCAGAAATAGGCATGGTCGCAGTACTTCCCGGAGGAGTTCTCCACAAAAAACTCAACTAGTATTAAAATGCCTGCGGTCTAAGTGTTAAAGATATTGGTTGCATAACAGGCGAAAATCCGAAAGAGGAATGGAGTCTTGAAAAAATCCTGGTTAGGGGTCTAGCTGTGCTATGTATACATATATGACTGTTGGGTGTTGATTATTATTTAATTTATTTTATTGACAAATACCTAGTATGTTGAGAACCTTGACGAAGGACTTATAGCAGTAATGAATGGACATTTGTGGTAAGAATACTTAATGTGTTCTAGACGTATTCTTGTATAGAAAAATATTGACTCTAAGCTAACACTAAGATACCTAAACCTATATGTGCTGCCATCTCTTGATAGTGGTTAGTCCACTTAAATTAAAACATTATTGGATTGAAGTTTTTCTTGATCAGTTAAAAACTATGAGTTTATTCATATATTTATCGACAGATGGCGCTATTTGTGAAAGTTAAAACAATCAATTTATCTAAATTTATCAATGTTCCATTTCAAATTTATGTGAAGGTAAACCATGCTTGGCCTTCATTAGTTGTTATTGTCAAATCATTATACAACATTTATTGAAGACAAAAATCGATGTTTTACATTGTGTTGATTAAAACGCATTTATGGGACATATGCAATCTCTTTTGAAGAGTTTGAAATAATGTAATAACTACTTTCAAGTGGAAACTTTTTAGACGTGCATGAGATAACTCTGTGGTAATAGCCTGATTTTCTTTTAAAAAGTTTAATCAGTGCCATTTAAACGACATCTCTTGTCATCTTATTCGTGTAAATAATGGTACAGTATGCTACTTTTTTCTGTAGATTATCTGGAATTAAATTTGTTAGAATATTTTGATTTTTACTAAAACCAAAACTGTTTCAGAGCATTTGTGAGAAGTAGTATTACGAGGGGGTTCATTCTTTATCCACAGGCTGGGGACACGTTGTAGAACTGCATCCCCCTTTTTGCCCCTTCTGGAGTGGAATAATAAAAAAAGCTGTGAAACGTATAAATTAGTCACCCTAAATACAAAATTTGAAGATCCGTGCTTCGAAAGTGACAGACTTTCAATCAACTTTCATCCCCTAGTATTATACCCCCTTAGGGGGCGTCCATTAATAACGTGAGGCATTTAAGGGGGAGGGGATCGAGCTAAATCTCACCAAATCTCACGTGAGGGAGGTAGGGAGTCCCGGCAAATCTCACGTATTTTTTTTCCTCAAGGAAAATAAAGTAAGCCCGTCAATTCCACGCAGGCCAAGCCGCGGGCAGTGCTAGTTTATAATATTAGTGTGATATGAGATATTTATTTGCATGAATATGATGATGATATGATGTTATAATTTCGAAAAACCACCAAAATCACCTCACATAATTAATGGACGCCCCCTTAGGGGTGGAATTTCTAAAGATCCTTCCTAAGTAGATGCCTACAATATACAGGGTTGAAAAAATTAAATGAGCCCTGAAGGGAAACCACTTTAAATCCCGGTCGAGCGTTCCTTGGACACTATAGTGACCAACATCATGGCGTAAAACAAGCCCGTCCTTAAAACAAGCCCTGGGAAATTCTAATATTATGAACAGGAGCAGCACCATCTTGTTGAAAAATGATATTAATTCGTTCCTCTTCCTTTAATAATATTAAATCAAATTTTATTATGTTGTTCTATTTTCAAACCTTTCGTCAGAACGCTCGCCTTTAAGCCACTAAGAAATAAATGTAAATATAGAATCATTATTACCAATGAAACTATTTTCATGTACAAGGTACTATAAATTAGCAAGCTTGTACTTCATAAAAAAAATTCAGATGACTGATGACCTCATGTTTTCCGATGATTTTTTTTTATTTCTAAGAAATATTATTTTTGACATTGACTGTATCGACCAGTGGAATAAAATAACGATCGTTAAATTTTTGGCCGGTTCGATTCCCAGGTGAGGCAAGTGAATTTTAGAAAATCTGTGAATGCAGTTCTGTTTCTTTTTAACCGACTTCAAAAAAGGAGGTGGTTCTCAATTAGGTTGTTTTTTTTAAATAAAGGAATGTTTCCTTTAAGTAGAATAATGTATCTTAAGGATTTAAAGTCGTTTCCCTTCAGTGCCCATTGATTTTTCCACCTTGTAGTATCTATCTCTAAAATTGTAAGTCTCTAGGTCTAGCAGTTTGGTTTGTGCGTTGATATATTATATCAGTATCACCCAGTCAGTCAGTTTACCATTTTATATAATATACAGACTTATGTTTTTAATAAAATTAGCAAGGTCAAACAAATATCTATTTTGCTAAGCAGTTACGTAAAACAGAAATGCTTAATAACTGAGATCTCTATTTGAAACGCAACATCAACATAGTAGATCCTAGGTAATAGGTTCTAATCTACTAATATGCCTTTTGGTATACTGTGAGGGTATTTCCACAGTAAGTATTACCTTAAAATATTATATTATCGAGCTGAGGACAGGGCGCAATGGCGCTCATTAAGGTAGGCCTATGTCCAGCAGTGGAATGCTATATGCTGATGATGATTATGTTATCTGTGGTATTACTTAGGTATGCCTAATACCAAGAATAGTTAGAGATTGAATGTCATTATTGAAGATTAAAAATTGTAAGGAAGACGTCAGAAAAATATAAGCCAGTTTCTTCTAAATTACTCTCTCTTTGGTCGCGTTATAAAAAAATACATTTTAATGAGTTACTTGTATGGTTCCTATAAAACTTTAAGTAAAATTTGTATTGTATTGTAATAAATAGATACGGCACAAAACAGCTAAGTCTTGACAGCACATAAAAACATTCTGTGTGTGGCCTTCTTAACATTTCTTGACCGTTTCCTGATTTAAAATATATTTTCATGGTTGTTATTGATAGTAAGTAATACTTACCAACATATATATCAATAACAACCGTATTTAGGTTATTGAAAACACGATAAAAAATTGCGGAAGAATATTTTGTCCTAATAGTAACAAGCTTCCGGGTTGGGAAGCGTAATAATAACCTATGATAAAAAAGCTTTAAATATTACACCCTTTCTAATATTTTAAATGCGAAAGTGATTTTGATTGCTTGTTACGCTTTCACGCCTACTAATCAATCGACTATCATATTTTACATGACGCACGTTGTCAAGGGCCGAGAAATGGACGACTTTTCATAAAAAAAACTAATCTCCAGGGATAGAAAAATATTTTCTATTGTTTAGCATTCTAAAATAATTTCGGACTCCTTCGGTCGCCCTAAAACAGTAGAGTTGGCCATGAAAAGCAAGGGTAAAAACGGGACTCTATTACTAAGACTCCACTGTCTGCATGTCCACCACACCAGAGGGCCTAGTACGAGTTGCACAAATCGAAAACTTTTAAAATATACTATATCGAACTCAATTTTAATGTTTTTTGGATATTACGCTACTGTTTTTAAGTAGAAACTGGTGGAACAACGTAGGTAATGTAATATTCTTGCAGATTGCAATAATTATCACTTAACACGGTGAGGTAATTAACGAAAAAAGGTACTTCAAAATTGAGCTGGATATTCGAATTGTGTAACTCGTACTAGGCCCTCTGGCTGTACCTCATGAACCGTAAGCTAGACAGTTGAAATTTTCACAATGATGTATTTCTGTTGCAACTATAACAAACAATACTACAACAAATACTAAAAACAGAATAAAATAAATATTTAAGTGGGGCTCCCATAAAACGGTACGGAACCCTTCGTGCTCCTTCCGACTCGCAATTGGCCGGTTTTTTCCCCAAATGAATTTCCGATAGCAATAACGTTTGTGAGATAATAAGTTGATATAAGTTTAAACCTCAAAATACCTGACGATTCCGATTCGAAAACTATCGAACTTTTTTATATTTTCGAAATATTTATCCGCCAAAAACTGACGATGCCAATTGTCAAGGTTTCCTAAACTTTCCAATTAACGCGATTAAAAAAAACATGCTGTAACTTGCGATTAAAAAAACATTACTCCCCTGCCCATGTCCCACTCTAGGTGGGGTCGGCACAAAATTTTTTTCTGCCACTCACTTCTATCAGCCGTCAAATCTGCACTCACTCCTCACATCTTTTCTTCGGTCTCCCTCTATTCGTGTATCCAGCCAGTCACAGTCATATTCATCACTCTTCTAGTCACATGTCTCTCATCTTTCCTCATGACATTTACATTATACATACCATGTCAGTTGTTAGGCGAATTTAACTGCAGTCATAATTCATAAACCTTGCATTCATTACTTATCATGCTTGTCTACCTACATCACCACGAGGAAAACCGCAACTAAACGACACTTAAGAAAACCATTGTAAAGTATAATTCGAGTTTTCACGCATGTACAATGTTTTTGCATATAAAAATAAAATTAGTCACGGGTTGGTGCCATTACTTAACCTTCAATAGAATACATAGCTATGTTATCTGCTCTTGTTGCAATACACTGGGGAAGAACCTACCACTCTAGTTTTGAGTCAATATCCAACCTGTAGACGTTTGTCGAACACTCTTAAACATGGTCAATACGGAGTCGAATTATATGTAGTAGTTCTCTCGTCAGCCGACAAGTAGCCGGGCATACCTTGATGAGAGAGTTCGGGACTGAGGAGGCTGGTAAAAACTAAGGGAGGCCTATACTCAGCAGTGAAAGATTCTGGGCTTATATGATGATGATGAAGTTATCTCGTGGGTGGGATTCGTTGGAGTATACACGAACAAAATCAAAATACCTACGACAATAATATATTTCTGATATTTCTTCCAGAAACCAATTCGCCTATAGCTAAAGATAAGATAATTGTTTAATTGAATACCTAATTGCAATTGTAATCTAAATATATAAAAATTAAACCCGTTTTCCTTGGTCACGGCATCACGCGTAAATGGCTGGACCGATTTCACTAATTCTTTTTTTGTTGTATTTGTTATTATTAGGAGAAGGTTCTTACGGAAAAAAATATTAAGAAAATTGCTACGCTAAGGCGGTACGAAGTTCGCCGGGTCAGCTAGTCATCTAATAAATGATGATTTCTTAGACAATGTCGACTAATATAAGCTAAGATATTCTTCTAAAGAACTCCTTTTGAATCTACATCACGGTCAAATAAACACGAAAGAGTTTTGCCTCAATACCTACAAATAATTTCAGTAAAAATATAGTTTGACGTCAGTGTACCAGCCATTTTGAGCTTGATGTTTTCGTAGATCATAATCTTTCAATATAAAAAATATTAGAAATCATAAATTGTAAAAACAGGCTAGACGATCAAAACATGTGCATCGTTTTATGAATATTTAATGTAGGTAATTTGTTTGATTCAATTTTTGTAGCTCAATCATAATAATCACACTAATATTATAAATGCGAAAGTTTGTGAATTTTATAATTAATTAATATAATTATATTATTATATTTATATTAATATAATTGTGTGTGATATAGATATTATTATCTGAAATAAATAAATACAATACAATTGTCTCCACTCAACTCCGTAAATGCAAAACCATTCCCCCGTGGAACGAATTTGCATGAAACTTGGAATATACATAGTTTGACATAAATTTATTTTAGGGATAAAAGAAGAGACTTGGATGAACGCTTTTTTATCCCTAAAATTAAAACTAAGTATTTAAATACATAATGTACTGACATGAAACAATGGAGACTATGATTATGATTCGATATTATTCATAATCTACAGCAAAATTTATTTGGATGGAATTGGACAAAGAAACAATCATTTTGTACTCAATAACTGGTATAAAACATACAACTTATAGGCAGGTAGGACAATTATTTTATCATAGCGGCATTTCAGAAGCCAAATGAACACACTAAACGAAATAACATTGAATTACTGAATACGCGTTTAGACTTTAAAGTAGCTTATTAGCCGGTAACCTAGATAGAAGCTTCACCTGTCGATGCGAATATTAAACGATGCCATTTACTAAATTCGATTAAGAAAGTCCATTTAGTTAGATAATCTGTTAAAAAGATTGTCACGCGCCGTTTCGTATTCCGTCACGGTTTCCAAAGGCCTGTCGCAAGGTACAATTTTAGGCACATTATTCATTATTTTAACAACGTTGGTAAAAATGAAAACTATTATAATTGACACATAAAGGGGTTGAAGTTCACTTTTAGACATAGGCGCAGAACACACCTAAAACCACTATTTATTTATTATAAAGCATATTTAGCGTATTTCAAAGAAAAAGTTATTACAGGTATGCTAAAAACGTGTGCTAAATAAAGTTGGAAGGCGCTATTACACGGGCGATTAAACATGTTTTTAAATCGCAACACCATGACCGAAAAAAAACAAGAATGCTGAAAATGTAAACTTAATAATGTGGAAAGGAAAAATCCCTGTGTGAGATCTTCGATTACAGAATTTTCATCAGCGATCTTATTTACCTTAAAAATCAAATGTATTTATTTACTAGACAGATTACAGATTATGATAAAGTACCAAAAATGACGTCGTAAATCTTGCAAGCACAACTGATCGACCTGAAATTTCATGCCGATGAACAGTTCGAAAGTTATGCTCGAACAAACATTCAAAATTAAATTAGTTGTCTCCTTGTTCAACTACCGTATCGGCCGACTAATAAGTCTATAGTCTGCTGGGGTCTAAGAATAAGCTAAAGCTAGTTTATTATACTTTAGCCAACTATGTTCAACTTTCTTAGAGCTAATTCTGAACCGGTCTGTTAATATTGCTGGTTGCTAAAGACCAATCTTATTGGAGTTGACCTAAGCAATTTTAAAAGTGTTACTATTTCTATTAAAATAAGAAGGCATGGTACACCTATTTAATTTGATGAAAGTAGACGAGGTCAAAAAACAACATCAAATTCGATTCGTATCCTGCTGAGTGACAAATGTTTGCCTAATCGGCAGATATTCGTTCCGGTTTGGGTGGTGTTGTCGTCTTATGAAGTATTCATTCCTATTTCGGCCGTGAAGCAGCATTGATGTGTTCGGTTTGAATGCCATTTAAATTACAGGCACAAGAGGCTACCTTCATGCCCCAAGATGATGGACGCGGGGCTTTAGGCACGTTCCAAACAAGTGTTAAGGATCACTCCAGATGGAAGTCACTTTTTGGATGGGTGACCGTTTAGTGGCATTTAGATTTGAGCGATTCTGTGCTTCGGGAGGCACGTTAAGATATTGGTCCCGGCTTTTTCTGTCGTTAATCCTTGTCGGAATGGTCGGGGGTTTTCAGGCAGCCTAAAAACTTCGACACCAGAGAAGGCCACTAGCTCATACGTGGAAGAAGAACGAGTTAGTTGATAAGGGTCTTTCATGATGTTCTTGATGCTTCATTTATTTACTAGGTTTTTAATATAATTACTAAGTGCTATTCACGTTTTCTTCGAAAGACGTCAGCGTTTTTATTTCTGTCCTATTCCACATCCTGAATAAATCTGTATTGGCGACGATTCAAAAATATATTCTTCTAAATCTTGGCATATAAAATAATGGTAATGTACTTACCTACGTAGTACCTAATAACCTATCCACTTGGTTTGTACTGATAAATTACGGAGCGCGAGGTTTAACAGTCAACGCGCGCGAAACGAGACGCGTGGACGTGTTAAAAACAAACTCAATTTATCGACAAAAAAAATGTTATCAGATGTATAAATGATAGCTTTATCTGTTTTCGAACTCAGTCAGGTGAAATTTCCCGCGCGCGTCATTTTACTTTTTAATTTCGTGGTAAAAGTGCTGTGTTTATTCTACCAAAATGAATGTGACGGATTACTTGGATTTTGAGCCGACTGAGTGGACGACTTCGACTATGATGCCAGAAGCCTCGACAGAAGCACCAGATTTTAGAACATGGCTTATGAACATCGTTTTAACGGTTTGTTTACCAATAACGTTGATACTTTGATTGTATAACAGTTCAGTGACACAAGATGCTTGTTGATAGAAAGATTAGTCTGTTTCGGGTCTAGTCTGCAGGAAAAATAATAATCTTTTAGGTACTATTTCTTGCGCTGGTTTTTTTATTGCAAGTTCGTTTGCTAATATCCCTTTGTTTCCCTTGGCATTTATCATGGTGTGAAATTAAAGACACTTTTTAGGTTATGGGTTTAATCAGCGTTACCCATACCTTAAAGAAATAGAAATACATTAAAGGAAAGTGTCTAAACTACTTTAAACAAAGCATTTGAAAAATGAAAGGAATTCTTCTTTTTGAGCTCATAATTACGATGAGTAGTTCGGTTAGTAGTACGGTCAGGTTCTTTTGCCTAATAGATTAATAGATTGACCCAATAGTTTATAGCTCTAAGTCTAACTAAATCGTTTTTGTTTCAACAACAAACAACAATACCAACCTACATATTAGTCCACTACCGGACATAGGCCTCCCCTATAAGGAGGGCTATGCCCATAATTAGGCTGCGCTATGCTGCCATCAGCCGGCCGCGGCCGCCAGAGCCCCATTTCTTGGTGCACCACGGGCAGGTCAGGTTGGCTTGGCTTCCGAAGATGGAAGTGAAACCTACAATGCATTTATTGTTTATTTTTTGATAAAAGGAGAAAGATTTTGCTCATGTACATGCAGAATATGTTTTATGAATTCATTGTCTCTGTCTAAAGATAACTTTTTGTTGATTTTGTTATCTAGAAACGTCATAAGTACCCGAAGACCATCTTTATGTACTTGGTAACAGCTTAACTAGAGATGACAAAGATTCAGTTGGTTGTCTTTTCGTTGAATCTTAAATCCGACTTACTCGTCACACACACACAACCCACAATGCAAATAACGTTTGCCTAGATAGATCCCAACTCAACGCGAGCTCGGCTGCGGCTCACTTTTATTTCTAATGACAACTATGGTTTTAAAATCAACAAAAGAATGGAGTAAGAAATATTTTCAAAGTGATCATTACAAAAATTCATGGAAAGAGCAGTTACGATATACCAAGGCATGTATTTTTAGAACTTTTACAATCCACAAACTTATATAGCTATCATTTGCATTCATGTACCTTGCTGACTCTGAGTAGCAAGAGAGAATAATTACAAGTAGTTTGGCGAATTCCTATAGGCAATGCAGTAGGTGAAGGAGCTTACGTTACGACGTTGTAAGTGTAACCAGTTATTTTATAGGACCACATCACATCTAGCTAGCTAAATAAGATAACTAAGTAGTTTTACGGACTAAGGTTTTTCGAGATAAGGTAAAAAATGTGAATGAGAAATGCTGTAAAAACGATTGACCTCATCCTCAAGTGATGTCTAGAAATAATGAATTTACTATGTCATTTTCTCAGACACAACAGTTCGTGAGATTCAGTACCTAACTATGTGTCATTAAGTCACAAATACATAAAGAAGCAAAAACGTACGCCTACATAGGATAGGAACATAGATATGTGAATGATGTGAAGATGTTTTTTTATGAGACGTGTTCCATAAGTTCATAGTTGCTGTGAATGAACTCTTACAGTCATCGGTTATTTCCCGAAGTGATGCCATAAGTTTTTCTGAAGTCTTAAAACAAAATGCCATTATGTTTTTTCACTGCCAAATATGCAAGACCTATTAGTATTGTTTTTCGAAGTCATGCTATAGTTATAAAAAATTCTTCACAAAAAAATGCCATTGTGGTTTTTCATTGTTAAATATGCAAGACCATAATCTACTTGTATTATCAAAGACCTCTTCGTGACTATACATGGTTATGCCATTCTGGATTGCTATTCTACTAATGTATCCTGGTTCAATGTCAAAACAGCTATCAACCTGTTTATATTAGTTGTTTTAAAAATAGGCAAGGGTAACGCCCTGGATTCATAGTTCAACTCCATAGGCACCTTACCCTTGAGTTCGTCACGCAACAGTGTAGCGGGCGAATCGGCGATCGATATAAAACCCGAATGAAACCGTTCTGCTATGGTTACTAATGTTCTATGACCTTCCTTTCTTCTTCGTATGAGCTGGTGGCCAAGTCTGGTGTCGGAGTTTTAAGGCCGACCGAAGGCCTCCGACATGGCGCGACTATACAGGTCAAACCTCCATCTCGCTCGCACTATTCAACATTTTTGAAGATATAAAATCACTGAATGTAGTTCCTATGCAAAATAGCAAACCTTCACGGCCTAGAAAATAACAATACAAAGGTTTAGCAAGAATATCAAGTTGAACCTAACACGTTTTTCTACCAAAAAATTTGCACCAAAATTGATCACATTGGTACCAGTTTTTTTGTAAGAAAACGTGATAGAATCAAATCGATACTATATTCAGTGATTTTATATCTTCAAAAATGTTGAATAGTGCAAGCGAGAGGGAGGTTTGACAGCCAACAGCTGAAAACCCGCGACCAACATCTTACGTGCCTTCCGAAGCACCAAAACGTTGCTCTGATCTAAATGCAACTAAACGGTCACCCATCCATGTAGTGACCGGGTGGAGTGTTGCTTAATCAAGAGATGATCTGCCGGGAACACTGAAGCCACGCCACGAGCGCCTTGACCTTGACCTAAAGGTTAATTATCGTTTGTAAACAGCTATGGTGAATTCCGATCTTGTATCGAATGCTAAATTGGCTAATAATCAACTCTTGAAGAAGTATTGAGACAGCCTCGGTTTCCCGGGCATGAAAATTCAAAATTTCAACAGTAGCCTAATCAGTCCACTGCTGATCATAGGCCTCCCCTATAGAAGTAGAATACTTATGTGGTTTCCATAATACAAGCTCTGCGTAGTTTGGGGCTAGATGATGCTTTGTGATAGTGTCCAGCATTATTTATTTTAATTTCAGCTTAGCTGTTTTTTTTTGAGTAGCTACTAAAAAGCAAAAGCCATCTTAAATTATTAACTTGCCAATGAAATGAAGCACGAACGAAAGCGGAATAGAGTAACATTAGCTTTATTTTCTTCAAGAAGGTTATTCCGTTGATATTTTGCTTTGATTATTTTTCTTCGATAAATTTTGTTAAATTGGTGGATTTGGATAGATAAAAGAAGTGAAAAGACTTGGTACTTGTTATAAAATTAATTTTATCATCACAATTCAAGCAATGGAAGCAGGTGACTATTAATACAAAGTTTTTCCTTGAGTGCTTTTAAGTACTTATTATAGATATTAGAGATTCTAGGGCAAATAGATAAAGTTATTTGGTATCAAATTATATCAAAGATAGACAGCGCGCGAATACTTGGTACTTTGGAAGTGTAGGATGCCTTTCGGCCAGGTAGAGTGACAATCAGCGAAACGCGGCTGGTAGAAGTTTGATGCGTCGAGCTGTGGACAGGGCGCAATGGCGCTCATTAGGGGAGGCTTATGTCCATCAGTGGGCGGTTACAGAGTATAGACTGGATGATGATGATGAAGTGAATATTTAACTTACACGTAACACGGATTCCAGTGTGGGGTCAAGTCAAGACTATTGTCTATGAGTCTATGCTATTAGTATTCCTATGCAATCGCAAGCTACCACTTAAAGTAAAACATGAATGTTTACATTTTCCCCATGTGGCTAGTTTACATTGACATCGTTGCTAACGTCAGCTGTGAATCTACAACTACATGCATATACTTATATAAACCTCTGTTCATTACTGACTTGTAAGTTTTGGCACAGGGTCTTTACACATTCGGATACGACTTTTATTGTATGAATTATGAATTTTACATAAAGATTTCTCTTGTATGATATTGGTATTGGTATGGTACGCTAAGGTTGGTATAAACCGAACTCAACATCAACGCTGAGTTAGGCTCCTCGCAGACGACCGACTTTTCCACCGATTTTTTGTAGGACAATTAGAGAGGGGCACTTCATGGACGGATCTTAACCAGGTAACCATTCTCCGTCAACCAACCAGGTTGGATTGACGGAGGAAGTAAGGCCTGAAGAGCTAGAATGTATTGATTTAAGTATTTTATGTTCTATAACTTTTTTTCATAAAGTTTATAGTTTTGACACTTTGAAATATGTATGAAAATTTCTTTTTCTGGATTCAGAAAGTGAGACCTTAAGGGCTAAAATGTTTGGAATTGCATTCTTCGTATTGATATAAGTATTTTATGTTCTATTATTTTTTTTCTTAATGATCATAGTTTTGGAGTTACGGCACTAATGTAATGTATTAGATAGTCTAATGGTTGGGCTGATGACGTCATGATAAATAGACTTGTTTGCTTATTTCAACCATACTTGCTAAGTACTCCTTAGCCTCGCCGTATAGGCTTGGGCCGCCGCGCCGCGACACCCTAGATCAAGTCGCAGTGGTGATTGCGTCTTTTTGCATGTTTTTAATTTGAATTTATGTAATATGATCTGTATTCCAATGTTCATAAGATGCAGGCAGTTAGTTTTTAAGTCTGGTTATTCGATTTCTTGTTGAAAGGATGAAGGTAGGAGCCCATCATTCGAGAGGCTGCCATTTAACTGTGCAGACAAGTTGTGTACAATATTATTGATTTTGTTGCGCTTGCCTATTTTGTTGTTAGTAGCATTCTATATTTTAATTTGTGCTAGCTGTTTTCCATAGGGGTGAGTGTTGTGTTAAGAATTTAGAACAAGATAACGTTGATGGGAGAACTACAAGTAAGTGGTTAACAATATTATATGTCTTTGTTGTAGCCTACGGAAACGCCCTGCAATACACGGTCACACATTTGCCCCACTGAATGGAAATAAGCTTTCACATACCTACTTAGGAAATACAGATCTGAGATTTCAAGTTGTCTCCTCATATTCTGCCGGAAGCTGCCGGTTGTGTTTTGGATTGGAAGGGTTCCGTCGTCCACCTTGTAAAACCCTCCTGGCGCCCTTAGTGTTAAATAAACACTTCCTAGTTTATGTTCACATAATCTGAGTATTATTTGCCTACCTACTGTTAGTTCTGCGACCTGACCCGTAACAAATAGCGCCCAACGTAAAAAAAAAAACGTACCTAACAAGGTTGGCATAGAAGATCTGCAAAGGAATATACAGCTACTTATCTACTTACTTATTTAAGTACCGAGTACCTAAGAAATTATTTGAGTTAGAGGTTAGGTACAGTTCTGTGTGTGAATTAAATTTTGGTAGGTGTTTGTTTACGTAGTTTGGTGTTTTTGTTTTGTATGTGTATAGTTAGATTTGTTTGTTATTTACATATTTATAAGCTAGTAAGTAGGCAAGTAACTAGATAAGTATTAAGTTGTGTATACATAGCATAGTAATTATAGGATTAAATTAAATTAAATATTATTAGTAAGGCTAGTTGTCTTAAACTATTTGTTTCAAATAAAATGTATAAGACTAAGTAAGTAGTTTATAAGTACCTAGTACTTCAGTACGTGATTTAATATTATATAGTATAATTACCTACAAACTTAAGTAAGTGGCGTACCTAAGTATAACGGTGTAATTATCAAGTTAGATAAGTTAATTAAGTTAAGTAGATAGGCAGATAGGTATCTACTATTTAGAAGTAAAGACATTGGAATACAGTTTTTTTAGCGTAATTGTGTATAGCTTTGGCGTTTCCGTTAACTTATTTCGGTGTTTTTTTTTTTTGGTAGTATAATAAGTAATCATTCAGTGAACATTATTATTTAGATAAATCATGGACCCTAATTTTCTTTTAAAAGATGAATTGGAGTTTGAACTTGCGTGTCGCGGTGTGCACATTAGAAGTGTTGTTTCAGTACTGAAGATATTATTGATAGAACTTTTGAATACAGAGCAGACAGGTGAGACTCCGTACAAAGTAACAGCTCCTCGTCAGAGTTTTGAAAATCCCACATCTGAATTAGATGTTTGTGCAGCAAAAATCAGCAATTTAACCATTTATATAGGAGAAATTTCAGGCAAGCCGGATAAGAATTTGTTTAGAAGACTTATTTCGAGGCTTTATCATGTTCACAGTAGATTAGATTTTATAGTAACAAAAGATAGTGATGAAGAAAAGCGCCAGATAGAATTAAAAAAGAAAACGGACAGTTTATTATCTAAGTTGGAAGAACATGATGAAGGATCGGATGAAGGAAATCTGACTGTAGCCGACAAAAAAGTACTGCAGGAGACTTTAGGCGAAATAGGAAAACAAATTATAGACAAAATTGAAAACCCTACAGTAGATTCACAGACTATTCCAGTCAGAAAATCGTCAAGACTTTTCAGGACATCCACGTTTGATGATTGCGGAAATAAAAGAAAATTAGTACCTATTAGCCAATGGGGAGTGAAATTTTCGGGAGACAACAGTTCTAGCGTCAATGCGTTCCTTGAACGTGTTAATGAACTTAAGGATGCGCGTAATGCTACTGATGAAGATCTTTGGCGATGTGCGATAGATTTTTTTCAGGATGATGCGCTCATTTGGTACAGAGCTAACAGAGATAATGTAACTGATTGGGAAGAATTAGTAATTCTATTGAAACGTACGTTTCAATCCCCCTTTTACCAAGATGAGCTATTGCGAGAAATACACGAGAGGACCCAAGGTAAGGATGAATCAGTAACAGTGTACGTGGCAGTGATGCAAAATATGTTTAAAAGATTACCTATACAACTCACAGAACGTGAAAAAATTTATATAATTTTGAAAAATTTACAACCTTATTTTCAAAGAGCTGTTTGTAGAGATGAATTTGCTTCTATTCCTGATCTTATAAATGTTCTGCGTATTGTAGATATAACTAAAGTAAACTGTGATAAGTTTAAAGAACCAATCAATTTTAAAAGCAATTTGGAGCCAGACCTCGCTTACAAGAAAAATTTACGAAATGAAGTATGTGAAGTAGAGGAATCCAAAGAAGTGAACGCCATATTAAGTACCAACAGAAGATGTTGGAATTGCCGAGAATCAGGACATACGTTTAGAGCATGTAGGCTGCCAAAGCAAAGGTTATTTTGCTACAAATGTGGAAAGTTCGGAAACACTACAGTAAATTGCACATGCAAGGGAAACGAGCAGAGGGAAAATCCACAATCTGCCCAGTGAATTTTTCCCTAGATCGAAATAGTGATGAGTGGCAGGAGTGGCTTTGTACAATTAAGCATTACTTTAGTCACGGGGAGATATGTCCTTTATTGTTTAATAAACGCAATGATAATAGGCCATATATAAAAATTAAAATATTAGAGAACGAGGTTATAGGAATGTTAGACAGCGGGGCTAATCGGTCAGTAATAAATGTTAACTTCGCTGAAAAATTGAAATCACTAGGATTTGAGGCATACACATTAGATCAGGTTCACATGGCTACAGCGGATGGGGCAAAGCACAAAATTTCTGAAATTTATGATGTTCCAGTGAACTTTGACGGCCAATTTCACGTAGTATCCTTTAGAGTAATGAGAAATTCAGTACACCAGTTAATTTTAGGCAAAGATTTTTTTGACACTTTTGCAATTTCCTTGAAATTCAAGAACGCAACTAACGAGGAAAACGATTTTTTGTGTGCCACTACAAATATATCTGCGATCATTTGTAAAGAAGATATGGATGAGTCTCAACTAAGGGAACTTGATCTAGTAATTGAAGAAATGAAGGTAACAATTGGCACAGGTTTAGGAAGAACTCATTTACTAAAACATATCATTGATACAGGAGAAAGCAAACCGGTGCGGCAAAAACAATACAACTTCTCGCCAGTAATAAAAAAACAGATAGAGAAAGAATTAGATGAGATGCTGGAGAAAGATGTAGTTGAGCCATCTTACAGTCCGTGGTGTTCTCCAGTGCTCATCGTTAAAAAACCTAATGGTGATAACAGATTATGTTTAGATAGTCGTCAGCTAAATAAAGTTACGAAAAGAGATACTTATCCTCTGCCAAGGGTATCGGCAATTATCGATAATTTAAAGCACTCGAAGTTCCTTAGCACCATTGATTTGAAGTCTGCTTTTTGGCAGATCCCATTAGATGATAACAGTAAAGAGAAAACTGCATTTGCTGTTGTTGGAAGAGGGCTATATCATTTCAAAGTTATGCCATTTGGTCTTGTCAATGCAGCACAGTCGCAGCAAAGACTGATGGACATACTATTTCAGTCACATGAGGATAAAATCTGGGCATATTTAGATGACATAATTGTGTGCTCAGAAACTTTTGAGGAACATATAACACTTTTAAAGAGGGTAATGTTTATTCTCAAAGAAGCAAAACTTACCATAAACGTCGAAAAGTGCAAATTCGCAAGGCCTAGTTTACGATATTTAGGGTATATTATTGATAAAGATGGCCTGCGTACAGATCCTGAAAAGGTTTCGGCTATTTTAAAGTTTCCCCGCCCTAAAAATGTTACAGAGTTGAAAAGATTCATTGGCTTAGCCAGCTGGTATAGAAGGTTTGTAAAAAATTTCTCATTAGTGGCTGCCCCTCTTCATAATCTAACTAAAGGAAATAAGAAAAAACCTTTCGTTTGGGAGAAGGAGGCTGAGGAAGCGTTTATGACATTAAAGACTTTACTTACCACAACGCCGGTAATGTCATGTCCAGATTATTCAAAGACATTCACGATACAATGTGATGCATCAAGTGAAGGAATAGGAGCAGTTTTGTGTCAAAAATCCGAAGCAGGTGAACAAGCAGTGGCATTTTTAAGTAGAAAACTATGGGATGTAGAAAAGAGATATTCAACTTCTGAAAGAGAATTATTGAGTGTCGTTTATGCAATTGAGAAATTTAGGCCATATATAGATGGTGTTCACTTTATGGTTATAACGGATCATAGCGCACTACAATGGCTACATAAGATGAAAGATCCACATGGTAGGTTGGCCAGATGGGCAATGAAGTTACAGCAATTTTCGTTCGAAATAGTTCATAGACCAGGAAAGTCACATACGGTTCCTGATGCTCTATCACGTGCCACTGCAGAGTTAAATGTATTGGAAATATCAGAAAAACATAAGAATGATTGGTACAAGTCTAAAGTTAAGCTTATAGACTCGGAACATAGTAAAAATACAGACTGGATGGTAGAAAATGGTTTACTTTATAAGAAAATATACATGAAACAATATCCAAATCAAGAGAACGTATGGAAACTTTATATACCTGAAACTTTAAGGCACGAAGTTATGCAGGCGTGTCATGACAGCCCGATGGCAGGACATTCAGGAATTCGTAAAACAATGTACAGAATAAAGAAAGATTATTTCTGGGAAAACATGTTACGGGATGTTAAGCAATATGTGAATAACTGTGAACTGTGTGCAACGCATAAAGTGTCTCAAAATCTACCTTTTGGGGAAATGGGTCGCCATCGCGAAGTAACAGCCCCCTGGCAGGTAATATCGTTAGATTTGATGGGTCCTTTCCCAAAAAGCAAGAAAAGTAACACGATGTTGTTAGTTATTACGTGTTGGTTAAGTAAGCTGGCGTTACTGTTTCCGCTCAGATCCGGCAAGGCTGATAAAATCTGCGAAATCGTAGAAAAACAGATCTTACTGTACGGAGCCCCTCAGGCAATAATAAGTGATAATGGGAAACAGTTTAATTCACATATCTTTAGAGAGCTAGCATCTAAATACAAAAGTAGATTGTGGTTCACGCCAAATTATCACCCTCAAAGTAATCCAACAGAAAGAGTTAACCGTGTCATTGGAACTATGATTTCGACATACATAGAACATAAAAGACACAATGAGTGGGATATGCATATAGGCGAAATAGGACATGCTATAAGAACTGCGGTACATGAAACCACGGGGTTCACTCCTGCTTACCTATTTTTTGGTAGAGAAACAGGAATTTTGGACATTGGGTTGCCAGGAGAAGCAGATGGAGGCGTTTTGCCAGAGCCTTTTGAAATTAAAGTAGAGAAATTTATAAACAAACTCAATGAACGCGATGAAATCTATCAATTAGTAGGAAATAGGCTTAGGAATTCTCATAACGTGAGCAAAAAAAAATACAATCTGAGGCGAAGGCCGGCTAAGTTTGAAATTGGAGAAACAGTTTGGAAAAAAACTAAATATTTATCCAAGGCTAGTGATAAATTTATGGCTAAGTTAGCACCCAAATTTGAAAAGGCTACAATAGTAGAGAAACTTTCACAAAATATATATAGGTTGTTTAGTCCAAGTGGGAAGGACTTAGGCACATGGCATGCTAAGGATATAAAAAAGAATTAAAAAAAAAATATGTATATATTTTTTAATTCTTTTTTATATCCTTAGCATGCCATGTGCCTAAGTCCTTCCCACTTGGACTAAACAACCTATATATATTTTGTGAAAGTTTCTCTACTATTGTAGCCTTTTCAAATTTGGGTGCTAACTTAGCCATAAATTTATCAATTTATCAAACAACCTATATATATTTTGTGAAAGTTTCTCTACTATTGTAGCCTTTTCAAATTTGGGTGCTAACTTAGCCATAAATTTATCACTAGCCTTGGATAAATATTTAGTTTTTTTTTTTATATACATATTTTTTTTTAGGGAGAGGGATATTTGTAATGTATTAGATAGTCTAATGGTTGGGCTGATGACGTCATGATAAAAAGACTTGTTTGCTTATTTCAACCATACTTGCTAAGTACTCCTTAGCCTCGCCGTATAGGCTTGGGCCGCCGCGCCGCGACACCCTAGTTCAAGTCGCAGTGGTGATTGCGTCTTTTTGCATGTTTTTAATTTGAATTTATGTAATATGATCTGTATTCCAATGTTCATAAGGTTCATCTGCAGGCAGTTAGTTTTTAAGTCTGGTTATTCGATTTCTTGTTGAAAGGATGAAGGTAGGAGCCCATCATTCGAGAGGCTGCCATTTAACTGTGCAGACAAGTTGTGTACAATATTATTGATTTTGTTGCGCTTGCCTATTTTGTTGTTAGTAGCATTCTATATTTTAATTTGTGCTAGCTGTTTTCCATAGGGGTGAGTGTTGTGTTAAGAATTTAGAACAAGATAACGTTGATGGGAGAACTACAAGTAAGTGGTTAACAATATTATATGTCTTTGTTGTAGCCTACGGAAACGCCCTGCAATACACAGTCACACATTTGCCCCACTGAATGGAAATAAGCTTTCACATACCTACTTAGGAAATACAGATCTGAGATTTCAAGTTGTCTCCTCATATTCTGCCGGAAGCTGCCGGTTGTGTTTTGGATTGGAAGGGTTCCGTCGTCCACCTTGTAAAACCCTCCTGGCGCCCTTAGTGTTAAATAAACACTTCCTAGTTTATGTTCACATAATCTGAGTATTATTTGCCTACCTACTGTTAGTTCTGCGACCTGACCCGTAACACTAACTATTTATTACTTAAATCAATATGTAGAATACAATTACAACCATTTTAGCTCTTAAAACCTTACTTTCCTCCGTTAATCCGACCTGGGTGGTAAACGCTTTGTCCTTGACGTGCTCCTCCCTAACTGTCCGATTTTCTGTCCTACAAAAAGTCGGTCGTCTGCGGAGAGCCTTATTCTTGGCATGTTCTTGAACAGGGAGTGCGCGCTGGTCCGCTTTGGGCATTTTCTTGAGAAAAACAGAACACACAGATTTATGTTCAAACCGTGCACTCCTATAATAAAAACTCCAACAATTATATTTTTGGTATTCATTTTGACATGTTTGTGGGTTCGATTCCCGCCGCGAGACAAGTGTTTGTATGATCTGCAAATATTTGTTGCGGATCTGGTAGTTTTCTGTTTATTATGTGTTTATATAACAAAAAATATATGTACCTATGTATGTATACATTAACTATAATTGCAACCTTGCGCCCATTTTCCAAACAAACATCTAAATTCACAATAGCGCTGAGAAACACTACAACGAATTAATGAAGCGATAATACTTATAAGTTTTGATTTGAATCAGATATGCTTCACAAGAATAGCCAAGATTTTCTTGATTTAGCAATATTATACAATAAAATTCTCCCTATCGCTATTATTGACGGGATTCTTACGTTTTCTGAATTAACACCATTCTTAAAGTACTTGTTACGCACTTTTGCTTCAAATACGGTCTATCTCCTCTCATAGTCCATAAGTCCACTGAAAGACATACCTTTCCCAAATTTGAAACGGATTTAATAAATAATGCTGCACACTATCACACAGCATCAATATCGCCCCAAACTAAGCAGAGCTTGTATGGGAAATACATGACTGATTTAATTAATTATATTATTTCTAAATAATTGGTTATTACACCTAAATACAAAACACCTAGACCCCGCGAGACAAATATTTGCAGAACATACAAACATTTTTCTCACGACGGGAATCAAACCCGCAACCTTCTGCGTCACGGGCGTCCTTCGCGCGCTGCGCTAAAAAGGTCGACGTCAACATCCACCGCACTTATCAGATGGTTTGGGTATCGTATTAGGCAGAGAAGCAGAGAGGCAGCAGAATTTTTATGCTGAACGGCCTCATGAATGTTTATGCATGCCTACGGGGTTAAACTACTAACCAAGGTGTTCCAACCTATCTTGCTCGAAGTTCCAACTTATCGCTTTAAGCGAAACCCGTGGGTGCATAAGGGTATTCTCATAACATGGAGGGTTCTATATTGTATGTCGGTATCTCTGAGGCCAGTAAAATCATGCACATACAGATGAAAAGGAAGGATTCTCGCTGACGGAATTAACGATTCAACCCATTAAGGATTCAATTATCTTTTTGGAGCACGGCAATTTACGTTATCTAGGGTATTTAAAGACTAACTGGCTGTTTATTTTTAGGGTTCCGTACCTCCAAAGGGAAAAAAGAACCCTTAGGCTTATACGATCACTTTATTGTCAGTCCATCGTCTGTCTGTCAATACGCTTTTCTCAGGAACGCGTGTGGAGTTAAACTTAGTATCAAATACATCTGCAATCTCAATTGGGGCTGTGAAAAAACCAAGCGACTGTAAACCTAACCTTGCGAAACCGTAAATTTGTAATTACATTACTTTGGAGAATGCCGAGAACCCGTACCAATTGCGTCAAAACCGAACGTATCCCATAAAATTTATTATATTTTATAAATGACATTAACATTTTCTTTAGTTTTACACACCGACGGGAGTAATAACCAAGTAAAAAAATATTTTGTTAATTTGGTTTCCGCCGTCCGCCGCCATTGGACTGCAACAACCGATGATATATACGTTACTATGGCAACAAACATTGATGTAAAGTGTTACTATGGCAATTACCCTCATTTTCAATTATTTTGACAGTAGAATCGGCTAAAAACTTATGGGAGATTTTTTTGATGCACTCACTTTAGTCTTGGTACCGAGCGCCATACATCAGACGGCATTCTCCTTTACGGTTTTCCGATTTGATTTCCTTTACTTGTGCTACGACTATGCGACAGTCGCTTGGAGATTGCAGATGTATTTGATACTAAATTCAACTCCACACGCGTTCCTGAGAAAAAAGATTTCATACTTTTATTGTACGGAACTGCGAGTAGGTAAAACTCGCACTTGATCGGATTTTTTAAAATAAAAATCTTAATGCTAATGTTAATATTTTAATAACAAATTATAAGGCCGAATATAATTTAGCACATAATATTATTAATTAATTATTACTACTAGGCTTATTTTACGTCTTGCGTACAAATAATAATAATTACACTTTGACAATGAACTTACACCCACTACGAGCGCTAAAAGTACGCGTAGGCGATGGTCACCTGAAATGAACAAATTCATACTGCGCACTTACTTATCTAGAACCATTGCACTTGAAATTTATTGAAAAATACCCGAATATGCAGGTTAGTCTGCAAAGAATAGGAGACCAACGCAGAGCTATAAATCAAACATATTACATCATTTCTGGGCAAATGTATGGGAACAACCAATAGAACATATAATTCAGGCTAATTGGATACAAACAGAACTGACACAAAACAACATGAACTTTCAAACAATGACATTCGAATACGTATCCCCACAGATACCAATTTCGTAAAGTAACTTTCTCGGCTACATAACTGGAAAGCACCCGGATCAGATCATATTCATAGCTATTGGTACAAAAAATTCACAACAATACATGTTTAACTACATAAGTATATCAATAGTTTCATTCAGTTTCAAAACATAACATCAGGTACAACTTTCATGATACCGAAAGACCACAATGACCTTGCTAACCCAGCAAAATAGAGGCCTATCAAGTGTTGAATTCCTATAAAGCAACAAATACAACTACTGACGACGAACAAACTGATACACAAAAAATATTTTTTCTCAAACATGCTTGGAAATTAGAACATTATTTTGACAACCTTCTTCTAGATAAATCGAAATTGCTGTACCGGCCCAATACATACGAGCAGCGACCGGAAAAAGTTGTATGAAAATTCATATCTGTCGTGTTTAGCGGCCAAATAAATTACTATGAAAACTCTTAACTGTCGTGTTATTTAAAAATGGAACGTTCTTTTACTCCGAAACATGGCAACCGAGGAGGTAACTAATCAAAGGGTTTATTTAAATTTCGAACTGGCTTGCAAATAGAATGCTGTTTATTGAAAAATGTACAAGTTCTGTCTAGGAACTATTTTGTTTTAATTTCCGCGCAATATTTGAGAAAAGATACAAGCCTTGGCCACAACTAGGCATTGATGGACTCACGCATGTGTGCCTCGGCTTCGTCTCGGCCCAGATTTACACGTTCGTCCATCAATGCCTCTTTTGCTGGCCTCTGCAGTAATGTACTATTAATTAATCTGCTGTATATGGACGATATTAAGTTATATGCAAAAACTGAGTCTCAATTTAACGAATTTGCTAACTTGACAGAACAATTCACAAACGACATAAAAATGGAATTCTTTATAGATAAATTCAAAATAAATTCAGTTAGAGCAGAACAGAACTATAAACACCAATACACCTTAGAGACAGGAGAACACGCAGAACCATTAGATGAAAAGGACACTTATAAATACCTAGGGTACGCACAATCACGTCAGATACACTCTAAAGAAACTAAACAAGCACTTAAACAAAAATTTCAACATCGATTAAATACAATACTAAAATCACAACTCTATTCACAAAATACAATAAAAGCAATCTTTTAATATAAATATATCTTTTAATATAAAAACACAGTGACACAGTGAGGACCTTTGCTATACCAGTATAGCAAAGGTGTTTTACTCACTTATTCTTTCGGTGTAATCAACTGGAGCAAAACAGACCTAAAAGCCCTACATACAATGTAAAATTAACACTACAATGACTAAATTCCGCAAACACCACCCAAGATCGTGCCTGCAAAGGTTAACTCTACCGAGGAAAGAAGGAGGCAGGGGTCATATTGATATTTTAAACTTACACAACAGACAGATCAGAAGACAATACTTGTTTACCAAATCTGCATCTTCCATACTACATAAACTAAAAGCACAAAACGTCCAAAACTTAACTCCTCTTAATTAAAAAGATAAAAATGAACAAAAGAATGAAAAGGTGATTGATGAAAAAACCAAAATCCTGGAATGGACCCAGAAGTCTACATGGGAGACATTGGCAAGATTTATGCCAAATAAATGTCGATTAAGAAGCGTCGAACGCGTGGCTTAATCGAGGCGAACTTTTCCCAGAGACGGAGGGCTTCATGCTTGCAATACAGGATCAAGTAATTGAAACCAAAAATTACAGAAAGCTTAGAATTAAGAATTTAATCACCGACTCTTGTAGAAAATGCAATAGTTCTCCAGAAACGATCCAACACAGTACGGGCGCGTGGAAGTCAATAGCCCAGATAGACTATAAACATCGGCACGGTCAAGTTGCAAATATCATGCACCAAAAACTAGCTCACCAATTCAAACTTATAGAATCTATAGTACCATACTACAAATACAACCCTGAAACGGTGTTGGAAAACGCGACCATTAAATTGTATTTTGATCGTGCCATTCTCACCGATCGAACAATTCATTTCAATAGGCCGGATATTACAATAATAAATAAAATAAATAAAACAGGATATAGCCGTATCAAATACACAACTTACTGACTACAATAGCAGAAATATTATCCAAATATGTTGAACTAAAAGACGAAATAACCCGACTGTGGCATCTACAAAAGGTTGCAATATTATTATCAACAACTGGAGTAATACCTAAACAACTTCATCAATCCCTTAATTCTTTAAACCTACCTCCAATCACTTACCAACTACTGCAAAAAGCAGTGATATCAAACACATGCACATGCACACAGACTGGTAAGAAAGTTCTTGCAATACGACTCCGATAGCCAGCACCAAAACATCCACACAAATACATCCCCATCTATGATACGGCCTACTGCGTCGTCCACTTCTAACCCAATCGATGATCACTTGGCTTAGGCCCGTGCCATCAATCCCGGCTTGCCGAGGAAAACAAAATGTAAAAATAATAATAATAATGCTGGACTATCACACAGCATCATGTAGCCCCAAACTAAGCAGAGCTTGTGTTATGGGAACCACATGATTGATATATTACCTATAAACATTTTTTTTTGTAAATACATATCATACATAGAACATATACATATCATACATAGAAAACACCCAGACCCGAGACAAATATCTGCAGAACATGCAAACATTTGTCCCGCGGCGGGAATCGAACCGCAACCTTCCAGGTGGACCTTCGCCCACTGCGCCACAGAGGTCGTCTAAATATAAATCTTATATAATAAATTGCTTACAATTACCTTCCTTATAAGAAATAATATTAGTGTTACCAGTTACCACTAGTGGTGCTAGTGGGTTAGGTACCTAAGTACGTACATGCTGAATGTGAACTTGAGGACCTATTTAAGCTGTTTGTTATTATGTCGTTACCTGGGAGTGTAAGGGGTTCCAACCTCCGCTAGAGAGCTATATATACCCTGCGAACCCCAAACTTAGGTATAGATGTGATATAGGGGAGGCTTGTATGTTCAGCAATAAACATTTTATTGCAATTAGCGATTTCGCCTTGTCTTCAGCTCGACGCATCCAGCTTCTACCAGCAGCCTTTCTCTTTTTTGATCGTCCTTCCCTAATAGAACTACACGTATTTATTTGATTTTATTGCTATCCAATCACTGCGGCCATGAATGAAGCACAAATGAAGGCCAGTTCTTTTTCCATCGCGCCTAGTAGGGTGATCATAGTAAAAAAAGTATATACAATCAATTTCCGTTTGAGAATTGCCTTAAATTTGTATAATTTTTAAAGTATTTGCAAGAAGTAATTTGTTTTATCAACAGAACGTGAAAATAAAACAAAATATCTACACAGCAACATTATAATTATTATCATTGGAACAATGTGAGGTTTACACTAATATTATGCAACAATGATATTGAAATACTATTTAATCAGGCAATCCTTTGTACTGACAAATTGGCCTATGGCGTAAATTAGTCAGATTATTTGTAAAATGATAAATTTTGGTAGACTTTACGTAAAACCCCTTCTTTCTTACTGAACTACATTAAACAAAATTAGTCTAGTTTACATCTGAACAATCCGCCAATTTCTATGATTCTTGAATTTTGTATTTGAGTGTCTACTTAACATGCAGACGTCAGTATTTCCCGATCGCTATGACTTAGGGGTCTTAAACTAAGAGTAAATTAACAACAACAAATTAACGCTGTAGCACGCTTGCTTAGAGCAAGCGTGCTACAGCGTTGACCGCATCTTTACTTACCAACAGCTGAGATGGCGGTCAAAAATAAGGAAAAAGAAACATGAAACTTTCAGAACTCTAAAATGCAGCATGATTATGTCAATCTTATTTTTATTTTTCAGAGAGCAGCGTTACAAGGCAATTTTCTGCAGGGCTTCCTCGCTTCGCTCTCCGTAGTCATCGTATCAGAACTGGGCGACAAGACATTTTTTATAGCAGCTATAATGGCTATGAAACACCCTCGTGTTATAGTCTTTGCAGGAGCTATATCGGCATTAGTGTTCATGACTATACTATCAGCAGCATTTGGGTGGATAGCCACAGTCATACCAAGAGTGTACACGTATTATTTCAGTGCAGCGCTTTTCGCTATATTTGGACTGAAAATGTTGAGGGATGGATGGAAAATGGATCCAAACGAAGGGCAGGAAGAGTTGGAAGAAGTACAGAGTGAGTTGAAGAGGAGAGAGGATCAGGTGAGTTGTTCTTATAAAATATAAAACTTTTTGGTACTGCTAAGGCTTTTGATACTATAGATTTATAAACCAAAGATTGTAGAATTCTTCGCAAAAACGAATATGCTCTTGCATACGATCGATTAGGTTAACATTCTCAAATCAACGTTATCGTGCTGAACAGAACTGGTCCACCAGCAACCCTGCCCTCGTTAGTGCGAGGGCTGCAGTCAATATGCTAGTGTATAAATGCAGAATAAACAGTGTATTTTGCGTTGTTTAAACAAAAAAATACCAGAATGTCTATAGTATTATAGCACATAAGCGGTAGATATTAATTAATTACTTTAGATAATGAAGTTTGCTCTAAAATTTCCTTCCCCTTTTAGCGACTGACTAAGTAAATACGAAAAATCGTAGATAATGTCTTAAAATCTGTGTTGTTCACACCGTTTTAACTTTATCAATTACTTGAGTGCTTTTGTTTTAATCTTCTTTCTGATATGATCTATCAAATTGATTGAGTACCTTAGGTAAATTTAATTTCGTTTGTTTTAACGATATGACTATGATAGATGTAAATTGCTTTGTTCTTAGCCCTTTTACATAACATGTGTTCCTTAACAAAAATAAATTTACTTAACTGATTCTTTCGATTGGCTCGTACTTTTTTGCTAACCTGTGTTGAAATAAATGTTTTACTTGGTATGGTGATCTTGGTAAACATGGGTAATTAGTGTAGCATGATTTTGATGACTGCTTTTTATGGTCATTCATTACTGATTGAACACAGTTACGAACCAGTTATTTAGTAACAAAATCGGTTGCTTCGTTGCCTTCAACAACCCTGGCTATTTTATCACTGGTTTCATCGTTCAATCTATGTAGATTATTTTATGTAGGATAAAAGGAGATGTTTTTATCAGACATTTCAACAGCGGATGACTAGAGTCTTATACTTTATTTATTTATCTTTTATCTACCATTCTTTAAGTGCCGTGTATATTTCTGAATTGTTTACGGGCTTTTTTCGAAACTATAATAGATTAGGCTGATTTTTTTAGGTACCTACATATCCTACGTTTTTCAATCATAAAGTAAAAATATATCTTGCTAAAAACAAACGTCCTCTTTATCTGTACCTTAGGTAGTTAATATGCTAAACGGTAAGTAGAACGCAGACTTGAACTAAATTAATAATTTATATTGTATTTTTAGACCTACTTACTTACATCTTTTTAACATACCACTTGTGTTTACAAAGATAAGATAATGGGACGCGATAATTAAAATCAAAATATTTGTAGAATCTTCGTAGATTTGCAAATGTTGAATTCCTTTTTTGCATTGCAATTTATTTGGTCAACTTGTTCGATTAAAAGGGGAAGGGGAATTGAGTGTTGCCCTTGGCCGTTTCAAAATTAGAAAATTATATACAGGAAGATTCTCCGAAAGAGCGGAGGTCTCCTGAGACTTCGGCTGCGCCTTCGAGGTCTCAGAGCCTGGAGGCGTCGCCCCGCTTGGTGGCTAGCGCTCCGGTGACGCCAGAGGAGCCCCAAGCAGGCCCCTCGTCACAATCAGAACCGCTGAGGGTGAACTTGCGTCATTATGCCTGGCAGTACGAATGACACCATAGATTTTTTTCTTTTAGCCTAGCTTTTTACGTTCCGTTCAGCACAGACCATTATCATAAAAAAACAGCTTTCTGACGGCTTCAGTATAAAGGAATTCAGCATTTGAACAAGCATAAACCTTATATTTAAATCACTTTTATATATAGTTATGTACATTGGAGACATTGATTTATTTGTAATAAATGCTTGCTTTTTGTGTACCTTCATTATTATAAGATGATGGTGTATTTTCTAAGCATTCGTACTTTGCATTGTATTTTCACGCATGTCAATTATTGTCACGATTCATTTGCTATTTTTAATCTTGCGACGTAATAAAGTTTAACACTCATCAGTACTACAAATAAAAGTGTACCAGACTATTTACTATGACTAGTATTTAGACGAACAATTGCTATAAAGTTGGAATATATTTACTGAGAAGTTTCTTATCTGTATTGACACTATTTTCTTTAGAATGCCCTTCAAGTATGAGCATTTGAGTGCATGATCTCATAAGACAATGTATGGTATTGTCCATGTTACCACTGCACTATGTGACAGGCTGTTTTAACTAAAAATAAATGTATAACTGCATAATAGTACTTACTGGAACACGGTACCATCTTATGGCATTGCAATATATTTTTGTTCTTTTATTCATAATGTGGCAACATTATGAATAAAAGAACAATGTTAAAAATGTCTTAAAAAAGAAATCAATACAAGTAACGTGGATTGCATTATTAGCATTATGTTTTATTATTATATAAATTATTTGACTCATGCTTAGCACGTACTGTATTTAGTTGTATTTTATATTTAGCTATGAACGAAATTTTGTCAATTTTTATATTGGTAATCATTAAAAAAAAAGGTTCCAAAACCAATAAAATACAATTGATATAATGCACAATGTTTATTAGACCACATACCTATGCAAGTCACATATTAAATTATATACTTATTAAAATATCGACGACAATAGTCACTTTTCGGTTATTCTTGCCAATAACAGTCTAAATTAACAAACGCCTACTCACTTATTATTTGTTTTTCAGGAAGAAAAAGAAGCGACAATGAGTATGCTAGAGCAGGGCCAAGCAGAAACCCGGCGGCGGAAAAGAAACGCAGTGCTGAAGGTTTTATTCCAAGCTGCGTCGTTGACATTTCTGGCGGAATGGGGCGACCGGTCGCAGCTTGCGACAGTCGTACTCGCGACGAGAGAAGACGCAGTGGGCGTGGTTGTGGGAGGATCGTTAGGGCACGCATTGTGCACTGGTCTGGCGGTGATAGGGGGGAGAATGGTGGCGCAGAAGATTTCTGTTAGGACTGGTGAGTTTTTTATTTCTAACGAGCATGCCCGCGGCCTTCGCGTAAAAGTAGCTTTTACGTTATTCTTAATCAAGAATATGTTCAAAATTTCAGCTCAATACGTAATTTAAGGTAGAACTAAAATACTTCTTTATTGAAAATCTTTTAGGATAGCTTCCATTGTAGAAACTCGGGAATGTTATTCCAGATGCCATTGACTAGACAGACACTCAATTCCTACTGAATACACTTAACATAACACAATAAAAGTAACAAGAAAGCGACAAAAGAAGTTCATGAGACATGGTGGGTTGTGCAATCAGTAAAATGGCATCTATACTAAACATAACATCTACTATTATTAGCAGCAGACAGATAATCTGCCGACTAAAGAATTGAATTGAAATGAAAATTGACTTAGTATTAGAGTTGATTCCACATGCTGACCATACCCTGCTTATATCCACCAATTTATCTGTATAAAAGCAGTTAGAACTAATCCTCCTTTCTTTTTTTTCCAGTGACAATAATCGGTGGTCTAGTGTTCCTATTCTTCGCAATCAGTGCGCTATTCATCGGACCGGGTCAGTAGCTATAAGACTGTTGTTGTAGGTTAATCTCGTGTTGTATATTAGACGCGCATTTATGCTAAGGACAGTGCTTTTGTGTTTTAGAACTTAGAGAATGAACCTTAAATTCAGGCCTGGAAGGTCTCTTGCCAGTGTGAGTTGAGAATTTGTCAAGATTTGTACATAGTGAGAGCTAGGTGGCCATTACGATCAAGTTTAACGTTAAGTTCGCAACGGACTTAGCGGCATCAAGTAAACTTGACCGTGTGTGGCTATCATTTGACAATTCTATTAGCTATATATAGCTACACGGTCTAGTTTACTGGATACAGTTACAAATTTGTACATACTGGAAGCTAAAGGTGGCCATTACGATCATGTTAGCAGCGGACTTAGCGGCATCCAGTAAACTTGACCGTGTGTGGCTATCATTTGACAAGTCTATTAAAATAAAATAGCTACACAGTCAAGTTTACGGGTTACTTTTACAGAAAGCTAAAGGTGGCCACGACGATCAAGTTTATCGTCAATTTTGCAGCGGACTTGACCGTGTGTGGGCTTTCGTTTTACAAGTCTATTTATATAGCCACACGGTCAAGTTTACTGGATACGTTTACAGATTTGCAAATACTAGAAACTAAAGGTCGCAATTAGGATCAAGTTAACCGTCAAGATTTCAGCGGCCTTAGCGGCATCCATTAAATGCAGGCTATCGTATTTACAATTCTATTTTGATAGCCCCACGGTCAAGCTTACAGGATGCCGGCTGCAAGTCTGCTGCAAACTTGACGGTAAACTTGATATTGTTTTGTTTTTTATTCATCAGCTCCAAACGCTATCTGTGTAATATAAAATGCCCCTGCGAGGCAAAGTATTTTATATATCATAAAGATTTTGGTCAGAGCCAAACCTTCACAGTTTCTAACATTGAAAACTTCATTAGCTTTTAGATAGACAAACGGTTGTGTGATGGATCAAATACGTAAGGTTTGAATCATTTTGACTATCTCAGATAATCTTATTACCAGTTTAAATACTAATTTAGTTATTTTAGCTCGCGGTGTGTACTTTCTCCTAACCATAAAGGGTTACCCCTTTAGTTGCGTGGGCAATTAGTTCAGTGGGCCGCTCGGGCCCTATCGTTGATATGTTTTTATAAATAGGACCTACTAATTTGTATCAGTGCCTTTGCGTGTTTTCGACAGAACAAAAAATCATGTATTTATAATTATTGCATTAAGCAAGTTGCAATATTTCTACGATGACGGTGCCCAGAATAAGTATACATCTGCAGGGTCATCCAAATCATGAGAGCTGGATGGGAAAGTAGCAAAACTATTGAAGAATTTCAAGGCTTTATTAATTTTTTTATGCAATACAAAACTGTATTCTCCATCATCTTCAATATTTTTGGTACCAACAACCCGTGCGACTTAACGGTGAACCTCATGTTCTGGCGTCATTATGACGGTTTGATTTGTCGTCCCTTTCGCAACGGTAACAAAGATAATACGAAAAACACATGAGGCGAGCGCGGGGTGTGGGCACGGGGTAGCGGGATAGGGCTCGCATTCCACCAAAGTGCGCAGTTAACTCGCACGGACTATAGGTACTTTTCTTTCAGGTCCGATTGATAATATGGATTAATATTGAGATAATGGGTTATTTTAAAGAAAAATAATAAAAATAACATAAATTGTTTGCTTTACTACACGATTGATCAATATTTTCTTCAGTTTCGTGGTTATCAATCATCGCCCTTGGTTACACATTCTGTGAAATTGTAGTGTTTAGTGATAAGACAGTTCATTGTCTTAGCTAGAATGAGCTCTGTTGTAAATAATTTAAAGTGCAATTTTAAATTTATTTTAATTATTTTACGAATGTAACGGATCAACTAAGGTTTGTGGCAGAAGCCTAGTCCTTAACTTGACTCGATAAAACTATACAAAGGCGTATAATAGACACTTCAATGTGGCATCTCTATAGTGTCAGGTTTTTTTTCAATACCAGCGCATTAGGAGTATTGGAAGAGTTTAGAGCAATATGGCGAAGTAGCTATTGGTCCCATTTTATCTCCTAAATGAGGATGAATAATTTACTTCCGAAAAAACATGGTCATTCATCATACATTTTTTTAAATGTGCATACAAAAAGACCTACCTATTTAAAACTAATAACAGAAGTTGTTTTCAACTAAAAAATATTTTTTGTCTTTTAAACGACTTTGAATTTTGGCATGATTCTTTCAAGTAAACGTCTGTAAAGATTTTTATCTTTAAAATTTACAGACGGTTTACAAGCGATAGTTTTAATATGAGATTCTTGCTAAAATTAGCTTATTTTTATTGAATTTGGTGCAGCGTCAACACCAACCTGCGCTATATTTCTTGTTTCGCTCACGTATTTTACATCTGTCTGCTAACACCGTCGCCTTTTTGGTAAAGACACAGTTACCCAGCATATCATTATATTAATATAATACATTTTCTCAGCCCAATCGGCATTTGACAGAACACCAAAAATCCATAAACCGGATAAATTACGGCAATAGGGATGATGCTTGGGTAGAAAAATAATAATTCTAATTAGTCCGTCAATTACATTATCAGAAAATATTGGACACTTGATTTAAATCAATGGAAATCGACAAAGTTATAGAGCGTTAAAGTTGGGGAGTGGGGGCTCGTGACGTCACTTGTATGTAAAAAGTGTACTTACCCGTGACGTCACGCGGAACTTCAACGCACTATATCTTTGTCTTTTTTAGTTTAATTTACAAAAGAAAATATACGTGTCAAATATTTTTTGATAATGTAAATGACGGACTCATTAGAATTTTTTAGGCATTTAGCCTAATAGGCTAGATGCCTGTTTTTGTCAATAGACTAGGTACATTACATTTAATATTAGGTGCTCTAGAAAATAGTATGAATGAATGAATCTAAAGTTTATTTTTGTACTTTACGTCTGTGATGTTTAACTGTATTTATGTTATTGATATTGAGATTTAAATTAGCTTATTTTGGACTTTGTAAAAGTACATTGTAGGTACTTACAATCAAAATCTATATACCCCCCAATGCAACGGACTTAGTGAGAAATTTAATTTAGAGGTTTTTTAATTACGTCTACCTATGATCTATCAAGGTCAGAAAAAAATAGGGTAATCGCTAATATTTCAAGCATTTGTATTGTATAGTAAAATTTTGGCCTATGACAAAACGTTATTTTTAATCCAAGTTTTGTCATTGGCCAAAAAATCTATACGTTCAGGTGCACTTATAAGGGCTATTTTAATTTAATAATTGCTTAAAGTTAGGCCTTCTCACTGTTTGTCATTAACAAACATTGAGAGATGCTTCTGGCTATTTTAAACATTGTTTATCTTTTGACAGATTTTTATAAGCAAGATCACTAATATCTAAGGTTGAAATAACGTGGTTGGCTCTATAAACATTACGTTGTAATTTATTGTAACATTTATTCATGTGATACAGTCTTGTAAGTACAAAAAGGCTGTTTATACGAACATTTTAAAATTATCTTAGCCTTTTTTAATTAATTTTACAGTGACAGCCCTGAATCTGAATCGCATCGCTACATGTTAAATAATGTAAAAAGTATTACCAATGTATAAAATAATAAATGTAAATAGTTTTTATTTCTTTGTTTTATTGTGCTATTCATTTGGTAAGAGGTGAGGTAGGTTCCTTCCTTCTTCGTATGAGCTAGGCGCCAACTCTGGTGCCGGAGATTGGCTCCTGAAGGCCTCCGACATGGCTTAACGACTGAAAAACCGTCAATCATTTTATTTTATAACAAGCAGTAAGAATAGCTGTTAGCTGTATAGAATAAGGCTTAAGTATGTGTGGATTCGTTTATTGGGGGGGCTTTTTGCACAGATTAGAGATTAATAAAATCTTTTGGTTTTTGTTTTCTTTAATCTTAAGTGTCAATATATACCTAATTGTTAGATGAGCACACTTATGCGTAGATTGTTTAAACTTGGTACATAAGTACAATAAGTCTTATTTAATTCTCATTTAACTGAACATGTACATTGTTCTTTAGGGATTATAGAATCTTTAAACCGAAAAAGTCAATACTAATATCTTAACGTGTCTTCTGAAGCACGGAAACGCTCAGATCTTAGTACTACAAGACGGTCACCCATCCAAGTAGTGACAGGACGGAGTGTTGCTTAACCACGATGATCTACTAGGAACGCTGAATAAGCTACACCACGAGCGCACGGTGTAGGTGTAAGTAACAACATTAAATTACATCTACGTGATAATTTTAATGTAGTTGTCTGTCTTGTCGAAGATAATGTAATCTCTAATTGATTAATATATTTATATAGGTACCTAAATGTAGGTACGATTAAGACAGTGTCATCAATGAAAGCGATAACGGCAAGGCGACGAGCGTTTTATAAATCAACATCATCATCAGCAGCATTTAGCAGTCCAGTATTGACCTTCTGTCCAACTGCTTCCAATTCGCTCTATTTCACGCTTCCATTGGTGGCCAGCTACAACTTTAATATCGTCGGACCATCGCACCTTCGGCCTGTCTGGTTTCCGGCTTCCAGTTTTATAAATGGAGGACAAAAAACTGTTTGAGCTAGGGTAAATGAGTTCTTGAGTACCGCCCACCGGCCAGATGAAGTGACAATCTACGAAAGGCTGCTGGTAGAAACTGGATGCGTGAGCTCAGGACACGGCTCAATGGCGCTCACTGGGCGAGCTTCATTCATCATCATCAACAAACCATAGAAGTTCATTGCTGAACATAGGCTCCCCCAAGGAATTCTACGAAGAACGGTCTTGAGCCCTCTCCATCCACCGATTACCTGCAATCTTGACGATGTCGTCGGTCCATCTGGTGGGAAACTGTTTCATTATGGTTCGTATATTAAAAACAGCGTAGGTAATATCCCCAAAACAAATATTCGGCCGTAATGTTCTTCCGCTATCGCTAGTCATTCTAGCAACACATTAGTGTCATCATTAAATGAAAGACATTTTTTTATTTTATCACTTTATTATAGATATGCAATTTCCAAATTTTATTATTTTATTGTTGAATGTGAACGATTACAAAGATAAAAGTAATTATCTTTACAAATTTTTGATAGATTAAAATCACCTGTCAAAATAATAATTGAACGATTTTTAAACGGTTTTTAAATATATTAAGGCATCGAGATAATTGCAAAATTTAAGACAATCATATGCTAAAGCAATGGGTCTAGTGCAGAAGGTCGATCACGAATACTAGCGTAGACGAAAAAAAATTACCGATGACAAAGCCTTATTTCGATGAGATTAGTCAAAATTATGTGTACGCTAACAATACGTCAGTCAGGTTGAAATATTCGTGATGGCCCTACAGTAGTCAACTATCTACATTAATAATATCATGGCATTAAATGTACTAGTTAAAATCTTTCGTAGGTGTTCGCGGCACTAGTGTTACTGTTAGTCTTGGAAACTTGGTGAGGGCATAGGCCATTACAGGTTATGTAGCTTTTTAGACATGAATCAAGAGCTTAGCAAGAACAAGCTTGGTCCGTAGTATGATTTGCGCTTTATTAGAACATGCTACGCTATTTCTACCAACATCGATCAAATAAACTAAGTAATTTAAACCACTACCACATGCATATTTTACTTATCTATTACTAGCCCATAACTTATTATGGCAACCTAGTTAAACTACTCACAACTTATCTTTGTTCCTCTGAAGTTGGCTGCAAGTAGTGACGTAGTTCCTATTTTTAGGTCGAATCATTTGCTGAGCCTAACTTCAGGAGATTCGACCGATGACTCGAAGTTAGCTTCAGAGGTACAAAGATCCGTTGTGACTATTGTACTAACTTGTAATAACTAATTAAGAATATGGCCCGTTCCGGTTTAGCATGCATTGCCCTTTAGCAGTGATTACATTAAAAAAAAGATAAAACCAGCTAAAATTTTTCATTACTTTGTAATGCTACATAAGTGATTTAGTCAAGTTAATTAAGTTAAATCTAAGAGTATGGCCCGTTCCGGTTTAGCATGCATTGCCCTTTAGCAGTGATTACATTAAAAAAAAAGATAAAACCAGCTAAAATTTTTCATTACTTTGTAATGCTACATAAGTGATTTAGTCAAGTTAATTAAGTTAAATCTAAGAGTCTCTTACACCACCTTCAAGTAACGTCAAAATAATTTAATTGCCGGATAACGTTAGCTCAGAGTTTTGTCACTTTAAGCAACAAATACTTTTACTTTACTTAAAGATGGTGAAATCGGCCCTAATGAATAAAAGTTAGTTAAAGAACCAGTCGATAACTACAATAAAATATAAAGTTATTTCTTATGATAAGTGAGATCTGCAAACTAAATAACTATTTATCACTAAAACTACCTAGATTGAAGTTTTATGAGATCAGTCAATAATTAAACTATCAAATACTACGATTTTATCTTACAATTATGAGTATTGAGATCTTGTAACCAATAACAATTAAAAACTTCGCCTGATTTCTTAAAAAGTCAACATTTAAAAATTAATCCAAAACAGTTATTACAAATAATTAAACATATAAAATAGACAAAATAAACAATCATACAATAACATTACAAAACATGCGTTTAATAATAGTTTGACAGTTATTACGATAACTGTTCATAATCTATTCAAAAATTAATTATGCAAAAAAAATAGTCAAAATAAACAAACAAAGTCACAATAACAATATAAGACTTGCCTAATATATAAAATAAAGTAATATATAGAAGTATAAGTAACCGATATTACTTATACGAAAGCTGTTAAAAGCCTATTCACACAAATTAAATAAGAAAACTTCAATAGTCAAAATAAACAAACATTGGTACAATAACAACATAAAACTTGCGTTAAAAAATCTTTTACGATAACTGTTCAAATACCTATTCACACAAATTAAATATGCAAATTTAAATAGTCAAAACAAACAAACAAAAACAAAATAAAACCTGTCAAAATAAACAAACATAAGTACAATAACAACACAAAACTTGCGTTAAAAAATAATGTATAAACAGTTAGTACTTTTACGAACTGTTCAAATACCTAACAAAACAAAAACACAAATTAATTATATTAACTAAAAAAGTCAAAACAAACAAACCTACAATAACAAAATAAAACATGCGATTAAAAATTTGGTAAAGTCAGTTATTACTTTTACCAGGCCTCTTTCACTCCGCAGAATAGGTATAAAAATATACCTACGCATCGCCGGCCCTCCTAGCATGGTTCGTTACGTCGGTTGCCGAGTTCTGCCCGGAACGAAAGTGTCTTTGAGCAGCCGCGGCATTTTACTTTGTTTTTGTTAATGTACCTATATTTTACGCCAAATGAAGGCAAAAAAATACTGCATAGCATTTGGTTGCCTGAATAATAATAAGAAAATGTAAATAATACTAATAGTAGGTACAGAACTGAAAGTTTTTCTACCAAATAATGCGTTGTTTAGATATCAAAGTCTCCCGTATTTACTTAAGTAGATAGGTACTTAGGTACAAGTTCTATTTGAATGCGTTACCTACCTACATAAATAAACGTAATATTATAATGTAGGTATTTTTTCATAGACAATTTTTGTGCCATTGGTAGGTATCTACCTACATAGTGCTGTAGTAAGTAGGTATTATGATTTTGATTATGTAGACTGAGAGCAAGATTAGAAACCCAACCTAGGTACATTTTTATTTGATTTAACTTTAAGTAGGCAGTGTAGGTTACCTACTTAAAAACAGTCGGGTAGGTAGGTGTAGGTAGACAAATCGATGTGGTAAGTTACCTAAAGGTAGGCGTACTAACAACTAAAACTAGATAACTAGGTTACCTACAAACCAAATGTTGTTTTTTTCTCTTGCAAATATCTAGGTAGGTACCTACCTACTAAAATTTTGGCCACGCTGGGCATGCGGGTTGGGGATCGCAGGGTACAGCTTCTCGCACCGCCGACGCTGCTGCCCGTCGGCGGCCAGGTTCTTATTATTCGTCACAGAATAATTCTCAAGACAACCCTAACGTTACACGTGCCACGTCAGTAGAGATAGAGCTATACGATAGAAAGGGATGCAAGGTGTAGGTTAATATAAATGTTAGGCACTGAGTTCGGTACGAGCTGAATAGCACTTTATTGCGTAGCAGCTAAAGTCGCTATTTATTTAAATGATTGCGCGGAGTGAAGCTTCTGTCCCTTCTGTATTCTGTGCTTTTACATTAACCCCCTTACATAAGAACGCTACTCAAAGTTAGCCCTGTCACTGTTTGTCATTATCCAACGGTAGGGGATGACAATAGTCTAAGCACCGTTTATCTTTTCAAAGATGTTCATATGTAAGGCCATAACTGTACTAAGGCCAATTCAGAGGTTCGATCACGAAGACTAGCGTATAAATATTCGTATCGTAGACGAAAAAATTTTGCCAAGAGAAAGCGCAGATTCAAATAACGCTCTGTCATTGGACAAAATGTTTCGTTACGCTTACGATACGTCACTTTGAAATAAGCATGATCGCCCTATGAGATATATATGAGCGATATTCGCTACCGCCGCCGCTGTCGGTAGCAAAGTGTGACAAGGATGGATATATCGCGGGCGCCGTTAATCTGAGTGAAACGGCATGTGACGCGCGACGGCGGATATAGCTCATGTAAGAATAGGCCTTAAACCACATATAAAAAACAATTTAACAGGTTCGACATTATGTCCACTTAATTTTTTCTCCGTTGAACAGTACAAACGGTAAAATCGAGCCGTGAACATTGACGTTGACATAAAAAAAATTGTTTCCTCATTTTGCAGTCAGTTCAAAGTTAGTACAGTCACGTGCGCTAAGATGTATGCAATTTATTACTTTGTCAATCTTAAAACCGCTTGTTAACAATACCCCTAGGACCTAGTCCGTATCTTAGGAACACTGAATTGCCAACTTTTTAATTTTCACCAATCGTAACGCGACCAAACATTAAGTGGATACTTTGACGCTGACTGTACCACGTGGCGATGGCGGGAAAATAATGTGATCTATTCAATGGAAAAATAAAATGGACCTTATGGGGCGGCTTCACTATCGCACTTCGGCGAAGGCATTTATTATTGGCGTATGACTTCAGTCTGTATGAAAAGTCTAGTGTTTTATCAATTATCACACAGCGCTTACATTTATCTTTTTCTCTCTGAAGTTGGCTACAACTAGCGAACTAGGGCCTATTTTTGGGTCTAATGGTATGCTGAACGTGAGGAGAGCCAAAATCGTAGAAAAAAATATACGAAACATAACTCTTATGCGCTTATTGCTCCGACATTTAACACTTTTCAAGGGACTTAACGTCTAAATTAGTGCAGATGCGGCATTGCGAACTATTCATTCACTAGTTCTATAAACCTCAGATAGCTAAAATATCGTTAAACATGTCACCTCTTTTTATTTCAATTTAAATTACAGGGATAAGCTTACTTTATCGAGCGTTATAAAATGACATTTGGTTATTAATAAGGGGGTTAATGTTTATGTATGTCAACGAAGCTCGGACGAGTTTTCACTTGGAAATCTAAAGTTTTTACTAGGAGATCTCGGAGTGATGCTGAGCCTGAACCTCTAGAGGTACAAATATCGTACGATTTGACGTTTGCCATAGCGTGATAGAGAAGCCACATAATGTTTCAACAGAATCTAGGTCAAATAAACTGAGATATAATCGTCGCATGCATCCATTAGCGCGTCCCTGAGAGCTTCTTCGCGGGACGAGAGCGCGACAGTGTGGCTCGGCAGAAACAGGCACATACGGCACGCGGAGCCCCATGAGTGGTTTAGTGTACCTTAGGGATGAACGTCAAAAATCTAATACGTTTGCATTATATTAAGCGATCTACCAAGGTAGTACGTTCAGCGATAGCTCTTGCCCATGCCCTGTAAACGGTCATAAATCAAATTTTACGTTTCAAATTCTTTGATGGCATGCGCCTTTGTTTGACCAAAAAATTTGTCTAGCAAAGATCGTTTACAGGGCAATCGATCCCTTTATCTCAGAGTTGCGGCAACATGGTAACTTTTTTCATAATTCGATATTTATTTAGTCTGCTCTGAGACGCAGAGGGTTGCGGGTTCGATTCCCACCGCGGGACAAATGTTAGCATGTTCTGCAGATATTTGTCTCGGGTCTGGATGTTTTCTATGTATGATATTTGTATGTATTTAGAAAAAAATATATATATATGTAATATATCAATATGTAGTTCCCATAACACAAGCTTTGCTTAGTTTGGGGCTACATGATGCTGTGTGTTAATGTCCAGCATTATTTATTTATTTAATTAGATGCGGCAATTTTAATTGATGCTACTGTCAACTTTACTAAGAACTAGAGTTGCAATTTATTAAAATTAGGTAAGGATAGGTATGAAAAGAGTTGCCTGTTGCCACAACTCGGAGATCAAAGTGACTCCGTTTAACCAGACTGACCAGAGGCCGAAGCACGAATATCATAACATGTATCGTAAACAAAAATTTGCCAAATGAAAAAGCATAGATATTATATTGTTTGTATTTATTGGTTTAAGTAGATATTCGTTTTTAAGTTAAGATACCTATAGCTACTCACCAATTTGATTATTTTCATTGTAACGTTTTGGCCTCTAGCTGTTAGTTTGTGAGAATTTTTACAAATAAAATAATAATAATTAGCCAAAACGATAAGCTTACGTGATACGTGATGTCAAAACATTCGTGCTGCGGCCTCTGGATTGACCAATGAAGAATCGTTTAATTTTAAAATAAGGAAATTTTATTTATATTTACGCTTTGTCATCGGCCAAAAATTTTCGATACTCTTACCCCTCATTGTAAAATTGAGTTCTGCGCATTCAAGCTCACGCTCACACAATATCACGTTACGATGTGAGTATTATATTAAGAATACCCTTCAAAGCATTTCTTTAGTCGTGGACCAGTAAAATTTGCATGTTGAAGTAGCAATGGGCAGATCATATGGCTTGTAGAACCGAGAACCTTGGGGAGTAAAGATCCTAGAAAGGCGACCGTTATCTAAAAGACAAAATTTAGGAAGATGCACCGACATCGTCAAGATTGCGGGAAGTACGGGGATGGGAAATCTTAAAGATATAAACTGGAACGGTCAAACGAACCGTCTCAAGGAAAGAAGAATCAAAGATTTCAACTGTATGCGACAAGTTCGATGGTACCTAAATAGATTGTTCGTAAAGCGGACTGGTCTTTACGACTAAAATGAGGTAAGTACTCCATTTTACAGCAACTGGGTATCGGCAGCCGTGTATGATTTGAATATTGTGAAAATATGACTTCGATTAAAGTTGCTCCGAATGCACAATGCACAATCGGTAATTGGACCCATCTGTAGTAAGTATTGCATTTTCAGCCTATATCAGTCCACTGTTCGACAAAGACCTCCCATAGTAAGAAGGGGGATATGCTAATAATCGCCACGCTGGGTATGCGGGTTGGGGATTGCAGGGCACTCTCGCACCGCCGACGCTGCTGCCTGTCCGCGGTCAGGCAATTTAGCAGTGCTGGAGTTAGTGCTGTGCTATGCCGCAATCAACCGGCCGAAGGGCGAAAGGCGGTTCCGATGGTGACGATTGGAACCCATTACACAGCATTACTGTATTTTTTACGTTCACAAGCATGTCGACTTTCTCTACACAGACGTAAGTAAGAGATCTGTAAGCAGGAGAGCTAACTTTGTTTTTGTCTATGGTACTTCAAGATGGGACAAGGACATGGTCCACCTGATGTAAAGTGGTAACCATTACCTATCACAAAGCATTGCGTAGTAGATCACGCACGTTGAACGTGCTCTACGATGCAACACCCCACGTCCATCAACTTGAGGTATGCAGATGATAAGCCTCTTGTGCCTGTAATTTCACCGGCACCGACACCCTTCAAACAGAAACACAGGACAGCTGCTTTACGGCAGAAATAGGCATTGTGGTGGTACTTCCCCGGACGAGCCCTCCACAAAGAACTCTACTACTACTACTACTAAATTGAAAACCCCGCCTCATGAGGCGACGAAAAAATAGAATTCGGATCAAGGCCTCAACGGCCGCAGTGATATGAAATTTAATCCATCATCCATTTAATCATATAAAAAAGTGTTCCACAACCAAAATAAATTAAATATAATTCCATATAATCCCATCCAACACCATTTTACTTTGGTCGAAGCCCACACCCAATGCAAAACCGATTAGTAAACACCATGCTAAAGAGTAATGCGCTCACCATTTTGACTGTGGAGAAACATTATTAGCCTGAAAAATAAAACGCAAACTTCTATTGACTAAAGGTAGTTTCAAAGGACAGACAAATTTAGATTTATTTCTGGGAATCACGGAAACTAAGGCCTGTATTTTACAAACCGAACGTGATCACAAGTTGTCAAAACTTTGACAACCCTCGAGTTGAACAGAGAAGAAAAATCCAAACTCTGGAACAGAGGCAAACTTTGACATTTCACAAAGAACGTCATTTGACAAACTGTCAAAGTTTATAATAACAGGACCTTGATTATCAATTGAGTAGTGGAATTGGGACCCTAGTGTACTCAAGCACTAGAATCCCAATTTCCGCTCGCTGACGTCCTGGATCTTAGTCCGCATGTGAATTTTGGCGTACCATACCTTAATATTTTCTTACCGTAATATCTGAGAGGCCAGTCGTGCGCGGAATGCGATCTAGCGAGCAGACACGATGGCACCTCACCCGGAGTCAAAACCTTGGCCGGCCACCATGGACAAGCGCCTAGCTTGTGCCATACCACGTCGTCGTAACTGTAATATTCATTTACCTTTTGTACGGACGGATAATTAAGACAATAAAATAATTAATAATATAATTAAGACAATAGGTAGTCATTGAAACTAAATGTTTAGATTGATTACTGCCTAGTAACTACATATCTTAATGTATTATTTTATATTATATACCTATCTAATTACATATACCATCGCTTTAGGGTTAAAAAAAACCTGTTATGATGTTATGTTGTTTCTAAATAAATAAATAAATAAAAATATCATAGCGCGACGACCTAGGCTGCTTATAATCCCGTGGGCAAGGACTAATCTCCCTGAAGCCCCTTTTATGCGAGCAAATCGTATAAACAACAGCACATGCTTCTATTTTTTGTTTGATTCCTACCACACCAAACCACACCAGCCTGTATCAGTCCACTGCTGGACATAGGACTTCCCTAATAAAGGGGGATATGCCCATAATCTCCACGCTGGGCATGCGGTTTGGGCATCGCAGGGCATAGCTTCTCGCACCAACGACGCTGCTGCCCATCGGTGGCTAGGGGATTTACCAGTGTCGATGTAGGGTGCGCTATGTCGCAATCTGTCGGCCGCCAGAGCCCCGTTCGTTAATTAGTAAGGTGCACCACGAGGCTTGGGCAGCTTGAAGATAGATGTTCGAACCCTGTACACCTATTGATTCTTACTGTAACAATATTTGCATTTTTTCTATAGCTTGTTCGTTGAGGGAGACCGCGTCTTGAAGAACATGTAGGACGCCCTCCAGCTGGAATAACGATCTGTGAAATGCTGCTGGTAGAGGCTGGGTGCGTCGAGCTGAGGACAGGGCGCAATGGCGCTCATTGGAGGAGGCCTATGTCCAGCAGTGGACTGCTATTATAGGCTGATGATGATGATAGCTTGTTTCGGGTTTGAGTATTGTGGTGTACTGAAGGTTCGGACTGACCCGCCGTATAAGTTGTTACACATCAATGGCCTTAATTATATAAATCTATCAAGAGATAAACAATATCGTAAAATCTCTTCAAATCCAAAATGACCTACTTTTTACGTTTAGGCTAGGCTTCAAACTTTTTGAACAAGAGTAAAACTAAAATATTTTTTCGTGTAGATCTTGAATTGTTCTTTAAACTGTAAAAACAGTTTTTTTTATGTTGCTTATAAATGTGTAAATGGCTTTCATAAATGTGTATTTTTTAATTCAATATTGGACTATAGTTGTTCTGAGAAGCTCTCAACTCTGATCCAGGCTTGAGTAGTATGTTATTGGGAGTTCTAGACCACCAGCGGTTTAGCCGTCAGAACACCTTCGTTCGCTTCACTCACTCCGTTCGCTACGCTCACTACGGTTTGTTCTGCCGTCTAAACCGCCGGTGTTCTAGAACTCCCAATAACTGAGAAGAAGTTTATGGTCTGCTGGATCTTACAACCGGCGTCGGAAGAAGTTGCTCATGGTTTAGTTCGTTACAAAAATGGGTACCTAGGTATAACGTTCAAAAGATAAAACAAAATTAATGTTAGGTACCCTAACTCATCTCAACTCAAATTAAGTATGTAGGTAGGTACTTAAATGGTAATTCATTTGATAAAGTGACCATTCTTCGACTGCTACTCTTACAATGAAGTTCGTTAAACAGCCAGTATCGTTGCAGTTTGAGAACATTAGTATTGATTCTGAGCCCTGCAGTTATCGACATGGGAAACTTTTACCTAATACAATACGTTGTTTGATTTGTGGTCCATCAAATTGTGGAAAAACTAATTTAGTGATTGGTCTACTCCTGCATGAAAACGGTTTAAACTTTCGAAATGTGTACGTGTATTCAAAAACTCTTCACCAACCTAAGTACATATTTTTGGAACAGGTTTTAAGAAAGGTTCCAGGTGTTACATTTTCTAAATATCATGAGAATGAAAAAGTTCTGTCTCCAAATGCAGCTAAATGTAATTCAGTTATGATATTCGATGACGTAGCATGTGAAAATCAAAATAGCATTCGCGATTATTTTGCAATGGGTAGACATAAGTACATAGATTGTTTCTATTTAAATCAGACCTACAGTAAAATACCTAAACAGCTAGTAAGGGATAATGCAAATTTAATAGTTCTATTTAAACAAGATGAAATCAATATGAAACATATTTATGATGAACACGTAAACACAGATATGACATGGCAAGAATTTAGAAAAATGTGTTCAAATGTTTGGAAGCAACCTTATAGTTATTTGGTAATAAACAAAGATTGTGAAAAAAATAAGGGTTGTTATCGTAAAACATTCGATACTTATATTGTGTTTGATTAGTCGATTATACAAGGTGATCATATTTCATCAGTAAATAGATACTCACATTTTGATCATTTGAGTCATACTTCGTTCAAACATCGTGAAGGTGTGTCGTTGGTAGATAAAATTGTCTAAAGCTTTAAAATGGCAAACAGTGTGTCTTATATTAATAGAGCATATTATTTATCTATGACTACAGAAAAGAGCCGCAGAGATTCCTTCCATAGCTGGCCAATAGGTTTAACGCAAAAGCCGCATGACCTTGTGGAAGCTGGATTTTTTTACACAAAAGAAGGTGATAGAGTAATTTGTTATCACTGCGATTTAAGGCTACAAGACTGGTCTCCTGGAGATGACCCTTGGGAAATGCATGCGCGTTTTGGTGATTACTGTGATCATGTTAAATTATTGAAAGGGCAAGAGTATATTGACAAAATTCAAAATGAGGAGGAAACAGTTGCAGCTAAAGGTGAACATCAAAATACAGATGATAAAAAATGTGATGAACCTGAAATAAATATCCAAAAAAATATATCAATTGTCTGCAAAATTTGTTTAGAGGAACAGATAAACACGTGTTTTATACCGTGTGGACATGCTGTGGCTTGCGCAAAGTGTGCTCTTTCGTTACACAAGATTGAATGTCCTATTTGTAGAAAAAAATATATGGATTTGATTCGTATATATTTTTAATTACCTACTATAAATATTAGAACTATAAGTAAAATGTAACCATTCATGTAACATAGCTCGAAGTGCTGGTTGTTCAACTTAATTAAAGAAATAAATTATAATGGAAAAAATATTAAAGAGACAAATTGTAACTGCAACAGAAGCAGTTAAAAAGAAGGTGCGAAAGATGCGCGACATAGAAGTAGAAAAAAATAATATAATAGAATCTGTTTTGAAACCTATAACCAATCCTCTCAATGAAATGGTTAATAAAAATAAAAATTTGGAAGAGATGAAAACGAAAGATATGTTTGAAGCATCAAGTCCATTGGATACAGATAAAACACTTATTAAAAGAGTTTCTACTGTTGGTTTTCAAGATTTTAGCCCTGCAGATAAATATTCGAATGATTCGGATTGTACAAATGAATCAGAAGGTAATGAAGAAAGAAATGATGAATCATTTAAAACTGTCGATTCAGAGTCAAGTAATAAAAGCTTCGACATTTCTTCGTGGTCTTTGTCCTCTGAAGCTGTAGGCGATGTTCCCTTTGGCGTGAGAAATGAACGTGGTAAATTGATGATGGGATCAGCACGTGTATTGGTTTCTGATGAATTTATTCAAATTGGTTCAAACAAGTATAAAAAGACACTTGGTTTAAGCGAGCTGCTATTCAAGAGAGTGCCTGAATTATCAACAATAACTGACGAAGATTTGAGACATTATAAGATGATGCTACTAGAATCAAATGTTCATCGACGTGATTATGATCCAAATAAACCAATCAGAAGCAACAGGGGGCGAAAATATTTAAACATTATAAAACCACTATTTAAGCTACGCAAGGTTTCAGCAAGTACTGATGGTAGTCAGCCTGACACATACGAAGGACAAGGGTTGCCAATTTTGAAAAAATGGAAGAAAAATGTGGATTATGTATACTGGGACGATCCTAATGAATTAATTGATCGATTAAAGTTATTAATTGCTTCTCGAGATGCTGGTAATACTGGATTGGATAATGAAATAATATCTATTATAGAAGAGTTGCGCGAAAGTGGTATTATTGATAATAAATAAGATACACTTTAAAAAATTCTTTCATTTGAACTTAATCCTTGATACCTGTCAGTTCACTCTTATTGCCATGGATAAATTCGGTCATCATATTCATAAACGATTACGGTTTCCAGATGTATTAGAAATTCTTGAAAAAACAATAACGAATGGAAATAAAGAAGAAATCGATTTACAATTTAAGAGATTAACAGGTGTATCAAAACCTCTAAAAGCAAACGATGCTGTTAATAAAGAATATGTGGATCAAAAATTTGATTTGTTGGCAAGCAAGGAAGAAGTTTACAATTTAATAAATGCTATAAAATCAGACATTCAAAAATATATTCAACAGTCTAAGGAAGACAGCACAAAAGCCGTTATAGACAAAATCGTTAAAATTTCTCCAAAAAAATGAGTAAAGCACAAGTTGTAAATGAAATTCATAGTGCAGCCCGAAGAAACTTTTGTCGTCGATCTGTAGTATTGAAAGGGATCGATGACTTATGGCAAGCAGATCTTATTGATTTACAAAATTTAAAAAAATACAATAAAGGCTATAAGTTTATATTAGTAGTATTAGATTGTTTCTCAAAATTTACATGGACGATTCCAGTTAAGACTAAGACCAAGTCAGAGATAGCAAATGCATTTAAAAACATCTTAGACAAAACTCATCGTACGCCTCTAAACTTGCAAACGGATATGGGTACAGAGTTTTATAATGATGAATTTAATAAAATAATGATTTCGCATAAAATAAATCATTATTCTACATACTCCATTAAAAAAGCTTCAATAGTTGAACGGTTAATACGAACTCTAAAAAATAAATTGTATAAATATTTTAGTTTAAGTGGAAGTTACAAATGGATTGGAGAGCCTTTAGAAAAAGTTGCAGCTACATACAACAATACAAGACACCGGATTACAAAACATAAACCAAATGATGTTAACCAGTCAAATAAGAGTACAGTGTTGAGTAATATATTGAAATCGCAAATGAAAACTAATATATCAAAGAAAAGTAAATTTATTGTTGGAGATTTTGTGCGCATAAGTAAATATAAAGCTTGCTTTCAAAAAGGTTATACGCCAAACTGGTCCACTGAATTATTTAAAATCAAAACAATAAATCCTTCAAAGCCCTTTACATATGTTATTGAAGATTTGCATAGACAACCGATATTGGGAACTTTTTATGAACAAGAACTTAAGAAAACAAACTGTCCTAATATTTATCTAATAGAAAAAGTTTTAAGAACGAAAGGCAGCAAACTTCTTGTTAAATGGTTAGGTCTCCCTGATAGTGAAAATAGTTGGATTGAAAAACGTTCACTTTTATGATTTGTACAATTGTTAAGAATTTATATAAAAATAATAAAAATAGCTGAAAATTAGCCATTACTAAACCAGCAATGAGCGGTGGAGGACTACTCAACAGTGTTATAAATAAGCTCCCGTTTGAACTGCATTTACCTGGATATAATTATTGTGGACCTGGTACGAGATTGAAAGAACGTTTGATAAGAGGTGATCAAGGCATCAACCCGTTGGATAACGCATGTATGCAGCACGATATCGCATATAGTAATTCAAATAATTTAGAAGAGCGTCATAAAGCTGATTTAGAATTGTTAAACATGGCAAAGCAACGAATGAAATCTAAGAATGTTGGGAAAGGAGAAAAATTAGCATGCTGGTTAGTGAAAAAAGTAATGAAAACCAAAGTGAAGCATGGTGCTGGAACGAAATCATTTAAATCTATTGTTTCAACAATACGCAACCATTTGAAGAAACTGAAACCATCAAATAACTCCAAAGCTATACGATTAGCGTACTCGGCTGCGAAAAAAATTCTAAAATATAACAAAGGAGTTCGTCTGCCTCGTATCATACCTTTACCAAAAACAGGTGGGGTTCTACCACTAATACCAATATTTGCTGGACTTTCTGCACTCGGCGCATTGGCTGGAGGAGCTGCAGGTATAACAAAGGCTGTAAATGATCACAAATCTGCCAAAAAGAACTTTGAAGAAGCTCAAAGGCATAATAAAGTTATGGAATCTATTGCTTTGGGTAAAGGCTTATATATTAAACCTTATAAGAAAGGTAACGGTTTATTTGTTAAAAGTTCAAAAAACTAATGAAAAGGTTACCCAATCGTGCTCTAACTAATATAGAACTATTAGAATACGCTAGTGAATATATACCCTATTTCAGAGGTGTTTATATGAGGGACGAATTACCCAATAAACCAAAAGAAATTGAATGTGCTATTGTTAATTTAGATAGTTCAAAGAATGAAGGGACACACTGGGTAGCCTTTGCAAAATACTTTGATTATTGTGAGTATTTTGATAGTTTTGGAGATTTAAAGCCTCCCTCTGAAGTGGTTAAATACTTAAAATATGATATAACATACAACTATTATAGTTATCAACGTTTTAACACGTCAAATTGTGGTCATCTTTGTCTTAAGTTCCTCCATCAATTTTGGAACAAATTGTTAAAATAATATAGATGAACCTGTCAAATGTATGTGATAAATTAAATATATATATATATTCAGAAAATACATTTATTTGCTTCATTCTTACAATGTCTTTCACACTGTCTATAACCGGTAATAAATCAACTTTATCAACAAACTATTACCCTACTTTACAATTTGATGGTGGTTATGAATGCGCTCTATTACATTTGTCAACGTTTAATTCAATTCCTAACATCGATAGTAGAAATAATAAATTTTATTATGGTGAGAACGAAATCCTAGAAATACCAGAAGGAGCTTATGAACTGCAAGATATTTCAGATTTTATACGAGCAAGTGTAAAAAAAGGAATAACTTTTAATTTATTTTGTAACAATAATACGTTGAAAACTTTTATATACTGTTCCAAGGACATTCATTTTGAAAAGGACAATTCACTTGGAAGTTTACTCGGATTTGGTAAACAAACCTTAAAAGCTAATATATTACACGAGTCTCAGCTTCCTGTTAACATTCTATCAACAACTGTGGTGAGAGTCGAATGTGATATAGTGAGCGGATCGTATATTAATGGAAAATCAAGTCACATAATTCATGAATTTGCACCGAACGTACCACCAGGATATCGAATTATTGAAATACCTAGAAACATCATCTACTTTCCTGTCAATCAAACTAATGTCAGCTCTATTAACATCAGATTATTAGATATAAATAATAATTTGATTAATTTACGTGGCGAAGAAGTCCAATTATATTTACATATTCAGAAAAGATGATTGACTACAATAAATACGGTAATACGAAAGCAAAACACATCAGTGCTAATCCAACAATCCATAAGCGAACAACTCGGAAGAGAAAAAATAAAACAAAACACGTCGGAGCTAATCTATCAATCTATAAAGGAATAACTAAGAAGAAGAAAAATAAAACCAAGCACACTAGTTCCAATCCAAAAACCTGTAAAGGAACCAATAAATCAAGAAAAAACAAAATAACTAAAGAAAATAAAAGATTTCTTAAATTAATCGGACTACTAAAATGAATATTTTGGATATATCAAGTTTACCAGCATACGATAATACTATAGATGGTATAGAATATCATTCATATAAACCATATGTAACTAGTTTCAACAGGAATGATGAAATTCGTATACCTATCAATCAACAAGATTTATACTTACTACCTTCAGCAAGTACTATTTATATAGAAGGAACAGTAAACATTATTAAAAAGGATACGAAACAAAAAGTTACCAACGTAGAATTTACAAACAATCCAATACTATTTCTTTTCCAAGATATAAGATATGAATTAAATGGAGTGGAAATAGATAGAATCAAAAATGCTGGCTTGACGACAACTATAAAAGGTCTTTTATCTTTTACCGAAAACATGAGTAAAACATCAAAAGCTTGGGGTTGGGATGTTAATGGAACAAAAACAACTCATGGAGGTAGTTTCTCGGCTTCAATCCCGCTCAGTAATATTTTAGGTTTTGCTGAAGACTATAAAAAAATTATTATTAACTGTAAACATGAATTGATTCTTCTACGCAGTAATACAGATTTAAATTCTTTAAAAATTCCATCCACTGATGCTCTAGAAGACATAGTAATAAATAAATTAGTTTGGCGCGTTCCACATGTAAAAGTGTCTGACAAGGAAAAAATTAATTTACTAAAGATCTTAGAAAAAGATCGTCCTATACATTTTGCGTTCCGAAATTGGGATTTATATGAGTATCCATTATTACCACAAACTACTAAACATACGTGGTCAATAAAAACCGCGTCACAAATTGAGAAACCTAGATATGTCATCGTAGGTCTACAAACAAATAGAAAAAACTCAGCAGAGAACGATATGTCTCATTTTGATCATTGCAATTTAAGAGATGTAAAAGTTTATCTCAATTCAACATATTTTCCTTATGAAAATCTGAATACAAATTTTAATGATTCAAAAATGGCTCTGATATATGAACAGTATATTCAATTTCAACAGTCTTATTATGGACGCAGAAGTGAGCCGTTGTTGAACGCTTCCGATTTTAAAGACAAGGCACCGCTTTTTGTGATTGATTGCTCTAGACAAAGCGAAAATCTTAAAAGCGGTCCTGTAGTAAGCGTGCGCGTGGAGCTGGAGTGCAATTCAGAGATACCTGATCAAACAGCGGCATATTGCCTCATTTTAAATGATTGTCTGATTGAATACAGACCACTGAGCAACTTGGTGAAGAAAATATCATGAACGACATTGTAATTGTAGATCTACAAGGATTCAAGGATATAAATAATGGATTTATTATTAAAGAATTTGCTTGTTTAATAAATGGATATACACAGACGTTTCTTGTCAAGCCTCCTTACCCATACAACAACTTAACAAAAGAAGAAAAGAAGCAAGTGAGGTGGTTAGAAAAAAATCGTGGAATTTTTTGGAGTGAAGGATTTATTGATTATCAAGAATTTAAACGTACTATTATACCTTATTTAAATAATAAAAAAATTGTTGTTAAGGGCACTGAGAAAGTAAAATGGACTCAAGAGTTATGTAAAACCTGTCTTATAATAGATGTGGGTGAAAATGGATGTCCTAGTCTTTTGAAACTTCATAATGACTATGAAAAAGCAAATACTAGTATTAACTGTGTACATCATACCAAAAAGTGCGCATTGAAAAATGTGCTATGCATAAAAAAATGGCGCGATGATAACAATGTTAATAAGTTATTGTCTAATCTAAATATAATTCATTGAATATAATTATTACTGTACTTTACCTACTAATTAAGTAACCTATGTACCTAGACATATTTTTTTTTAAAAAATAGATTTACCTACCTACTTGTATTTTATTTAACATAGAAATAAAAAACTTGCTTATTTTAGATAATTTTATTTAATAAAACTTATAATTATTTACTTTATATGAACAACTTTTAACATTCTAATAGGTATAATTACATAAAACTTATCAAACTAAGAATAAATGATAACTAAGAAATTTAATTAACAATTTACCTTTATAATTTAGGAATCACACAAATTTTCTGATATATTTTTGATCACTCTTTCCGTTTGGTCCATAATACTATCCACCATATCTTTCACTACGTATTGAGCCGATATAACCTCATTTTCACTTTCACTGCAGTTATTATTATCACTTAATTCGAATATTTTTATTTGTATCAATCGCTTCCCTCTGCATCCATCGCGTCGTAAAACAAACGAAGGTGGAGGCTGCGAGCTGCGGCGACGCTTTTCTACATCAGATAATTTTTTCGCTTTCCTCTTTGTACGTTTTGGAGTTTTCTTGAAATGTATGATGGGAAAATTTTCATCGTAGTCTTCCACTGGTTTTTGTGCGCAGTGGAATAGAAGGTCTTGCGTATTAATGCCAAATAGCCCATCTTGGTTTTCGGTATCGTTTCTGATTTCCAAATCCGTCATAATCTGAAAAAAAAAAAAAAACATTTAAAAAAAATAAGTAAAACATAACGGAAAGCGAAGTTTAATTTAAAATGTTTATAAGATAATAAACTTACCGATATGCAACTCGCAAATAAACACTTCAAAGTGTGCTCTGGCTATCAAGCGTGGAAAGTGAATGAAATCATGTTATGACCTGTCGCCGCGCTGCGCCCGGCGCCGGCGCGGTGCGGTAGGTACCTTCGTGCATTTTTGCTGCACTAGGCAAACTGATGTCAGTGTATGAGGTATCATCATCATCATCAGCCTATAGCAGCCTTTCGTCACTCCACCTGGCCGGAGAGAGTCCTACACTACGTTTGCCTCAACGGTTATTGTTATTATACATAGTTACTGATTCTCTGTGCTATGTCAACAACTTAAGTATGAGGTAGGTATATGTAGATGAAATAAAACACATATTTTTTTATATAGTTAAGTTTATAATATTTCTATCTTAAACACTACAACACACTGTAACTAACTGCACAATAAGTATTACAAAGCTTTAAATTTAAATTATTTTTCTTACTTAAAACTAAGTAGGCACTACAACACATTATATAATATTCATTAAGTATGTACCGTAAACTCAAGTACTACAAATTTTATGTCATTTAATAAGTAAAAACCCTAAATTCCGAGTATAGATACGTGTCCCCAAGCCCGGCTCGATTTTTTATCTTTTGAAATCAAACGTTTATCATCAGTGCTAGAGAGCGCAATTTTGTTTACTGAACGAGTGAATATTTCATGTTTTATACTTTTAAACAAAATATTCTTCCTACGTAGTATGTCTTCCTTTAGCAATGTTTGTTTATAGTCTGAAATATCGAGGTCACGCACGACACATGATTTTACTCCTTTAGCCTTTTTAATGACACCCTCAGTATTTTTAATACAGTACAGTTTAGAGCGTAATCCAACAAATTCACTAATAATTTTCCCACCCATCTCGTCTTTAAAAAGACCTGGTACTTTTTTATTAATTATTGGCAATCCATGATAATTGTCTGGAGGATAATTACTAGTGTCGAAATACTTCATAAAGTACCTTTTTATGTCTTGGTAAAATTGTTTAGTCTCAATATGATAAATAAAGCTATCTGTATCAGTATAACACATCTGCAGGCGGTCTCCATAGAATGGCTTAAAAACTGAATAATGAAAATCATACATATGTGCTTTTGATAATTCAAGCACTGTAAATCCTATATACAACGGTTTGTCTAAAACTATACGTTCAGGCTTCAATTGAATTGCAACTAAATTTTCTGTAAATATTGATGCACTATGAAAATTTGGACGAGCGATTAATTTTTCTGCATTATTTCGTTTTTTTGTTCTATTAGTCCGATCGTTCCATTGATTTATAAGTTGAACGTTGACTTTCTTTCGATTATTTTCTAGTGTTTTTCCGAAAACACTATTATTGAGCAACTTAAAGAAATCTTGTTCAAAAGTTGAGGTAGCTTTTTGACGCAAGCTTGTATTTAAATCAATATACTGCTTTAGGTAGGCGCTTTGTTGAAACGTAATTACGCGATGAATTTTTTTTAAGATTAAGCCGTGTTTAATGCATGTTTTTAAATGCACATAATGAATGACATACTGAAATTTATCATACAGATTGGGAAGGAGCTTCGAAGTTTTTCCACCAGGTGGAATTCCTTTTTCAGGGCAAAAGGGCAAGTCGTTATGATTACAATGTAATTGTTTTGGGTAAACTAAGTCTACTTCAAGTATGAACCCAAACTTGGCATCATCAGAAACATTGTTTATGTCCAATTCATCGATTTCGTTTTGATTGAGAAATCTAAAATTTGATAACGGTAATGTCTGACACATACTATATCCATAGAGATTGTTGCAATCTATATAGCCAATGTAAGATTGCGGCATTAACGGATCATATCCTTCAACAAATTCGTTGTTAGCTTGCGCGTGTCTTTTTGAAACCATAGAAATACCTCCACGAATTCCAGACTCGATCATATTTATAATCGCAAAGTCGTCTATGAGTTCCAATTCAATTCCAGTTTTATAAAGCATTGCGTCAAATGACAAACTCGGTGCAGTTACATAAAAAGCAGGATCCAAGTGATAATGATGTTTACAAGTTCTTCTAAAGTTTTCAAAGATATCTGTTAACAATAACACATCAGTTTTTAAATATAAGTCGGTGTATTGTCCCAAATTATTAATATTAAATTGCGTCCAAACCGATTGTGCATGTGTGTAGTCTTCATAAGAAATATGCTCATTGTTTAAAGAGCTATAAAAACTGTCTTTTTCGGGTAGAGACTGGTCATTGTAGCGTTCCCATGAATTCATATATTCGTAAGGATAAACGCCTTTACGTTTTAATAGAGCAAACTGTGTTTCATTTGGATAACATTGACGTAAGTGTTTAAACTCACATGCTTTCATAGTATTGGCTAATTTTTCTAAACTAGTTCCTAAAAATTTAAAAGAGTCTACAAAACGCAATTGAACAAATTCGCTTTTTGTGATTGGAATGAATTTAGTAAAAGAGATGTAATTTTCTTTCGTTTTAGGAATAATTTTAATAGAGCCTGGCGCTTCGCCTAACTTCTTGATGAATAAGTGACAGTCATATCCTGCCAAATTATGGAAAAAAATTGGAACAAATTTTGGTATTTTATACTTTAAATTACATAAACTATGAGCTGCCCCTCGGTATTGACCTGTTATATGACAGTGATCTCTAACTTTATCTCCAAATAAAAAACTTTGACAAATGTGGCATTGAACTTCATTTTTATAATTAAAAGCATCAATTTCACTGAACTCTAAAGGCACATTTTGTGACAAAATAGTATGAATTTGCCGTGTGTCTCGGTAAAGAGAGGAGACAAATTTATCAACGCAATCGTATCCGCGATATGTCACATATTTATTATGAGAAGGATCAACAGAACATACAATATTGTAAGCGAATGCCACTGGTACATGTTTTTGTATGGTACATGTATGGACGCCTTCTGTTTCTAGCTCACTGTCGTCTACATCTACCAACATCGATTCAAAATCTGCATAAATTACAAAAGGCACGTCTTGTTTTCTATCAAAATTTTTAAATTTAATCACAGATCCATTTTCTGGTAACACGGTAACAATTCCATTGCAAGTGTGACGTTCAACATCATCAGCTGTAGAGAAAAACAGTAAGCACGAGTCACAAAAGAATAATTTCCGATTATGTCTTGTTATTTGACTTCTAACCAATCGCGACAAGTTTTTAATGAGACAATAATGTGATGTTAAGCCATTTTCTATGTACAGCAAATGTATAGTTTTTTTGTGTACAGTAGTCTCTGATTTGTAGAGTGGACCTATGATAGTTTTATTTTTTTCCAAGCCATAAATAATTAAACTGAGCTGTGGATTATTTTTTTCAAAAATATTTATGTCCGAGAATGTAACTGGAAATGACATGTTATCAATATTTAAAACCTCGCTGAAATGTGGGTACGATGTAACTCTTTCTGGATGGCTCTTAGCTGGATAAAGAGCAGCAACTACACTCCATAGAAAACAATATTCATCAGCGTTCCGAATATTTACACAAGCCTTTTTGTGTCTAATGTATCCCGGAAGTTCAATGAAAGTGGAGCCACCTAGCGGTTGATACTTATTCACGTTTACCTCTAAATGCAGGCAATTCAAAAAGCTCCATCCCGAATCCCGGTCTTGTAATTCATCAACTTTCGTTCGTAATGTGTCTACCATCGATAAAAACAAAGGCATGAAATCATAATTATTATAGACAACAATATTTTTCGTTCCGAATGATTTGATTTCTTCTTCATCATTTTTAAACAACAAAAACTTTGAAAAAAGTTCAAAATTTACTTTTATACAAATGTGTTTTTGCAAGCATTCGTCTATGACAAGTTTTATTTTATCACGAATTGAATTTAAAAATACGTCTATATTATTTTGATTTGTATCTTGTGCAGCTATTCTATAAGAAATAATGCGACATCGAAACGCCGAAGCTACTGTTTCAACGCCATCGATATGTGGCTGACTCGCATTGTTTTGTTTATGTTTATTACTACGTAAATGCCCTATCCATAATCGATTACAAACTGTTAGGTTACACACTTGACAGAATGGCATTTCGATTAATGAAGCTATCACTAAAATCCTTAATAACCTACCTACCTACAACTTGTTGTACAGATTTATTATTTATTCGATATAGGGTGTATCTGTCCAATGGAAAAAAAGTAGAATTACTTACCTACGAGCTAAAAAAAAATACCTATTACGAAAAATCTACCAAACTACCTATTTAGTTAAAAAAATTAAAGTACCTACCTACCTATTTAGACTAAATACTTAAGTGCCTACCTATGATATTTATGAAAAAGGTGTAGCCTACTTTATGAAAAAAAGGTCTGCTATTTATTTAATTTAATGAAAAAAGTAGTAGACGTTCAGTAGGTATTACCTATATAATTAAATTTATTTAAAGGTAACCTTATTAGAATAAAAAGTGGGCTCAGTGCCTTTAAATTTTTTAAAAACAGTTGTTATAAAGTCTTGCAAAGCGTCCCACTCCGGACAGTCTTCACCTAGCCGGAGTTTTATTGATGTTAGAGCCTTCTTGTACCGTTCTTCTGGTCGGGTACTTTCGACGTCTCCGATGCGGTAGAATTTTAGGTCGCAGAAGAAGTCGCCTTCGCTGATGGTAACCGTGCGGCGCGACTGTCCATCGGAGACCCGAGACACGAACGAAGATGTTGTTACCGAGCTACCGCGGTCTTTGTTGTTGAACGAAGAGCTCGACTCTTCGGACCTCAAAATAGCAAAGATGTCTCTTTTGGGCTTCTTGGACCTGTCAACAACATAAACTAAATATTAAACTGTACATAAACCGTAAGAACCTATCCCTACGCTAACATACACTTATTACTCTATGTTAGAAGCGCTCGTGGCGTGGTTGACTTCGGTGTTCTTAGCAGATCACCTTGGTTAAGCAACACTCCGCCCGGTCATTACTTGGATGGGTGACCGTTAAGTGACATTTCTATTTGAGCGCTTCTGTGTTTCGGAAGGCACGTCAAGATGTTGGTCCCGGCTTTTCAGTCGTTAAGCCATGACGGAGGCCTTTGGGCGGCCTAATAACGCTGACACCAGAGTTGGTCACTAACTCATACGAAGAAGAAGAAAACTCTATGTTGGGATGAGATTTAATTTTCTCAGAGTTAATTTAATTATTCTGAATATGTACCTACTTAATGTCATGTTAAGACTTGGGATTTATAAGTTAAGAGTAGGTACTGTAGGTAGCTGTTATTAGTTCTGGAATGCAGGATATTGCAAGTGGTTATGGCTCCAACATTATGATTGATTCACTCACCGATGGAATTCTTCGTGAGGTGATGGTGATGGCGGTGTATCCGACCGCGGCAGCACGGCAGCGACGGCGGCGGGACTAGCAGGCGCTATTTTACGTTTCTGCACCTTTGTTCTCGTAGCCGGTGACTTTTTGATGTGCTTCACAGGCACGGCGGCTACAGTTGATTCGCTTTCAGTATCGTAGTCAAACCTGAAAAAATAAAATTGAAGTTAGCCGTCAGAATTAAATTTTGCAAAGAACCAAACATTTCAGCTTGATTAAGAAACTTACGAACATTTTCTTTGATTGTTGTTGATAACAGCGCGATCAGTGAGACAGCACGACAGCGGTAGGCGTCGAGGGCGGGCGGCGGAGCACAGGCGCAAGGGCAGAGATATGTCACGAAGATGCTCGGGCGGGCGGCGGAGGTTGTGACACTGGGCGGGCGGGCCTTAGTGAACGTAGCGAAGATTCCACAAAGAATGTGGTTATTTTCCAATTTTCCATCAATTTATACCACGTTAATCAAAGTGTCAGCAATAAATATTATAAATCAATCCAAATGAGTTATGTATAACACACATCAAACAAATTTGAGTCTTATTTTTAACTATGGGAAGGTTATTTAAAAAACAAAACAATTGTAATTATTACATTGAAATTTAGTTTTACGATTTTCAACCGTATTCAAAACATGAAAATTGAATTTTCAATTTCAGCTTATAACATAATGTTATAGAGTACCCCAACGGTGTATACAAATTTTACTCTTATTTATAATACGAATAAAATAACTATTACGTGTTCAGTAAACAGTTAACGTACTAACAAAAGTAACAATAACGTTGAACTTCTTTGAAATCTGATCAAAAGCAAGTAGCGCCGCGGTGATTATGAAATAAATGGATAAGTAGAATAATGCTTAGGTATAATCTTCTATTATCTTAAAAAAAGTCATTAAGTAATGCATAGACATAATCATTTTAATAAAGTACCTAATAAAAAAGTAAATTAAAGTATTATATTGGTTACCAAAAAATTCAATTTTGTATTTTTGGTAACCTTTGTGCTATTTAAGCTATACGCTATTTTGGTAGGTAATTCCGTACGTTACTAACCCTCAAACTATTTTTCAAAAGTTAGACCTTTTAATGTCAATTTAAAGCACATCCATTTATTATGGATCTGGACGATTAACAGTGACTTAAAGACCATAACCTTCTAAAGCCTAATGTATTTTATTATAAGTAAATGTAAGAATTGATTTGTGCTTATTTCAATGTGAGAATCAAGAGCTTATTGTAGTTATATGCTATTGGTAGGTACCTATACTTGAGTAATTTAAACAGCCAACCTATTTAAGTTCCTGTGCAAAATAAACCGAAGTAAAAGAGTATTTAGGTATTTAGATACATATTATGAAAATAATCGTTGAAAGCATTGGTAATAATAAAGTACCTATGTACTTATTACGTACCATCATAATACTTAGGTAGTTGTGGTACGATGTTTTTATAGTAAAATTTCATGAAGCTGCAGTGGGTGATGGCCTTAATGTGCAAGCTTGCAGTTTTGTCACTGCGCTTTCCAGGAACTGTAATAGTAGCCAGCGCCTCAGGTGCCAAGCCGATGCGGCGGCCGACCGTGTGACCAGGCGAGTCCTGAGAACGTGTCCGAACTTGCACAACACGTGTTGTATAGTAAAAATTATTAACCAAGTAAATAACTTAATCATTACGCGGATATTAAAAGTGAACAAGTGATCTTAAACCAGTGAAAAAAAGAAAGTAAGTACTTATCAATATAAGAAGACAAATTTAAAAAAAAACTAACAAAAATCCATGTAGATACCTACCTACCTAAGTAGTTTTAATAAACTCTCAAAATTACATCGTTATTCTAGTTAAGATTGAATAAAATCTATTTCTCGATTATAAACATACTAATAAAGCAGTAAGTATTGTTAACCTTTGAATGCAAAAAATAAACAGGTAGTAGGTATTTTACCGAGGAGTTTTTAAGCATATTACTATAAAAAAAATTACATTAATTTTACTGGCAAGTTATTTTTTAAAAGGTTTATATTTACAAATAAATACTTTTTTTACAGATTTGAAAAAACTGAAGAGGTGGCAGCATTACCTACCTACTTGAAAACGGACAGCAACTTCACCTACCTTTATTCACAGGTACCACTATTACTAAAATACTTCGTAGGTTTTCCACTAAGGTAGCTCTTAAAAAAATAAGAAGAATTTCCTTTCACGCAGGAAATAAATACAATATTAACCATTTTAGCTTCATTAATCATAAAATTACTGCTTGCATTATTATTTTATCGTTAATAAATTGAGTTATTAATAATCTTATGTAGGAACGTACTTCATCATCATCATCACCACCATCAGCCTAATAGCAGTCCATTGCTGAAGGACATATGCTACTCATAATGAGCACCATTGCGTCCTGTTATCAGCTTGACGCATCCAGTTTCTACCAGCCTTTCGCATACTTCATAAATTTGTTTTTATTTCAGGTTTTAGATCGAAGAAATTCCAGACGCTATCTAATAAATCATCGAGAGTCTCCAGTCCAGCATACTAACGATTTAATGTTAATATTATAGTTTAAGGTACTAGTTAGTGTATTAGTATAACATTAGGTATTGTAATTATAAAAAAATATTTACTAAAGAAACCTTCAGCTATTGCAGTTCAAATGATGAAACTGTTAATAACTGAAGGTTTATTATTTGTTTTTTTTTTCTTCCAGACAAAAAGTCGCATTTGGTATTAAATGCGCGGTAAAAAAATCGCATTTGGTATTTAATGCGTGGTAAAAAAGACGCATTTGGTTTTCAGTGCGCGGTAATAAAGACGCATTTGGTTTTCAGTGCGCGGTAATAAAGACGCATTTGGTTTTCAGTGCGCGGTAATAAAGACGCATTTGGTTTTCAGTGCGCGGTATAAAGTCGCATTTGGTAATTAATGCGCGGTAAAAAGACGCATTTGATTTTCAATGCGCGGTAAAACAAAGTAAGTATTGGTATAATTGGTAAATAGCTTTAACTTATAATAGTAGGGTTTAGTGTGAGGTAGCTCATGGGTTTCCCGCTGTATGTACTAGACAACACAATGGTGAGAGATAATCCTACCTCGGGCTCTCAGGGTGCTACTTACCACGGTTCACCCAACCGATGTGTTTGCCTTTTCACAAAACAAAGAGAGTTCGCTCTCTGGGATATTCTTGAGTTTCCTCAGCTGAACTATTAAAACTATGGTAAAAGCTAGGTAGACAGAGAGGTAATTCATGGATTTTCCCTTGTACGTGTTAGACATCACAATGGTGAGAGTTAATCCTACCTCGGGCTCTCAGGGTGCTTCTTACCACGGTTCACCCAACCGATTTGTGTTTGCCTTCACAAAACAATGAGTTTGCTCTCTGGGATGTTCATGAATTTCTCAAGTTGTAGAAACATATACATCAACTTTATTTACTCTCCGAGTTTCTTGCCTGTTCTTTCCTCGGAAGAGAGTAGGTTCCGAACAGGTGGTAATTATTTAGTTAGTAAAAAACTTTAAGCACCAAAATCATTCATCAAGTGTAAGACATCACAAACGGTGAGAGATAATCCTACCATGGGCTCTCAGGGCGATACTTACCATGGTTCGTCCAGCCACTTTGTATTTGCTTTTACACATTACAGTCGGTGAGAGGTAATCCTACCTTGGGCTCTCAAGGTGCTACTTACCATGGTTCACCAAGCCGATTTGTATTCGCTTTTACATATCACAGCCGGTGAGAGTTAACCCTACCTTGGGCTCTCAGGGTGCTACTTACCATGGTTCACCCAACCGTTTGTGTTTTCATTCACAAATAAGTAGGGATAGAAATTATTAGAAAGAAAATTAGCTGTGCGCAATACTGGTTGAGAGTTAATCCTACCTTGGGCTCTCAAGGTGCTACTTACCATGGTTCACCAAGCCGATTTGTGTTCGCTTTTACATATCACAGCCGGTGAGAGTTAACCCTACCTTGGGCTCTCAGGGTGCTACTTACCATGGTTCACCCAACCGTTTGTGTTTTCATTCACAAATAAGTAGGTATACAAATTATTAGAAAGAAAATTAACTGTGCGCAATACTGGTTGAGAGTTAATCCTACCTTGGGCTCTCAAGGTGTTACTTATCAAGGTTCACCAAGCCGATTTGTAATTCACTTTTAAATATCACAGCCGGTGAGAGTTAACCCTACCTTGGGCTCTCAGGGTGCTACTTACCATGGTTCACCCAACCGTTTGTGTTTTTATTCACAAATAAGTAGGTATACACATTATTAGAAAGAAAATTAACTATGCGCAATACTGGTTGAGAGTTAATCCTACCTTGGGCTCTCAAGGTGCTACTTACCAAGGTTCACCAAGCCAATTTGTATTCGCTTTTACATATCACAGCCGGTGAGAGTTAACCCTACCTTGGACTCTCAGGGTGCTACTTACCATGGTTCACCCAACCGTTTGTGTTTCATTCACAAATAAGTAGGTATACAAATTATTAGAAAGAAAATTAACTGTGCGCAATACTGGTTGAGAGTTAATCCTACCTTGGGCTCTCAAGGTGTTACTTACCAAGGTTCACCAAGCCAATTTGTATTCGCTTTTACATATCACAGCCGGTGAGAGTTAACCCTACCTTGGGCTCTCCGGGTGCTACTTACCATGGTTCACCCAACCGTTTGTGTTTGCCTTCACAAAGCAGTGAGATATATTTCCTACCAAGCTCTTTGAAAATATTAATCGCAGATAGTAGGAAATGACTGTTATAAAAAACGTCTGTTAGCGACCAAGCGATGTAAGATCCAGCAGACCATAAACTTCTTCTCAGTTATTGGGAGTTCTAGAACACCGGCGGTTTAGCCGGCAGAACAAACCGTAGTGAGCGTAGCGAACGGAGTGAGTGAAGCGAACGAAGGTGTTCTGACGGCTAAACCGCTGGTGGTCTAGAACTCCCAATAACATACTACTGGCTTGAAATTACATGTTTATCGGTCGATTACTCGAGAATGGTTGGTAGAGTTATGAACTGATTTGTCAATTAAATTCCGAATGATACCACGAAATGCGAACGTATTACAGCTAGCAACGTAGTTACAGTAATCAACACGGGTAGTTGGACAATAGATGCCCCTTCACCGACGGGGCCGTGGTAGAATCCTACCGGGACCCCATGACCCTGTCAAGTGCTACTGCAGCGTCGAACCCTTTATCAAGTGATGAATGGTTCGATGATGCAGTAGCACTACGAACACGGTGAAGTGAAAGAACACGGTGTGGTTTTAGTCGGTAGGCCGCTGAGCTAGCGACATCTAGTAGCCGGAGGCAAGACCGACAGATCCCTCTAACTCTCCCCGAGTTTGAGGACAGGCGTAACACATTTTCAGGGCCTCTCTGAAAATGTGTAATTGCCCACGTTATTATTGGTGTGGCGCAACATTAAGCTGAGAGAGGTCCTATTTGACCCACACAGTACCTGCGGAGGTGGTTGATTGGTGCATTAGCAATTGGCGGCGGGTGGGTTGGTAGGTATCTGTTCTGCATAGGTTACTTGCCTATTTTTTATTATTTTATTTCAGTGTTGTGCCTGCCTGCCTATATGCCTTAGTTGTTAGTTGTTATTGTTATAATTGTTGATTGTCTGTGTTATCGTTTTCTATTTTATTTTATGTTTATAAGTTATTGTAAGCTGTGCATTTATGTTTAACTGTGTTTCTGGGTGTGTTAAATAAAATTTTATTATATTCTATTCTATTCACGCCGACAAAAAAAAATAGTTGCCCCTTAGGTTTATAGTTGGGAGGTTCTACGGTACTTACAGTTTGTTAAATACAGGTTGATACGCGGGACATTGACATTGACATACACCTAGTTACCACGACGACCAATAAATGAACGTTAGCGAAAACCAAAATGGCTTTTCATTGGTTTGTTAAACCAAATTGGTTTACGTCATCGGTCATCATTGTTTCGAGTTTATATCAATCTCAACCTATATTCAACAAATTGTGCCAACTTTAAGCACTGGATAACATTAAGGTAGCGTTTTTATGTAGGTAAGAGGCAGCGTTGCCAGTATGAATTTCGGATAAGGTACGGTTTTTCCTCAATAAGGTACGGTTTTTCTCTGCAGGGTACGGTTTTCCAAAATGTTATGCCTAAAAGCTTGTTTTATAGGTCGCGTCACGTAAAAAGAACGCTGGAAGAAGCAGACGGGGTGTGTTTGCGCACGGGTAAATACCGATAAATTTGCGCAGCTTCCCCTCAGCGTTCTTTTTACATGACGCGACCTCTATGTACTAAGTTAAATTTCTGATAGATTTTATGATATTCTTAACATTATGTTTTCTTTACCGCAATTAATTGTTCTTGATAGATGTTAAACGAACGTACAATCACTTCTACCGTACCTAGTTTGATATGAGTATTTAATTTTTTGTAGTAGGTATTTAGTTAATAATAATAGACAATCTAAGCATGTATGCCTAACTATTTTAGTTAAATTTAGCGCTATAACCGTCGAATGTAATGGGTCACAACAACATAACGAAAAGGTACGGTCAAAGCAAAGGTACTGAAAAGGTACGGCCAGCTGAAAAAAGGTACGGAAAAACGTACCTATAACTACGTTCTGGTAACGCTGGTAAGTGGACAAAATGCTTACCCAACTTTAGGTCCCCACATACAGCTGGGACATATGTCTGTATTCTCCTTATCTTTCTGGACGGAGCATTTTGTGCGTGTACTGGACAGGATCTTTTGTATGAACGTCACCGGCTTATCTGCCTTCTCTGGTGTCTTCTTACGGTCTGAAAAATTAAAATAATTTCATGGCGTGGTCGTAGCGATTTCACGTAGACAGACTTAGACACAACATTTATTTGTCACTTGCACACACAATACAATACACAACAGAATATTTAGTATAGTTGTTATAGTAGTTACAATAAGGTGATAATAAATATAGCAAAAGGGCCTCGGCTCAGCATAATGTCTACAGGTAGAACAGTAGGCGCTGTTATTCTGTTGAGTCCATAACTGCCATAAGACCTCATGAGAATAACTTTATAGGTGAGATATACCTAAACAAAAATTAAAATGCTACGAATAATAATGATGATAAATAACTTAATACAAATAAAATACATAGAATATAGATTAAAAAATAGATAGAATATAAATTTACACACATCCTTCCTTTTTCTTATTGGTGTAAATAAAAAAAATGACGACTCAGTATACTTTACAGTTTTTATTGCACAAATAAATTTTTACTTTTTGACTTGATTCATCTTCATGAATAAAATAGTGCTGGAGACTTCACACGGCATCTTATAGCTCCAAAATAAGCAAGCTTGTGTTATGGGAACCACATGACTGATACAGTACTTATATTTTTTTTGTAAATACATACTTACATAACATGCATCGAAAACCCCCAGGCCCGAGACAAATATTTGCAAATCATACCTACGAACATTTGTCTCGCGGCGGGAATCGCACCCGCAACCAAATTCTGCATCGCCCGCCTGAGACTGTCAAAATACTTTTTTTTCATTCATTATCAAAAACAGGAGTTATTTATCAGGTACGTTACATCGGTAAAGGCATCTACGCCGTTTCGACTCTTACAGAGAGCCTTCATCAAGGTGAGCTGGCGACGCTTTCCTTCCTCCTCCCGTCTTAGCATTTAACAATTATAAATTCCCCCCAAGTCCTTCATGATAGTAGGTACTTACGCACGATGGTGAGAAGCCACTCACGCCGGCAAGGCAGATGGAACGAAGCGGGGCAGTTCGAGCAGGCGCGCAGTTTATCAACCTTACCGCAGACAATGCACCAAGGAATGTGGACAGTCACTTCCGACTTCAATTGATACTTATTCTAGAACAAGTTATTGCATTCATCAGCCTATATCATTTAATAATTTATTTCACCAAAGAATTACAGGAGCGCACAATCAGTTTATGAATAAGTTTAAGTATCTAAAACTAAGGCAATTCCAATCAGGCTGTGCCTTGTACCCATTTGAGCACGCACAGGCGAATGAGCGGCTCATTTGACTGAGCAGATCAAGTGGAGACGCCTGAGCCGAGTGTGCCAAGGCGTCTCCACTTGAGCGGCTCGACCAAATGAGCCGCTCATTCGCCTGAGCGTGTTCAAATGGATACAAGGCTTAAGGGTAGGTAGGTGTAGTATTCACTACCAGAGCGCTTATCTCACTCAAGGATACTCAGTGTTGTGAGAAGCTTATATACGTCTTTAATGACACCGATTAGGTCTGCATATTCATGATTAACTCATAACAACGTATAAACAAACTATAGGTACATAAGTATAACAAACTCAAACGTACATATGAATTATTTATAATTAAAAACTTGAGCACTAAAGGGCACTAAAGGTAAGTACGTAACTACCTACAGATCGGAAGGTAGCATTTATTTGGTAAGCCGGTAAGACGGCAGTTAGTGAGTGAGCACTAACTCTCACACTGTGTTATTTATTTTATTTATTACTAGCGACCCGTCCCGGCTTCGTACGGGTTAGGACACTTTTTTTACACCTTTTGTTACGTTTCTTCAGTTTTAGTAAGGATCCCTAATCTTTTCTAGCAATAAATATAGCCTATATTACTCAGGGTGAATGTAGCTTTCCAATGGAAGAATTTTTGAAATCGGCACAGTAATTTTTGAGTTTATTCATTATAAACATACACACAAAGATAAAAAAAATTCCTCTTTATAATATCAGTGTAGATGTAGATGGTGTAGATAATAAATAGCATCAGAAAATTTTAAACAACTAGAGAACCAGTTCACTATTAACGTATTTTATATGAACTGTTATGTTGTTAGATTTATATCAGTCAACTGCTGGACGTAGGCCTCCCCTTAATACAAATATTTTTTCAAGTTAATACTTCTTCCTAACCTACGTAGATGGTAAACTTTTCTAAAAATATAAGTAATGATTACGTACAACATAATGAGAACATATTTATTAGCTAATAAGGGTGATGTGGTCATAACCCCGCGAAGGGCATACGGGTTGGTGATTGCAGGGCACAGCTTTCAGTATTCAATGTTTATTGCAATCATATTACAACGGTACATTACAGTTTAGTCAGGTCAGACAAGACTAGGAAAGAATCAATACATAATATGTACCCAGTTAGGGTGTTCACAACAGTGAGTAGGAGCAGACCGATATTTTAAATACATAAGACTGTTCATTACTGATTGTCATTAATGTTATTAATAACAACAATGTGTTATTAGTAACACAGTTAACAACTAGCACGGGAGGTAAGAACTCTGAGCCACATAGTGCCTGCGCTATTTTTGTCTCTCTATAGATAATGTTCCCTCTAGAAATAGCACATAAGTAAGGTCCTATGTAACTATATTAAGTTTTTGTGTGAAATAAATTATCTTATCTTATCTTATTTGAGTCATTTATAAATTCGTCAAGAGAATAGTATATTTTAGTTAATAACATTTCCTTTAAATTATTTGCAAAAATTTCATCCTTCTCTTGGGCTTTTAGTTTTTCTGGAAACTTATTATTAATTTTTTCACAGCCATCGCGTTTGGACCCGATCTATTTAATTTTAGTTTAGATGTAGGTATTACTAGGTTGTGTTTATACCTACATTTGAAACGACGAGGTTGGTCAATATTTTTTTCACTTCTCTTGCTCAAAAAGTGTATCATAATAGTGTAGCTTAGCGGGCCTAAAACTCGAGTTTAATACCTCGGGCTAAAAAGTATTTTTTCTTTTTAATTTTTGTCTAAAATCATCAGCCTGTACAAAGCATTCGTTCTCTTACATAAAAACTCGACTTCTTGGTGCTCCGTCAATCTTTTTTTTTGAAAATAGAACCGTCTCGGTGATGTTTTATGAAGGTTGATTAATTTTTGATAACATTTCTGAAAATTGTCTAATTTTGAATTGTTTTATTTTCTCGCAATCGAAGTGAAAAGTAGAGTGTTTTACTCGGGCCAAAACCACCCATTATAACTCGGTCTTGTCATCCTCCCTCGCTACGCGCTCGGGAGTATAACAACCTCGTATATAATGGGTTGGTTTAGTCCCTTGTTAAACAATCTACTATTTTTTAAAGTTGGCACACCTGGCGAATTTACAGATTTTTAAAATATATATTGGGCTTTTCACCACTGCGAGCGTTATATGTATGTCCGTCCATGCATGTGTTGGGCTTTTCTATGCCACAAAAGCCGCCAAAGCTCGGTTTGTTTTGTAAGCACCCTGGTAACTAGTAGAGGCGGAAGCACGAATATTTCTACGTGCCATGTACCTTGAAATTTGTTTAATCAAAAAGCGTAGATTCGAAACAACGTGATTTCATTGAATAAAATTTCACGACAGCAGGCTTACGATTTACGCTATGATATGTCAAAATACGTTATACGGGTTTACGTTATGGTTATTCCCGGGCTTTGGCATAACGAAAAAGGGTTTAAATCAAGTATTGGTCATAACCAAGATAGGAAGGAAAATGCGGATGATACGGTAAGTATTTAGTATTTAATGCCCTTTGAAGTTGTTTATAGCTCAGCTTATGGATATCGAGGGCTTGTAAGCTGGTGGATGGCAGAGGGAATAGGTATGCCATCTCACAGGATTTCTTCTAGATTGGATACCTATGTTGTCCCACCCAGGAATTGTAATTGTAGTGAAAATAAATATGTACAATATTCTTAGCATTTGTGATGTTTGTAACTGAATAAAGTAATTTCAAGTGTAAAGTGGTCGGAGTGACGTCTGTAGATGAGATGATGATACTCTAAACTGGGTTTTCATTTCAAATGCTAGGTCTGTAGGTATATTTGGCGAGATTTTCGGTCTGTGTCTTTGAGATATTGTGGGTGTTAGATAGATTATTATTTATTAATATTAAAGTTACTTACTGTAATATCAGACATATCTCTAGATTCCTTAGGCTCAGCCACAGTTTGCTTCTGAACTAAATTGTACCGCCAGCATTGCTTCAAATAATTATCAAGCTCCTTCTCAGAAACAGTGTTTTTGATCACCAGCTCCAACTTATCCTCTGTAGACGCATCCACATTCATAAGGAAGTCAAGCGAGTCCTTATTCTCATCTACATTGAGTTTTAGAAGCTCAAAGTATTGGTCGAAGAGTCTTTCTTTGCCTCGTCTGACAAACTCTTTGAATGCATTCTCGTATTTGCCTTGCTTTAAGGGGACATGTTGCATGTCGTATGTTGTGTTAAAATCTGGCTTTTTGTTGGTAAGTTTTACTTGGAGTGGTACTATGTGCTCTTCTTGTAATTTTCTCTGGAAAATAGTTTGTTTATATAGGTAGGCTGTTACGAATAAATAGGAACACAGGGAGCATCAGGAATTCCAGAGCATTGTTGCCACCAACCCAGAGTCCTCTGTTATTTTAGGGATTTAGGGAGTTGGACTGACTGGGGTCGGGTTAGCAGGGGGGCAATGCATAATACAATCCAATGCAGAACATCAGTGCGGAACTTTCCCCCCCATTTCCAATTATTTATTTATTTATTTATTAGTTATAGACAAGCAGCAGTTGCTGATGTGTCTACATCACACAGTGTCGAAAAGTTCTAGTTTGTATATTGTAACTGTTTTAGCACTGATTTAATTAATTTAGTAACAGTTTGTGGGTTTGTAACCAGTTATCCAGCTTATTCTTGAACGAGTTTATAGTGGAAGCAGTAACAACTTCTTCTGGCAAATGATTCCAGTTGTGGACCACTCTGTTACTGTGGAAGTGTTTCTCAGTATTGGTGTTAAATTGTGCATGGCTTATTTTACAGTTGTGGCCTCTCACAGATTTCAAGCTTATTAAGCATTATTTTGACAACCTTCGTGGGGCAGTGGGCAAAAGCCATCCTGAGATGAAGGTTACAGGTTCGTTTCCTGCCGCAAGGCAAGTGTTTATATCCATCCTGAGATAGAAAGAAAGAAAGAAAGAAAATCTATTTATTCGGCCCACAACCACAATGCATACAAAATAAGTGGGTAGGTACAGAGTTGGTAACACTTACAATACAGAGAATAAAATTTACAAAAAAAACAGTAAAGAAGCAAAAAAAAATAAAAAAAACACACTTGAAAGTTATAAAAACACTATTATTTCGCATTGCGTGGGGTCGAATGGGTCTCGTCTCAGCATGTGCTTCACCATACCAAGGCAGGAATGGCACAGCACTGGTTTTCAGACGAGGCAGAAGTGTGATGACACGAAAATCAGGAACGTGAAAAATAAACTACGAGATGAAGGTTACAGGTTTGTTTGTCCTGTCCTGCCGCAATGCAAATGTTTATATGTTTCCATAAATTTATGTCGGATCTAGGTCTTTTCTATGTATAATGCATGTATTTACAAAAAAAGTATATAAGTAGTATTTAAGTCATGTGGTTCCCATAATACAAGCTCTGCTTAGGGGCTGGGCATGATGCTGTGTGATAATGTCCAGCATTAGACTGACATAAATATTACCTTTTTGGGTGTCTTTATTGGAGAGGGTTCCGTTTTAATTTTACCCGGGGACACTTTCTCAGATCCATAGAATGGTCGGGATCTTTCTGCAAGGTGCATGCAGGTGTAAGGTAGCCAGAGCTTCTCTTTGTTCCGACAGGTCTCCACGAAGTAGCAGAGTTCTTCTGTCAACTCGAGACTGCCGTTTTCGCTGCAGGAGATGCCTAGAACTAAGTAATGTATTTTTAATTAACACGCTCAGTGCCAGTATATCATATTATAGAATACACCATCTGCTAACTTTTACCAGGCCAGTGTATCTTGAAAGATATAGACATGGGTATTTTTACAGTCCAGGGAATGGTTATTACATAGATAGATTGATAAATAATGCTTTTTTTGATCACCACATTCATGTAAGGAAAAGTAAAAGTATTGAAGGCAGCACAATTGGCAGCCTTATTGCTTAAAGCGATCTCTTCCAGGCAACCATAGGCTTTAACCAGGCTATCTTGAAAGATACATGTGACATGGTATTTTCACAGGCCAGTGTATCATTGATTATACACCTTTTCATGCATTATTGTAAGCAATTAGTTAGGTTTATCCCTGGTGAATACACCAGTGTTTTTGAGGTAATTTTTTTTTATAAAATGAGAAAATTATGAGGGAAATGATTACTTAATAGAAAGAAGATACACTGGCCTGGTAATACACCAGCTGGTGTAACGTATATGCATTGGCGCTGAGCGTGTTACTAACTACTGGACACAACATAATTTAGTTCCAAAGTAACTAAGCAAAGGTTTTATTATGAAAACATTTAGCATAAACAGCTCGAATATATTTTTCTTATCTTCCACTTCAATAAAAGGAGGAGGTTCTCAATTCAGTTGTATGTTTTTTATGCAGAAATGCATATGAAAACACCCAGACCCGAAAAAGATATTTGCAGATCAGACATTTATCCCTGGGCGGGAATCAAATCAGCGATCTTCTGCGTCTCAGGCGGGCATTCACCCACTCTGCCACAGTGGTTGTCTTAAAGATATCTTCATGGGTATATTTTGAATTATACATTGAGCCAGCTATACCGATTATATTCTTGGCGCCAACAACACATGCAGATTAATGCAGTAATAGAATTAGTGGTAGGTAAACAGAATATTTCGAACCTTTGTCATCAAAAAACAACCCCTTCTCATCTTTGACCACACGTACCCTTGCGTACACCTTTTTACATATCCTGGCCATGGCCACATCTCCCAGTTTCCAATGATAAATTCCCTTGCTTTCTGCCGTCATGTCACTCCAATCAAACCTAAAAAATAATAAAAATAAAGTTTGTAAAAGTTTCACATTTTTCCGCGCATTTCAATTGTGAAGTGAATGATTGATTGAAAATGAAAAGAAATAATTTCGATTTTGACATAAAAAGAATGATCATTGAGTGAAGAACCGTAATTGTCTATGAATTGCACAGATTATAATTTATCGATAACACTGCCATCTATCGTTACGTAGCAAAATATTTTTAAGCAGCGCCATCTCTTACTGAGTAGTATAACTATAATAGTATCAACTCTTTCTTAGAGATGGCAGCAGCAGTAATTAATTGAAAAAAGGTGCCCTGAGCACCCTGAGTTACATTTTTGGCTCTATCTAGGTATGTATATTCATCTGGAATATATAAGTTAGGTACACTTAATTACCTTACCAAGCCACCGCTAAATAATATCCAGTAAATTATCATCATCATCATCGATCTGCGTGTAAAAGTTCACCAGCCCACTGCTACTGAACAGTGGGATAGCCATTTTCATATGAGATCCACAAGACATAATTACCTAGTCTACCAGCTGTACCTTGTATGTAATTAGTCCCTACTTAGATACCCTCACTTTGATACCCTACCTATCCTACAACTATCTTTATTGTTCAGCTGTATGTTTTTGGTGTTTTGGTGGTGGTGGAATATTTTGATATTTACCAACTCTCGTCTGTCACCTTTGGTACGTATGAGCTAGTGGCCAACACTGGTGTCGGAGTTTTTAGGCCGCCCGAAGGCCTCCGACATGGTTTGACGACTGAAAAGTTCATCCTAACATGTCTTCCGAAGCAAGGAAGCGCTCAGATCTAAATAGCACTAAAAACGGTCACTCATCCATGTAGTGTAGTTAAGTAGGTACTTAAGTATGTAGGTAATTAATCTTATGTCGTTAATCGTTTTATGGGAACCACATGACTTATAAACTAAATAGATACATTTTTTGTGTAAATACGTGCATAATATACATAGAAAACACTCAGTCCCGAAACAAATATTTGCAGAACGTACAAACATTTGTCTCGCGGCGAGAATCGAACCCGCAACCTTCCGCGTGTCAGGCGGACATTCGCCCACTGCGCCACAGAGGTCGTCACTAATGATCATCATTATTATCACTATCACTACATACATAGTAGGTATAAAACAAGTCGCTTTCTGCTGCCTGCTGCCATATAAGTAATAAATAAATATAAAAAAATATGAAGAGGATAATTATGAGAGTGAAAGAAGTGAGTAGGTACAGAGTTGACAGCCGATAGGAGTGAATGGAGAAAGAAAACATGTTGTGCCGACCCCACCTAGAGTGGGATAAGGGCAGGGAAATGAATGATGATGAGTCAAGCAGTGTTTCTTACAAATTATTCTCTGTTAAGTCTCGTTACGAAATGGAGTAAATAAAAAAAAATATTTAAACTTTAAAGTGTGCCATAAGGTTTTAACTAGCTAAATAATTAATAAAAGATCTTTTTTTGCGATAATAATAAAATATTTCTTTTTATGTTTAGCCCTTCTAATTCTAGTCAAACTTTCCCTTCATTTATTATCATTTTATCATCCATCAGGTTTCCCTATCAATATCATTCTAAAGTATTCTTAGCCAAGTAAATAGGTAGGTACTCGGTAATCTAACAAGATAGGGTTAAGAAACTTAACACCCTTGTTGGAGTGTTGACAAACCTGTCCCATTTTCACCCCAAAACTCCAACAAGAACCCAAATCCACAAGATACACCCTATACCTACAGACTCCGGTTCCCAAGACGCGCTGTGATTGGCTAATCTCAGCAAGGCGGGGCGCGCAGCATCCAATCGTGGTGACATCTCCGACGGGGGCACTGATTTGAGCGGGAACTGTAAATAGCGCTATGTACAGATATTGAATTGATTGAGATGAAACCACCGACCAACATAGTTGTAAGTATGTAGGTAGGTACCTAACATAGACTGCTTAAAGAATATCTCTTTAGAGCTTGTAATAAAAATAAACAATAATTTAAAATAAAATAAAAAAACCGACTTCAAAAACATTTATTGAAAAAACTGTTAAACTAAAAAGTTAAAAATAATAGCTTATTTTTTGGTTCATCCACCTTTTTTCTATAAATTTATCCCTTACGATCTATGCGTTTACCACATAGGTAGATCTTTTTCGTTTTCTCGTAGGTACCTACTATTAGATCGGTGAAGCTAAAGACACCCGAGACTTCAAGGGTGGGCAAGGATGAGGTCGATGATGGAGCGAGCTCTAAGAGAAGATGCATATTAACTCTATTTTTAAAGCAGCTCTCTTATTGAGTTGAAACGCCGTCGGTGCTTTCACGAATTAGCGAATTTGACTTTGTTTGTTACGGTTGTTATCTAACAGTAATTTCGCATACTTGCTGTCTTAGGTACCTACCTACAGGGGCATAGGCTACCCAGAAAAAAGTAGGTAGGTACCTACATACTGATCAATAGAAAAATATTTTTAGATGGATGGACAAAATCTACAATAACCCAAGCGGAGCAGCTTTCAAATTGACTGAACGACAGTCAATATCCTAGTCTTGAGATTGACGGAGATATCAGGGGAAGCCCTTTTTCCCTTTGAATAAATAAATAATGCTGGACATCATCACATAACATCATGTTAGCCCCAAACTAAGCAGAGCTTGTATTATGGTAATGGTAACCACGTGAATGATATAGGTACTACTTAAAGGTGAATTTGAGTTCATATGTTATCCCGAATAGGGGTAAATGTACTTACGAAGGTCAACATTTGTTCAGACTATTCGAATCTTGTAGTTTTTCATTGAAGAACTGGGCTTGTAGTAAAGTTACCCCATAATTTAAATCAAAAAACTTGTCATGCGGCCCTAGAGCAGCTGAGTTTCTTAAACTTAGGCCTTGACTTAATTATGAAGTTATTTGTAGCTCCGTATTTTGGACCACGCACAACACAAAGATAAGCTTATTAGTTTTTGGAGATTTTCGAATCACGTAAATTTTATTGCGGTTCTCACAACTTGTTGACAACCATGGTCCAAAGAACTCCCTTTCGGGATACCTACCTAACAAATTTAAACTCACTTAATATTTTTTTGTGGATACACCAAGTCCAGAAAACTCCTATTCAGAACAATTCAAACTCACCTTGTATCATTTTTTATAATATTTTATACATACAAAACATCCAGACCCGAGACAAATATCTGCAAATCATGCAAACATTTGTCCATCGAACCCTAAACCCCAGAATTTTGGACTAGGTCTGTTAGGTCAGCTAGTTCTCAAATAAAGTAGGTTTAAATTAAAACCGTTTACAAATAACCGTCACCTTCTCACTGGTTCCACAAGAAAGCGGCGAGGCACCATTAACGATCTATCAATATTCAGAGGGAGACAATCGTACGGTGCTGCCGACCGCTCGTGCCGAAACAACTTCCGGTACAGGCGGCAAGCAAGGTGCTATCAAATAACGGAGTTTCAAATGGCTCTGTATGACCTCTTTCTCAAAGTTAAAAAAAATATAAAAAATCAAATCAAAATACATACGTTTATTCTTTAGGAACACAAAGTAGCACTTTGAAATACCTAAATACCTAAGTTCAAACAAACCAAATTTCTATAGAGAAAAAAGCTCTTTACAATAGCAATTCTGACCTCGGACATGATGAGGTGGCCGCTGAACACGAAAGGTTGCACTCAAAACGTAAAGATGCTAGGACTTTGAATACACGACGGGCTCATTCAAACGCCATCACCTTCCTCCAGTGCACCCTGCTAAACTAACTAACAAAACAAACATGGCTCTGGCTGCCGACTGATTGCGGCATAGTGCAACCTAACACCGGCACAGCTAAATCCCATGACCACGCCGTCGGGCAGCAGCATCTGTGGTGCGAGAAGCCTATGCCCTGCGATCCCCAACCCGCATGCACAGCCTGGGGATAATAGGCATATCCCCCTGCTTTTTAGGGATTGGCCTATGTCCAGTAGAGGAATGCTATAGGCTGATGATGATGATGAGACTGTTTAGGTTTACCACGTTAAATTTGGTGGGTAAACTCAAAACCGATCGTCAAAATTTTCGATAGAAGCTTAGTAAGAAGTGGAGCTAAGTGGAAAGAAGGTATTGTTTGTTAGTGGACTTCTTTAGGCTGGTGATTGTGTGCATTCTCCAGCTCCATCATTCTCCGCTCGTCTGTACCCCTTTGTCAGCATCTGTCGTTGAGTTTTTGTGGGATTTCTCGTAGTTTTTTCTCCATTGTTCTCTCATTTCGATCGACATTCGACAGGTCGACAGGTAGCACGCTCGGTAGATGTACTTTTTGCTTGATTCGTTTTGGATTCAATTGTTTCATTTTTCAATCACCAATCATTTAGTAAGCCATTGAGTCTTGGCAAAGAATAAAGGCCCTTTCTTCCTGCTGCGCTTTTTATACTTATCACTTAGGTAGGTTGCTACCTACTTGAAGATGGAATAAGCACATGGCCCATCTGATAGCCATTACTTATAATACGAGTTTAAAAAAGTATTGCATCGTAGGTGACGCATGTTTGCGTACCCACCACAGAAAGAAACAAGGCCGGTCATTTCAGACCTGACCATAAATGGAAGCGACTAATTATGCGAATTATGTAAAAATATTCTTGATAATGGAGTATTGAAATTATAACTAATAACTTTATATATTAAAGCCGAAATACTTCATCATCATCATCATCATCAGCTTATAGCAGTCCACTGCTGGACATAGGCCAATCCCTAACAAGCAACCTGAGACGCAAAACGTTCTAAAAAGTAGAGTTTTACGTTATTCGAAGTCATAACTTTATAAGTAGGTCTTGGTACGTACCAATCTATAAGTATACATAAATAAATAAATATACTTGACATCTTACACACGGTCAACTGATCCCAAACTCGGCTGAGCCTTTATTATGGGTGTTATGGACTGATAAACATACATAGATACTTAAAAAATACCCAGACACAGGACAAGAACAACATTCATGTTCAGCACACATATGTTTATCCGAGGCGGGAATCGAACCCGCGACCTTCAGCTCAGAGGGCCTACCATGAGTTGCACAATACGAAAACTTATAAAGTATACTATATCGAACTCAATTTTAATGTACAGACAGCGTCAGAGTCTGGTAACCCCCCTAGTTAATGTTAGTAGGTTCAAACCGTCGCGGCGTCATTCGTGTATCTCAACTTTTTGCACAAATGTGTTTTATAAAACTTCTCCTCCTTGCCTACTAATATTTAATTTCAATCATATTACTATACGACACAATGGAGTGGCGGTTACAACACTCGACATCAATCGAAACGATACAAGAGTACTGGGTTCAAATCCCTCATTACGATTATGTTTTTTTTTTAATTTTTGTTACTAACAATGGGTTACGTTACGCGGTAAGTGTAGTTACCTAATTATTTAAATTAAGCTTAAAAAATAAAAAAAATGTTCAAAAGTTATAACAAATTTATTAAAACACCACATTTAACATAATAGAATATAGATAGTAACTTATTTTTTTGAATTTTCAATAATGTTTTAAATGATAGATTAATACTTATTTACCCATATAAGATTAACGAGTGAACAAACATGTTAACATTGGAACAGGTTATACTTGACGTATAAAAATCCAATAAACAATTTAGATCACTCGCAAATACTTAGTCTGGTATTTTATCTATAATTGAAAACATTTTATAGTATTTAAATATTTTTTAATACCGAATGGGATGGATGTCCAAAACTTTAAATTATTTGTTGAAGCCTTCTTTTCACTTGGGTAATCAAAGTCCAACCAAAACCACTACGACGCATCAGTTCCTAGGTTCTCATGATCTCCTGTTACAGGTGCACAACACTTCACTCGTGTCCCAGTTAGGACAATTTGACCCCACATATGCTCACACATTCTCGACATATTTAAATCGTGACTTTTAGATGACCATGATATGGTGATAATGCCCGTCTGAGAAGCGAGCCAATTGGTCAGAATTCGCGAACGATGAACCGCGCAGTTATCATAAACTAAATACACCATTCCTTCTGGATAAGCAACTTGCACTGTTGACTGCATTATTTCTTGCAAAACTTTGCTCATTGATGACATCCATCGCCAATAACCTGAAAATAAAAACATAATATTATAAGCATAAGATGTGTTTATATAATATAAAATGGAATAGGTCTACTAAGAACATTGTTTATGATAATCCTACTAATAATTCTCATACCACTTACCTAATGTTAGTCTGCCATTTCCAATTCCATACATTGATTAACATTGACATTGATTATTTGATGGGTTGTAGCGTTCCAAAAGTTTTATTTTGCAAAACGCACCCTTTAGCTCAATTTTTTCGGACTGGCTTTTTTATATGCAACATTTTTCATATACAAATTCAATGACACACGACACACACCCAAGACGAAACAAGTAACCTTTTGTTCTGAACTGTCATTTAATACACAACTACCCTCAATAGTCCAGTGCTGCACAAAATAATTATAAGTAGTTGCGCACTGCCGTGTTAAACAAATGAAGAAGTTACTAGCTGACGCATCCATGAATACCTAGACAAAATAATAAACGTATATTGTAACTTATAATTTCGTCATTATCGCCAACCGCTACGATAGCTCAGTTGGTTAGAGCGTCTGATTCATAAACTGGTGTGAATGAGTTACTGGTTCGATCCCCCAGCCAAGTATAAATATTTTTGTATAAGATTTTGGCCATTTGAATATGGTAGCCTCCACGGCAGCAGTTTAAATTTATACTTGAAAGGGGTATACCAGATCGTGACGCTGTGTGTACGTTTTTTGGAAATTACGCAACTAGTTTTAAGTAAAAATAGATCGAACAACGTAGGTAATGTAATCTTCTTGCAGATTGCAATAATTATCACTCAAAACGGTGAGGTAACCAACGAAAAAAGGTACTTCAAAATTGAGCTCGATATAGTATACTATGAAAGTTTTCGTATTGTGCAACTCATGGTAGGCCCTCTGAAGGCAGATTTACTACCAACTGAGCTATGAGGCCAGTCAAAGTTATGTCAGTAGTAAACTCATAAACTCATAGGTATTATTCAATAAGCACTGTAAAGTTAATACACTTTGAGTATTAAGTAAGTATTTATGAGAAACAAAGAAATAAGCAAAAGTAAAATTGCATAAATTGTTCAAATTGCGTAACATAAAATAATCCCGCCGTAAGCCTTTTAAATCCTATGAAATAAAAAAAGAAAGTGTGCAGGTAGCGATCAGCTGTTCGATCAGACAGGTTGCGGGGATGACAGATGCTGTAACATCTGCCGCGGCGCGTGCGCACCGACACAAACCTCTTGATACTTGATCATTTATCTAGACTCTAGATCAGTGATTCCCAAAGTGGTCCAGGTGACCTCCAGGGGTCCACCACGGCCGATTCGAGGGGGGTCTAAAAAAGGGTAGGGGTAAAAATATGTTCACAAGCTGCAAAGTGGGGGGCTGCAAAGTAAATGGTTCCCATAGTAAAGAGCAAATTTGTTGACTTGGCTTTACCAATCTATCAATGTAGCAAACAATAAACTACTCAGAAAATCATTAGTAACAAAAGCAGGAACAGATTTAACACTACAGAACGGGGAGATTTACTGTTATTCCTTCATATTTTTAACATATTTTCAAGAGTTATATTTTAGTACCTAAGTCTGTTCACTCGTTTTTTGTTTAATGTTTTAGTGGAAACTTCACAGGTGTTAGATTCATTCATATGTATTTTTCTTTTCATCACTTTGTACCGTTTGTTTCCCAAATAAAATAAAATAAAATAAATAAAACATGTTTTGGGAATATGGTAGAACTAGAAATGTAACAGCAAAACCAGTATAATTTTGATTGTGGTCTAAAAACTAGTTTGGGAATCTCTGCTCTAGATGAATGATCCTCTAGATTATAGAGGTACCTGCCAGGTGGGACTTTCCGAAAGGTCTCGTCCGGGGAAGTACAAAAATTATCTACCCAAATCACCATGCAAAGCGCTCATGGCGTGGGTTACCTTGGCAGATCATCTTGGATAAACAAAATTTCTCCCAGTCATTACTTGGATGGGTAATCGTTTTTTGACATTTAGATCCGAGGGCTTCCGTGCTTCGGAGGTTAAGATGTTGGTTCCGGCTTTTTCAGTTGTAAAGCCATGTCGGAGACGTTCGGGTGGCCTAAAACTTACGACGTCAGTTGGCCACTAACTCATACGAAGAAGAACATACTATTTTAGCCGGAAAGAAACATTGTGTGACTGATTAATAACACGTGACCGCGCCGGTGCCTATCTTGCATTGATATATATTGTTACTACTATCTTGCCTGGATAATATAAGAAAACAATTTAAGTAGGCTTACGTCAAATTATAAAATATATGCGAGTTTCATTGCTATGTTTCGGTTTGAACAAAGAAAAAAAATCCAACCTCTTTGGTTTGAAGGGTGTCAGTGCCGGTAAAATATATGAAGCGTAAAATTTCAATTTCACTGGCACTGACTTAGGAACTCCAGTACGTATATATAATACCCTACCTCAGTTGTCATGGGCGGCAGTGATTCATTCCAGCAGGCAGTCCCATTCTTTCAGTTACCGCGATGACATTACATACATAGTTAGTACATTTTATAAAAAAAAATATTTTTTTATGAATCATAATAAAAATAGGTACCAAAGTATCAAGAGTGTTGCAGTAGTAGGCACGCGGTCAGCTGCCGGCGCGTGCGCATCTCCCGTCTCTGTGTGCGCCGTGAGGCTGTACTAACGAACTAATACACAATGCACAGGCGATAGCGATAACGAGGTGGTCGACTAAAAACATAATAACTTATATTAAAGGTAATAACATTTCTATTTAAAAACGCTTTATTAACAATCCCAAATATTGTAGGTACAATGAAATCTATTTAAAATTAGGCATCGGTTTTCAAATATTTTTGCTTTTTAGCATAGGTAGGCCCTCCCTCAGATTATTAACAATAATATTTCAACCTGACGTACCAATCGTAAGCCTAACGAAAAATTTTGGTCAATGTCAAAACAGTAAGTAATTTGGAGGGTTGCTGCACGTTTTTTGCATAGTGTAGGGGGCACTATGAAAGGGTTTCCTGAAATTAAGGCCCTGGAGGGATGCAGCGGGGTAACTTTTACGCGATCAAAGTCGCGGGGCGCCGACTAGTAAAGAAATCTATATTGAGCACGCAACTAAACTTGCATAAACCAAATGTAATGTTTGGATTTGCCTCTGACTACCTACCTGCCCTATAAGGATTCCTCAATACAATTGCGTACTGTGCAATATCTGAAGATTTTTTTGGAAAAATAAACAGTCATAGGACATTTTGTACTTGACATATTAAAGTAAGTATAGTCTAAGGTAAACATATGACGCACAACATCATCTCCAAATTAAAATAGATAATACATATGTAGAAAAAGGCGTCAATGAAGATGTCTGTCTGTTTGTTTGTCTTTTGGTAAAAACGCTAGCAGCGTGTCCCTTGAAGCACACATCGAGCGAACGGCCGCTGAGTCATGCCGGCATTGACCGGGGAACTAGCATCTCGTGCGCATGCGCGTTGCTCTCGGTATGTTATAATTATGTTACGTTGCATAATTGCAAACGTTTCCTTAAATGCCAATGGTTTAGCGACCTTACTCAACCCCTTTAGGTTAGGCCTTTGCTTCCAGTTGTCGTGTTGTAAGGGATACTAACTTCCATCTTGTGAACCCAAGCCAACCTCAACTGCCCGTGGTGCACCCTGCTAACCTACCCCTCGACTTGTGCCATCCTCCACAATCCTGCGCTAGTCTAACCCCATCTAACCCTCCCAAAAAGTTCAAGTTACGAACTTATAAAAAAAACATTTTCTTATTTCTCCACTATTCAAAACAAAAGCATTCTAAAAGTGTAAAAGTCATCAATACTTTAAAAAAATGTCCTTATGCAGCTGAGTGTAAACTTGTTTTATTTAACAAAAAAATATTAATTTTGTCGAATAAAAAGGGCATTTAAAGTCAATGAGGATATCCGGGTCAGTGGGTCAAGTTAGCGAGTTACTGTTAATTTTTGGCAAAACAACAGGTGCATTTTATCCAGGTGCAAAAAATGACAATTTTCTGATAATATCATAAAGTGTTGCAAAAATAAACATAATTATCGAATATAATGATTGGGTTAAATATTGTAACGGTAACATTTTGGGTAGTATTTTTTGAATTGCCTTTTACCTAGCACACATTATCTAGCCTTATAATAGGCTTAACATTGACCTAGTTTTATGGATGTAAAAGGTCTTTGAAGATCTTGCATATAATCTGAAAGTTGAGAAGTACTTAATAAGTAAATCTCACACACGGTCGACCGATAGAAACTAGGCAGAGCCTGTATTATGTACTTATACTGAGATTGTTAAATATACAAAAATACTTATAAAACACCCAGATTTAGAACAAACATCCATGTTACACACCAAAAACACACAATTTTGTCCTGGAACGGAATCGAACCCGCGACCTGTATCTCGGAAGGCTCAGAGCTATGAGACCAGCCAATTTAGTTTAGTCAAAACTTTTTTTTATTAAATTCAAAATATAACTTGTTAGAACCGATTTGGAAAAATATTTTTTTGGTTGGCGAGTGTATACTTCTCGTTTAATTAAGAAAAATATATATGAATAATATATAAATAAATTTCTATATAGTGATAAATAAAATTACAATATAAAATTTCTTTAAGTGATAAATAAAAATATTTTTTTAAGTAAATCATAATTAATAGGTATCGATTATACATGTACATTATTATACCAACCTACCAACTGTTATTGTTCCAAAGCATCTCGTTCTTCTTACGAGGTTTTAACTGAAAATCAGTGTTTGCTCATTGAGCAAAATTATGTGCTGAGTTGTAACCTTTTTGTCATACTGCAACACACACATAGATGAATTAATATTTTTCTTTTTTCAGTCTTGTATTATGTAGTTATGTAATTTTTTTTTATTATTATGTATGTTTTGCCAATAAAAATGTATCTATCTATCTAAATATTTTTTAGTTAGGTATCTACTTACCTACTTAATACATTAAGGCATACATTTTTCACATAAGCCTTTAGATATAAGTCAAAAAGGCTATAGGCCCTATAAGATCCCCAGCTCTTATTAGAACAGAGGTCATCGCTCCGAAATCCCTATAGGGCAGGTGGTAGGCAGCTGGCCTATGGCCCACCCTTGCAATCTACATCTAGTCGGGGGCCTTTTATCTACATAGCTCAAAAGTCACGGTGAATTTTTTTTGTATATTTTGCAGTGAAGAATTGACATTTTCTTGTAACGACGATACGGATAAACATTTACTTAATAGTTGTTATATTATCATCATCATCTAGAAGCAGTTCCCTGCTGGACGTAGGCCTCCCAATGAGCGCCATTGCGCCCTGTCCTCAGCTCGACGTATCCAGCTTCTACCAGCAGCCTTTCGCAGATCGTCACTCCACCTGACCAGAGGGCGTTTCTTACCAATTCTTCTGTTTAAGGTGCGTGAACTATGTATAGTATTCCAAGTGTCATCCAAATCCGTTCAGTAGTTTTAGCGTGCAAGAGTAAAAAATATTGATCCATTCATCCATACATCCAAACTAACAAACTTTCGCATTTATAATATTAGTAAGATAGGATAGTAGAAAGTAGGCTGACATCTTCCTGCCAAACTTCATGGTTTTTGGTCAACGGGCGCCTACTTTATTTGATTCCCTTGTGATTGTCTAAATCGACAAAACGGCCGCATCTTTTGATTGCTTTCGCTTAGAAGTTTGATATGACTTGACTTGAATTCTTGATTTTTTCTTTTGGAAGTTTGATTTATCACCGCTCCTTACGTCACCGCTTATGCCCCTGATCGAAGCAATCTTGTGGATTGCAGGTCAGGGGCATAATTCTCAGCAATAGATATTTAATGTCACGTTAAATTTATTATATCGCGAAAACTGTCAAACTGTATGAAAATTGGACAGTTATCACGATGTCTAATGTGATACTCATATCTATAGTCAAGAATCAGGCCCTTGAGTTTTTGAAATTTGTGGTACGAAACCCTAAAAATAGTGATATATTAATAAGTAAAAATAAGTAGGTACTTGATTTCTTTCACATGACGACCTCTGTCATCTGCGCAGTGGGCAAAAGCCCGCCTGAGACGCAGGTTGCGGGTTCGATTCCCGCCGCGAAACAAATGTTTGTATGTTATGCAAATATTTTTCTCACCTCTAGGTCTAGAGGAGTTCTTTATCATTTAAAATACAATTATGTAAGTAGTAAATTTATAAAGTGGTTCCCCGTTCTTATACTACAAGCTCTGCCTAGTTTAGGGCTGCAAGATGCTGTGTAAAATAGTGACCAGTTTATTTATTTACATAATATGGCGACTCAAAAGTTGCCTAGTGAATACAAGACATCTTATCATAGAAATTAAACGTTACAATTACGGCACAATCGTATATCAATTGCAATAAAAACAATGCGACAATGGTAATCTCGCCGGAATCTCACAAGGTGCGCACGCGCCGCACACCTGCCGTGTCAATGCACTGAATAAAGATTAATGCTTTTTGTCTTGCAATTGAATAGTGGAATGCTTGGTTGAAAGTTGTTAATACCACCTTGGGTTAGCATCTTGATCTGGCTTAATCTTTGCAAAGCGCTTAGTAGCTTGCTTAAATAGTTAAGGTATTCTAAAGAGTACTTATCTAATTTTTGTTTAATTTGATTTTATGGCTATCATACTACTGCTACAATGGAGGCCTATTGTGATCACCATTTCTATTTTTCGTCGCCCCTTGTGGTGGGGCATTCATAGTTCACCAGTAAGCCCGACTGTTGAAAAAAACTTTAGATCTTTCGGGTGTGAGTTCTCGTAGCTCCTGGGCTTAAAGAGAATTTGCCCAGAATAGCGCTATGTTTGTGCATTATGGGCCACTCTCAGCAGATGAAGGGGCCATTCAACCTCGTCTTTGCATTAGCTATTGGTTTTACCTAAATAACATCTTGGGTTATCTTAACCTGACTTATTTTTTTATTTTGCGAAACGCTCAGCTTGCTTACGTATTAAGATGTTCTTAGCATCTAGCCACCACATCATTCCAGCCTATATAAGTCCACTGCTGGACATAGGCAGACTCTAATAAGAAGGAGGAATAAAAACATAAAGCAGGGTGCACCACGGGCAGGTGAAGTTGGCTTGGCTCTCAAAGATGGAGGGTGAAACCCCATACACTCCATTTACTTTATTGATAACTAGCGGCTCGTCCCGGCTTCGCACGAGTTAGGGCACTGTAAGGATCCCTCATCTTTTCTAGCAATGAATATAGCCTATGTTACTCAGGGTGAATGTAGCTTTCGAATGGTGAAAGAATTTTTAAAATCGGCACAGTAGTTTTTGAGTTTATTCAATACAAACATACAAACACACAAAAATATAAAAATCCTCTTTATAGTATTAGTGTAGATAATGTAGACGTGGAAGTGAAGATGTAGATTAGTGTAGATGTAGACTACACTCATAGAAAAGAAATAAAGTAACTTAGTTAAAACAAACTGAAGGTAAAAAATGGCGGCCTTTATCGCTTAAAGTGATTTCTTCCAATCAGCCGTAGCATTGGTAGGTACGGTTCTATGATGTAGGTAATACGTATACGTATGAATTACTCTTTTGGTAGTTTGAAACTATCGTAGTAGTGACTAACCCAATAAAAGGAAAGTCATAAATAACTATTTAGGGCAAAAGACTAGACATAAACGTACAAAAGTGCATGTACGCAGTGAATCATGCGCAGATTTATATAAAAATATTGTGACGTACAGACAGACTGAGTCATGCAGTACAATGTGTTGATTCATGTATTGTCCGCATGGGTACAAAGAGATGATCTTTGGCTATACTACCTACCTACATATATGGTATTGGCCTATATTACAATACTAAATTAACTATGGTTCTGTTTAGTATCGTCATCACCAATGTAATTGCTGGCACAAAATAGAATAAAATAATAAATACAAACATACAAATTCAAATTCAAAATTCGTTTATTCAGTAGGAACACAAAGTACACTATGAGTCGTCAATCTTTTGAAACACACCAATTCGTAACGTGATAAAACAGAGAAGAATTGGCTTGGTCACAGATAACATAATACTAATACGCTTGGTTTATATTTTTCAATGTCATTTTTACAATCTCTATTTGTGCACTATTACATTGTTTTTGAGGGAGTTGGAGACAGTTTCATCCCAAGCTTTTTTGTCATCTAAATAATCAGATATTTTATTATAAGCTTTATTACGGAGATTACATTCAACATCATTTTTAACCGACTTCCAAAAAGGAGGAGGTACTGTGTTCGTCTGTGGGTTTTTTTGTGAATGTTCTTCGATATTTTCAACAATTCAGAGTCGATGTTTTTTGAATTTATATTAATCATGGGATTTTGTTAAAAGTACGTACACATCGCCCTTTAAAAGATTGACTAACTTTATAGAGCCTTTCAGTAGGAAAATCCTAGATACACATACTTACGTGCCGCTAGCTGTACCTACATACATAGACTGCTTAAACATAGGTAACCCTTTCCACAGACCCTTCCTTTTGCTTCTGGAGTACAGTAGTTATATATATTTTTATATTTAATGAAGTCTTGGTACTAATCTCTTTCATTACTAGTTAGGTTTTCTATGGAAATATTGTAAACTAACTTCCGCCCGCGGCTTCGCATAAAAAGTAGCCTATGTGTTAGTCCAGGTCTCAAACTATGTATATTCCAAGTTTCATCCAAATCCGTTCGGTAGTTTTTGCGTGAAAGAGTAACAAACTTTCATCTATTCATTCATTCATATTAGTAGGATAGTAAACCTGGACATTTCACAGTCAATTTTAGTTTTAGTTTCTTTTCATTTATTCATACTTTTTCTTTATATTGTTATTTTCGTCCCATTGCTGGACTAAGGGGTCCCCCATAGACTTCCAAACATCTTTATCCCGAGCTACCTCCCACCACCCTCTTTTGAAGGCATTGAGATAGACAATCTTCTATAGGTACTTATAAAATCCTTTGTCCTGAATGACTGACGGATCAACTCACAGCCTAAACCCACTTTTTGAAAGAGCCTCGTAATTTGAAAACAATCAAATCAATCGTCAATTAATAACTCCTATGAATAAAGCTAGTTTAAAGTTTTTCTTATTTCTGTTGTCTAGCAATTACTGATCGTGCAGAAATTGAGTTTGTGCACAACCATTATTTTTAGTATAGAAATACCCTATAGGTCCGTGCATATATTTCATTATTTTCCCATCCCAATAACATATTCTCTGTTATCAATCATGGTTATACAGTGTGTCAGTGTGGTAGACCGCAGCTTCCCGCGCCATATCTCTCTGGACTCTCCCACAGAACTGACCTTGCGTGTCTTATCGGAATTACCACAAAGAAGTATTTTTAGATTAAAGTCAAAGGAAAATATCCAGTAATTGGTTATCCAGTAGTAGTGTATATATGTGGGGCGACTCGGTGGGGATCATTGGAAAATCATTTTTTAAATAAATATGTCATCATCATCATCATAATCAGTAGTCTTTAGCAGGTCACTGCAGGTCTGCTGCACTGGTCTCCCTTAATGGTCGCTACAGCGCCCTGTTCTCAGCTTGACGCATCAAGCTTCTACCAACAGCCTTGAGCAGATCGTCACTCCATCAAATAAGTATGTAAGCATAAGCACCTAGTATAATTTAGGCATACCATAATTTATTAAGCATTTGATGGTCTATAGATTCGTAAATCATGCATAATATGTATATCTATAATGTTATATCTTGTAATAAACTAATTTTAATTTGAATCACATACCTTACCGAATAATACGGCATACAAAAATAAAGAATTGATAGATAGATAGATAGATAGAAAATTCTTTATTGCACAAGATAAAATACAAGTACACAGGCGAACTTAATGCTAAATAGCATTTTCTTCCAGATAACCTTTGTGTAGTGTGGAGATAGATTGGTAGTGCTGCAAATTGTATTAATGAAATTGTAGAAAATTATAACATTTATTATTTATTATTATTTTATTATTCAGCCATTTTTGATCCCTTATTATATCCCTTGAAAATTATAACATAACTAATAATAAATGAGATAGAGAAAAACCGAAAAAAAAGAAACCTAAACCTAAAGATAAAAATAAACTTACATTCCAAAACTATAATATCATAAACATACATAAATTACTTAAAGTACATAATACCTAGAAGCTCAATTTTTTCATTGACTATTTTGTAGAGAGATAAAATGATTACAAAGTTTGGATTTGAAGATTCCTAAGGAGAGAGAGCTACGAATATCTGCTGGTAGAGAGTTCCACAGACGTATAGCAGACACTGTAAATTAATAAAAGAAATAAATGATTTGTTAAAGTAAGGGTGGGTAAGGCTGACTTTGCTAAGAGGATGGTACAGATGCTAAATAAGCTTCTCCATCTAACCCATAACTAGAGTAACACAAAGAGGTTTCTATGCAAACTCTTTGATCTAACCATGTCCTAGGCACTAGAGCGTCCCATGAGTAAAAGTTACCACTTACCACTTAACGCTGTGTAACCATCATTTACGACCTCTGTGGCGTAATGGCCGAAACCCCGTCTGAGACGCAGAAGGTTGTGGCTTCTATTCCCGTCGCGAGATAAATGTTTGTAGGATCTGCAAATAATACTTAGACTCGGATCTGGCTGATTTATTTACAAAAATAAAATGAGCTCTGCCTATTTAGAGGCTAGATGATGTTGTGTGGTAATGTTCAGAGTTAAATATTTATTTTTAACTAGTTTCAGCCCACGGCTTCGCTCGCGTGGTACCGGGATAAAAAGTAGCGTATGTGTTAATCCAGGTCACATACTATGTATATCCCAAGTTTCATGCAAATCCATTCAGTAGTTTTTGTGTGAAAGAGTAACAAACATCCATTCATCCATACATCCATACATACATCCATACTCACAAAGTTTCGCATTTATATTATTAGTAGGACTATATGCAAAAGCTTTATAATAATGCGGGACGTAATCACACAGCATCATGTAGCCCCAAACTAACCAGAGCTTGTGATATGGGAACCACATGATTGATATAGTACACATTTTTTTTTGTAAATAGAATAGAAAACACCCAGACCCAGGACAAATATCTACAGATCATGCAAACATTTTTCCCGCAGCGGGAATCGAACCCGCAACCTTCTGCGTCTCAGGCGGAACTTCGCTCACTGCGCCACAGAGTCCATCAATGAATAAATAATATAAGTTTAGACAATTCAAGAATGGACTTCACCATAATGATGATAAATAGTCTTAGTTTCCAATCGTCTCCCTATGATTGATTTAAGTGAGATCTAGTGCCCACTAGCTCGTGGCCACCGTGTGATTTGTCGCCATGTTGCGCGTCACTGCGCCCGCGCATAAACATAGAGCGCTGATTGATAACGGACTCCGTGTCAAGTAGGCCGTGTATTGTACTCTCTATTCGATGGAAGTTTTCTCGAAACTTACGGAGATTTCTTGAAATTTCAAATGTGTCGTCGTTAGTGTAGAATAACGGCATAGTTAAATCCCCTGGGATCACGGAGCACAGCTCCTACTACCCGTCAGCGGAAGGGGAACTGTGCCGGTGTTAGGCTGTGTTATGCCGCAATCAGCCTGCTGCCAGAGCCCAGTTTGTTAGCAGGGTGTACCGCGGGTAGGTTAGATTGTGGCTTAGGTTCCAAAGATAAAGACGGATCCCCGGCACCCCTTGTCTGATTAGCAAATAAACTTACATACCTAGTTGGTTTTTGCAGATGATTCAAATAGAACTCATATAATATATGTTTTATTTGACATTTGACGGGAAATCGTAATTTTGTGAATTCCAACAACCCTCATACCAATTAAAATTAGACTGTGAATTGCTTTTACTTTAAATTAATCCCAAATTAGACTAGGAATTACTATTTTACTAATTTAAATGCAAACTCACATCCTCCGGATACATTTTTTAAATGCAAAAGTTATTTATTTACAAAAACCAATAAATAATGAGATTGAAGGTCGAGAGATCAGCATTCGAAGATCAGAGGTGACATCCATAACTTGAGCTTTATTTAAAAAGATTTTAGATGAGACCAAGGTTCATATAAAATTGGTTATTGTGTCATGATTTTGAATTGCTAATTATCCGAGGTTCCGTTATTAAATGGTCTTATTAGGATCAAATTGGTGTAGAACATTTTAAATATGTTTTTGAGTTAATTTAATTAACATAAGTATCAGACAATGGTGCTCCTTTACACAGGTAGTTGGTTACTACGAGCTCTAGATATGTTAAAGGGCGCATCCGAGGAAGAACCCACCTTCATACCACAAGTAGATGGACGCGAGCTTTGCATCCTAGAGCACGTTCTAAATATGCCTGACCTACGATGCAATACTTTGTTGTAGGTCATAGCTATCACTTAACCTAAACATATATCAATACTAGCTCCCGCACGCGGCTCACGTGGTACGGAGATCTAAAGTAGTAGCCAAACAAAGTATGTATATTCCAAGTTTCATCAAAATCCGTTTACCTATTAATTTTTGTGTTAAAGTCCATCCATCCATCAATCCCCATTCCCTTTACGCCCCTTCAGGGGGTGAATTTAAAAAATCCTTTCTTAGTGCACCTCTACACTATGCAAGAAACATACCTATCCTCCTTCTAAGTCAGTTAGAAAAGTTAGTCTAATTATATAAAACTGTACTGAAGCTGACTGTAAAGTTTTATATATTTAGACTAGCTTTTGCGCGCAGATTCGCTTGCGTGGTACCCGTATAAAAAGCAGCCTATGTGCTAATCATGGTCACAAACTATAAGGTATTCCAAGTTTCTTCTGAATCCTTTAAGCCATTACAATTCTCTGGAGGTGAGACGTTTCTATGACCAAATCACCACAGTCTGCAAAATCCTCCACAACAAAATTGACGCCTTGGATCTGAGTGGTGAATTGTGTCGACTTTACGTCCCGAACAATTATAGTCGTTGTAGGAAACATAAGTTGTTTGCCGTGCCGTTTTCTCGTACGGTGGCACGAGCCCAGTCACCCATCCCGCGTGTCCTCACTGCGCTTAACGCTCTCCTGGATGAAAATACAGATTGTGACCTGTTTGCTGATAAGTGGACCACAATCTTATCGAAGTGTCTGTGTTTTTGTGAGCGTCATTGTTAGGTCTGTTTATTATGTTTGTATTGACATTAGTTGTTTAATTATTTAAATTGTTTCTTGACAAACCTATCATTATGTCATTGCATGTTTCGTACTTTTAATATTTCCGTCAATATTGTACTGATATTTTTAATTATTGTAATTGGGTACTGCCCGTTTTAATAAAAAAAAAAATACGGAGTTGAGAGGGGAACAAGCATACTCACAGACACAAACTTTCATATTTATATTATTAGTGTAATGTGATTTAGATGTCACCTTCGTTCCATCGTCATATGAGCTAGGGTCCAACTCTGGTGTCGCAGTTTTTAAGTCGTCCGAAGGCCTCCGACATGGCTTAACGACTAAAAAAGCCGGGACCAGCAGCTTAACGTGCCTTCCAAAGCAGATTGACACCTATGTCTGTTTGAATTAAACCTTTCAATAAATTGCGACAGTAATATTTTAAGTTTCAATAATATTTTTGCCACAATAACTAAGTTACTTATTGTATTATTCCATTTGGACGTCATGTGTTCAGATGCCCCTTAGCCGTGACCACCCCAGAGACATGCCTCACGACTTGCCCCGCGACATGTCGAGAAGACGTTGGAGTCCGTTAAATTTACGCGCCAAGATTTCCAAAATAAATGACTTATTTATTCAACGTGGAGCATAATGCTGAGCCACGTAAATGTATGTAGTGTGTTACCTAGTGAGGTATCCTAGTTTCTAGTATTAATTAATGATTGATAAAATTGACATCTTTTTCTCGATTCTTCTTCTTGCTTTTAAATGTGGCCTCTGTGGTATAGCGTCCACAACTTTGCCAATGACAAGATTTAGCAATAAAGGCGATTGAGTTTGAGTTTGAAAAAGTTTCCAGAGCGAGACTCGACAATTTTTTGGACGGCAATATCTACAATGAAAGTGAAAGTGAAAGTGAAAATTTCTTTATTCAGTGCGCACATTACAGTACACTTTGAATCGTCATTTTTTTTATTTACACCAATTCGTAACGTGAACAAACAGAGAAGAATTGGCAAAAAACTCTGCTAGGCTTATATTTTTTTAAATGTCAGTTTTACAATATTTTTTTCTTAACTATTACATTGGTTTTGAGGGAGTTGGAGACAGTTTCATCCCAAGCTTTTTGTCATCTAAATAATCAGAAATTTTACAATAAGCTTTATCACAGAGATTACGTTTAACAACATTTTTGAGTTTATTTACAGATAAATTAATCACGTCATTTGGGATTTTAAGAAACGTACATTTTGCCCTTTAAATGATTGACTAACTTTATGGGGCCTTACAGTATAGGAACAGCTAGTTTATCTTTATTTCTAGTATTAACATTATGATTGTCGCTCTTCTTTTTGAACAAATTAATATGTTTTCGGACATACATTAAGTTTTCATATATGTATTGAACTGTCATAACATTTATTTCTTTAAACTTAGTTCTAAGTGATTCTCTGGGGCCCATATTATAAATTTCACAAACAGCCCTCTTCTGCAATAATCGACACACATATAAAAGCACATACATTATATATGAAGGCAGTTTATATACAATGTAATGAAGTACCATTTGGTGAACGTCCGACTGCAAGATGGGCTGACGACGTTGACAAAGTCACCGTCCGTAGGTACTATAGATAAATGGCAGCAAGGATCGGCGTATTTTTTATCGAATAAAAATGTTTTTTATAAGTAACAACGTGATGGGGTAGTTTTTTTTTTGTTTATCGATGATATAGAAACATCATCACAGGAAATTATTTTCTTTAGAAACATCATGACAGGACTTATTTTCCTTTAAAGGTAAAGGAAAATAAGGTTTTAGAGAATCTAGAACACAAAAACTATTTCATCAGTGAAACTTGTCGATTTTTTTTTTGTTTATCGATGATATAGAAACATCATCACAGGAAATTATTTTCTTTAGAAACATCATCACAGGACTTATTTTCCTTTACCCTCGTAAAAAAACTAAAAACTTGTTTTTTACGAGGGTAAAGGAAAATAAGGTTTTAGAGAATCTAGAACACAAAAACTATTTCATCAGTGAAACTTGTCGATTATTTTGATCTACGGGATCTGGGAACTGCTGGGTCAAGACAGGTTATGTGTGCTCGCTCAAGATCACACATAATACGGACCGCCACTATAATATAATCAGTAACTAGACTAACGCTAGAGACTGTACAAGATCGTGGTGGATAGCACCAATTGAGGGAGGTGGGTGAAATTAGGTTGCAGATGATGATGATGATGATGACACATTCTGAAGTAAAGTTGCACCTCAAGATCTTTTTAGATGATCTCTAATGGCTGAGTAGCACTTAAATAAATAAATAATGCTGGAAATTATCACACAGCATCCTGTTGCCCCAAACTAAACAGAGCTTGTATTACAGTGCATAATATGGTCACCTGTATTTGAGGGTGCACTTCTATCTAAAACTTTATGTCAGTATATCTTGTTATTTGTTTGTTAACTCTTGTTGGTCCATAAATAAATAAATATACTGACAGAGGCTAGTAACCTGGGTAATCAAATTCTAATAAGAATGGATCTCGTTACGCAAGCGATCGATCGCAGCTGGGCGAGTCCTCACCTGCCGCCGCACACGCGCTCTGGGCCCATCAAACACAAATTAATGCTTTTGTTCTCAGTATTCCTCACTAAGCATATAAAACTGTATTTATTTATTCAAACAATAATAACACATAATTATTAATATCAACGACATATTTACCATGATTTGTGAGTTCTGTTATTTCCCGATATTTCGACGCAAAAGAGAAAGAGAAAGAGGGTAGATCGTTTCGTCTGCCAGTAACTACCCAGTCGCACAGACTTCAGTTCTCCCGTGATCATGGCGCATGCAACTGCGTCGAAATATCGGGAAATAACAGAACTCACAAATCATGGTAAATATCCCGTTGATATTAATAATTATGTTCTCAACCATGATAGTTTCAAAAGTTAATAATAACACAGCATTTCAGTACGATACTAAAGCACTATACAAAAAAGTCAGAGAAAAGGATCATAAAAAATATTAACAGATTGTAATAGTTTTAGCACCATTGATCATGTCACAGTCTGTGGATGTCCAGCCTATCTTAAACAGTGATTCACACATAAATAATAAACTCGTAGTACTGGATAAACGTTTCACAATAATAACAGAAAAAATACTTTTCAATACCAATAACAACACTCGCACGAGTCCGCCATGTTTGAAATGACAAGAGTATGAAGTTAGCCACGAACGAACTTACGTCAAGGTTGCCATACGACAAAAATAATGTTGTCTCGAAATAGTTTTTATTTTACCAGTTATTTGAATTGTCCCTTTCAATACGTGTCCCTTTCATGCCACCTCTCCCCTACCTCAGATAATCTCCGCACACTTCAGGTATAGCAAAAATTTTGATTTTCGCTGCATCATGAAAAATGTACAGTTGTGCGACTCACACTTGGCTTATTCCTAGCCCAGACTTTCACGGAGTGTAGAGGTCACTGACAGCCCGCCAGATGGCAACACATCTGCCGACGCGCTCTGCTAGTTCTAACGTCTTCACCACCCACCTATATGTACACTATCTTAGGGTGTAGGGGAGAGGTAAGGCAGTGACTTTCTTATGAGCTGGCTGAGCTAAAAAAGGGATAAGATCTCTTCTATTATAATGTCATACCTCTCCGTATGATCTAGTGGCCAACTCTGGCGTTTTTTTATGTTGCCCGAAGGCCTCCGACATGGTTTAACGAGATAAAGTGAGGTAAAGTGCCTTCCGAAGCACGAAACCGCTCAGATCTTAATACCACTAAACAGTCACCCATCCAAGTAGATCCAAGTAGTGAACAACATGCCTTACCTTAACCAAGTGTTTGTATGGAGATTTCTAACAATTAGTTTTTCAAACTTGTCAGCTCCATCAAACATTATGGTAAGATATAAGGGTGTAAGTGCCTTCCCAGGTAGACGATTTGCACGCGCGTATGAAATGCGTATCCAGGCTTCCTGAATGTCACGTGGTATATGCACACATTTCATATTCCACGTGACATTCAGCAAGCCTGATTGGATACGCATGTCAATCGCGCGACCAAATCGATCAACAGAGAATAGCCTAAGGGGTACCAACCTTCTCGATCATGTTCGGAACTCAAGCCACCTGCCCGTGGTGCACCCTGCTAACAAATTGGCGGGCGGCTGATTGCGACATAGCGCAGCCTAATACCTTTACAGCTACGCTTCCTGGTCGCCGACGGCCAGCACAGTCCGTGTTGTGAAGAGCTGTTTCCTGCGTTCCCCAACCTGAACGACTAGCGTGGGGACTATGGGCATATCCCTCTTATGAAGGAAGGCCTATGTACACCTTACTTTACTTACATTCTTCGGCGCTACAACTCTTTGTGAGTCTTAGCCACTTCTACGATGCCACTCGCTTCGATCCTTGCCTTTCCTTCTCCAGTTGCTAAACTTTCCTATGGCCTCAAGATCTTTTTCGATGTACTATATATGCCTATGTACACCAATGGGCTGATATAGGCTGGTGTTATTGTGTTGTAGTAAGGTATGTTTTTGCATTCAAGCAACAGAGGGACGTCCGTTGTCACGATTATAAAGCTGACAAGTAAAGCTGGTTATCTTTACTTGTTCTCAGACTGACCGCATGGTAGAGCGTATCTCCGATGTCCGGTCGGAAGGTAACCCGAGCGGGGAAGCCTTACAACACCGCTTCCATGTTCCACCCCACATTATCGATGTAAAGGTTGTACTTATGATACTTATTATATCACTCGATCAATTAAATTACAGAAAATAAAAAGATGAAATTACTGGCACTTGAGGATTAGCACCTTCATGCCGCAAGTTCCTAAAATGCGTGACCTACTAAGCAATACTTTGTTATAACTTTATAAGTTGGTTACCACTTAATATCAGGTGGTGCAAGTTCCACGTTCAGGTACCTATCATTAAGAAAAACCCTTAGTTGTTGGGCAAGCCTACTAACCCAAAATAATAATGTTCCAAATTTCGTCAAATCCGTTAAGCTCTTCGGGGATAAATGGAAATAAATCAGATAACTTTCAGTTTCAGAATATTATATTAAAGCACTGTTAAATATTCTATAATCGGCCTTCTGTGGCGCAGTGAGCGAAGGTCCGCCTGAGACGTAGAAGGTTGCGGGTTCGATTCCCGCCGCGGGACAAATGTTTGCATTTTCTGCAGATATTTGTCTCGGGTCTGGGTGTTTTCTATGTATGATAAGTATGTATTTACAAAAAAAACTGTATATGTGTAGTATATAAATCATGTAGTTCCCATAACACAAGCTCTGCTTAGCTTGGGGCTACATGATGCTGTGATATCGTCCAGCATTATTATTTAATCAATTGCCCTTAGGTGCTAGGCAAGCCCTCCCTCAATAATCTAACAAATTTTGTCAACACCCGGTAAACAAACATGTGTATTACCGGGAGTAACAATCACTCCAAAAACATTCGGTTTCAGAAAATTACGTTAGAGCACTTTTAATTATTCTATGTTAATAATTATTATGTAGTTAAAGTCAGATTACTGATATCGTTATTTTATGCGACTATGTGTGTTTTTTGTACACACAATATTTTGTTATAGTAAATTATATTTTCTGATATACATTTCATATAGCATAAACAGCTGACACGATTTTCTTATTTTATAATTAGTCTATTACAATGTTTTTTATATGGGTAACGCACAAAAGCAGCCGGGTGCGGAAGCTAGTGTAAAATAAACTAAAAAGATTAAAAAAGCTCAATGATCTGTTCCTTGACCGGACACAAAGGAAGCGGCGCGGCGTGGGATAGGGGTGCGCGAGCGCAGCGGGAACTACCACCTGTGTTAACGCCGACGCATATGATTTGATACTTTGAGTTTTCAGATTAAATGTGCAGTAGTACTACTACGAGGCTTAAGAACTTCTAAGTAACTTATGTACTTGTGTTTTTTTGTGGTGTTAGGTCACTAACACTACAAAGACAAGCAGACGCAGACTGATTTATTCTGGTGTGGTGTGGAATGTGCACAAAAAAAGTTTACTTTTCTTAGTGCACAGTTTATGACTCCATACTATCGTTAAAAAACACAATAATATATGTTAGTAATTTGATTTAATTATTGTATCGTTCTACGTAAAGTATCATGATATTGCTATCTTGTTTGGGTGGTGCCTTCACCCGGGTTACCGGCAGCGGCAACCGTTGAGAGGAAGCACCAGAGATGAAGAACATTTTGCATAAAAGAAAGCTTCAGGTAGAGATACAGAAAATTATATTGTTTTGTCATTTTCATTAGATGCTTGCAGATAAGATTTTGTTGGAGAAGATTTTAATGGATGCTACGCTTAAATTAATTCACTTGAAGCTTCTTGGGAAGAAATTCATAGATATTAGAATTATTAATTTTTTTATGTAAGATTTTTTATCGTAGTCGAAAAGATTAAAAAGCCGGCTAAAGCCGTTGTTGTAATTTCTGGTATTTTTCTTCTTAATTATAGATATTATAATCGACCAGGTGGAAAAAGGGCTCTAATTAGTTACTTTAAGGAGGAGTGGAGGTAAATTATCATTCTCCTGCCCTAGTCCCACGCTAGGTGGGGTCGGCGCATCATGTTTTCTTCTTCCACTAACTACTAACAGCCGTCAAATCTGTGGACAATCCTTTCGTTCTCATATCCTCTTTCACACAATCAATCTACCTCTTCTTCAGACTCCCTCTATCCGTGCATCCAGCCGCATTTATAGTCACATACATCACGTAAATATGCAATGTTAACGACCAACGCAAGTTAAATGAATCTCCTCGAAAGCCTTCGGAGTTACGCACCTCTGGCGGGCGAGGCACCTGCGCGCGCACGTGCCAACTGTCCCGTGTCTCCCCCACGCCTGCGTCCGGGGCGCAGACGCAGCCTTTTGTATCCCGAAGTCATTTCCTGAGCCTGAGCTTATGTTCAAGAAGCTTTTATGAGTGTTTTTAAGTATTTATTTACGTCCGTGGTTTCGCTCGGTACCCTGATAAGACCTAGCCATAATGATATGATGAGGTTTGGTGTCAGGGGTCTGTCCGAATGTATATTCAGAGGCTGGAGAGCAGTAGAAATACCGGTTTTCAAGTCCTACACTCTCCAGATTCTGGCGAAGCACAAAGATGTACTCATGGATCCGAATTTCTGGCCAGCGGGTATCGTCAACAGACGCTTTAGGGAAGGGGCACTGAAGCGAAATCCCTCCGCCTAGGTTTATAAGTAGTATGCAATATATAAAATATGTATCTTAGTATGTTAGGTATTTATAACTATAGGCCTCTGTAATTGTATTTTTGTATGTGCATATTGCCTGAAATGATTATTTATTTATGAGGACAGGGGCAATGAAGCTCATCAGGGGATACCTATGGCCAGCAGTGGACTACTACAGGTTAATTATGATGATGATGATGATGATGAAAGAAAAACCCTAGTCAAAAACAACAACACAATCAGGCTATATCAGTAGGCTGGACAGTACGCTGGCCTTCCCTATTATGATGAGGGATATGCCTGTAATCTCCATGCGGGTTGGGGATTGCAGAACACAGCCTATCGCTTAGTTTAATAAATAAATATACTTGCATAATAACCTGGGAGATGGTGTTACTTGACCGAACCTCGTAAGATAATTTTACACAACAGCATATAGCCACAAAGTAGGCACAGCTTGTATTTGTAGGAACCATATATGATCTAGCGAGAACTTCAGCTCAATCCATTGAATAGTTTTGGTGTGAAAGAGGATCCTCTTCACATTCCCTCTATTACCTAGATGTGTTAAGAAAAGCTCGCTGGACTTGACAATGGAAATAAAAACGTTACCGTTTTCTTTGAGTTTTCTAATGTGTGGTATTGCTATCTATCACTCTACTCCTTTGAAAAATCTGCAACCATTAAGCTAAGCTTTTCAGTTAGTCCTCATCCTAGGTATAAAGAAAACATGGTTTCGTCAGTGTCATTGATTCATGAATCGTATGAGATTCATCGTTCAGATAATCCACTCACATTGTGATCATCCGAGCACGATGCATCGCACACGCATTGACCATCGATAATGTCGCTTAACCACTCCGCCGCCGACTTAAATACCTTCGCCAAATCCGTTGGCTAACGGTCAAAATGACCCACGAACTGTATCAAAGCACAGGACCTAACACAAAGCGAATCATTAAAAAGAGACCACTCTTTTGTCTAGCAGACAACGCATCGAACTTTCCCAAAGGACGGTCTTTTGTCCTTCAGACCTTCCAACGTTACAATTTGGCAAAGAAACTAGAACATTCTCACGCACGCAAAAATTTCACCGATAGACAAACGTCCAAAATACAGGAACTGAATAGGTGACGAACAATAAAATAGATTCGCAATAGGGATTACAAATAATGCCTTGTAAGAAAAGGGTGGTGTTCTATGGACAGGTCAGTAGGGTCATCGGATGACCCCATCACTCACGGTGCACCGATTTCGGGGTGTTTAACAGTCGTAAAGGGTTGTCGTGACCCTGGCTTTATGCAGCGGGTCATGGGTTGGCTACCTGCGGACGGGTCACTCGGACCCTGCCCAAAGAATGGACAATTAAAACGAGAACTAACGCATCGAACGTTGTAATTCGGAAAATCGCGATAACCTCTGCTTTACAGTTGATTTAGTGATACCATTACGTTGGCTATTTGTAGCAATTTAAATGATATTTTAGGGGAAACGTTGTTACTTGACCGAACCTCGTAGGTAGAGCCAGGTTTAGCAGCCGAAAATAAAACGGTCACTTGTTGCTTGTCGCTATAACGATAATTAACGGTTAAAATATGGTTATTTTAAAAGGAAAACTACCTTAAGCAAACACAACTTATAATTACCTATTGGAACACAAGATTATATTCCTTTTTTTGGTAAAACATAAAAGTGTTAGTTTTTTAGGAATGTCGTTTTCTTACAACCAACGGTCAATTTCAGAATACGCACACAAAGGTAGAACTGAATATTCGGCTAAGCACCTAATCATACCACCGCCTGACGTATAACGGTCATAGCCACTTCACAAAGACCGTCTTTTGTACTCCATATTATTAAAATCGTATAAAGATACGCCTTTGGCGAATCCGTTGGACGCCATCGGACAATGCAAAAAGTAGAGCATAGAAAACTGTTTCCCATAAAAATATCGCTAAAAGGGTGGTCATAGATACCTTTGTTATGGACAGTGAGAATATTTGCAGAACGGGTGCAGAAATGGGTCAGTTAGACCCTGTGGAAGACAGTGGGCGCTTTGTTGTGGCATCGCAGGGTTATGCAAATCAGTTGGCGAGAACAATGCGCGGGCGCCGTGAGATGTGCAGTCTAAGATGTTTATGTAGCACCATGTCGTACTAAAAAGCACTTGTGATAGACGGATCGCATTGAGTAAACAAATCAACTTTAAAGCGATATGGTACTAAAATGTATGTATAGACTGAAAAGACAGATGGACAGATTTGTTGCGTTCTTTTCTTATGTTGGCGGTAATGTGCAGAATTGCCTGGAGATAGTTGTTGTGGTATTAAAGCTGTCAAGTGGATGGCCGAGGTTTATTGATTTGTAAAAACTACTGAGAAGTATACAGTCTAGGATCTGTCTAAAGTTATAACTTGGTAATTTACCTCTACCTACTTTTAAGTTTCTTTACATATTATTTCCTTTTGAGTTTATCGAAAAACGCAATAAAACGCAGTGCTTTTTAACTCGTACCTACTTAGGTCTAAGTGCCATTTTTTTCAATTATTAGATAATCCAGTAAAAATTGCTTCATAACCATCCTCATGAGCCTAATGAGCGCCATTGCGCCCTGTCCTCAGCTTGACGCATCCAGCTTCTATCAACAGCCTTTCGCAGATCGTCACTCCACCTGGCCGGAGGACGTTCTACACTACGTTTAAATTGCTTATTCATACGTTAGATATTTAAATTTCATAGTTCAGTACATTTTAGAATTCTCTAACTGTAACTGACGCTTCAAAAAGCGGACCTGAGAGAACCTAGAAATATTAAAAAAAGGAACATGCTTTATTTAGTTACCAGCTTCTACCCGCCACGCGGCCGCCGTTTCACTGTCGCGGTACCTACCCAGACAAATAGTTGATTTTATCCCAGGCTACGTACAAGTACGTGAAAATTTTCAGATAAATCTGTTCGGTAGTTTTTGTGTGATGGAGAGGCAAATATATCACAATTCACATGTTCACATTGCACAAACTTTTGCATTTATAATGCTTGCAGGATGGATATCGAAAACATCCAGTCTTACTGGATTATTTTCTTATTTAATTCTAGTAAGAAAATATTCTAATATTATGTCCAACTTGAGTTATTATTAGGAACTTTGGTTGATGTAACGTGGAAAGAATATACTGTAACACAGTCTAACAAAATCCATTCAAAGTTTTTTTTCCTTATGGCTCAGGCTTGGACAATTTTAATTGATCTCGTCTCAAGTGTCGTCGATACAAAACTAATAAAATATTTATTTCAGAAACTTATAAAACTTAATACTTAGAATTAGAAGTCTCTTTTTAGGCAAATATTTGCTACACTGAACACTGAACAATGTTGTTTCTTGTTTTACTTTCTTATAATCTGCGGTATTTTAGCGTATTTCTAGCTATCTTGCTCTGAAATCATTTTAGTATTACGTTGTTGCCATCAGAGCCTCATGGCTGGATGCCATAATTTAAAGATTGATTGCTTTTATCATCAACATCATCATTATCATCAGCCTGTAGTCCACTGCTGGACATAAGCCTCCTAATGAGTGCCATTGCACTCTGTTCTGAGCTATGATTGCGTTATTGACTGCCAATTTACTGGTGTTAGTTCATTAATAGTGTTTTAAATAGTAGGGATTTGGGATCAAATGGTTATGAATATGTAGCTTTTCAGTATTCGGGCTAACGCCCGCAGGTCACGCATGGTCGCAGGCAAGGTCACGCATGGATGTGAAACTGTAAGACAGTATATACAGACTGTATATACAGATACTATTTTTCAAGCAGGTTGACGCAGTGCCCCTCAATTACCGATACCTAATTCATTTTCCAACTCTTTCCCCCTCATTTTCTTGTCACTGATAATGAACAAGCTCTCAAGGTGGGAAGTTGACCTCAATAACCTATTAATGCCAACGAAAAACCATCCTTATGTCTCAAACAATACAGTCTTTCCAAATTCTTAAAAACTATACTGGCTGATTACATCTTCGTCTCCGGAAGTCTTTAATGCGTTGAGATAGGGTTGCTTTTTGTTAGTTTTCCTGCGGCTTGCGTTATCACTTGCGGGTTGTTATCAGCACGGTTCGCTGAGCCCGGCAGATGTGTGGAAGACAATCGATTTTTCGTCGTTGAATTCGTCGGTAAACTTATTTGTATTATTATTTCATCATCATCACCATCCACAGCCTAATTTCACCCACTGCTGGGTATGAGACTCTACCATTATCCTGCGCTAATCTAACGTACGTAGCCCATGGATGAGTTTGACAATTTCGTTTTCCATATTACAAGAATATTTAAAATGGAGTACCTATTCAAGTTTGAAGGCTCTCGGACCTAGCGCTATAGACACTGACATTGGGCTGTATTATCCATTGCCACCCTCCTAGAGTGATCCCAGCCAGCCCAACTCCTTAAAATAACGGTGAAGGACTTTGGGTTGGGGACAAAATTGCTCGTGATGCGTGCTGATGCTGACTGTATATGTGAGCTTTGATCAAGCAGGTTTTGCAACCCTGATTTCGCTCTGGCTTAATTTTTGGCAGTGCATTGTAAGATTACATACTCCACTGTTTCCTCTTCTTGAAAGCAGCAGCAGATGGTATAATCCGTAGTCTATCCGTAGTGATAATGATAAAACTAATGTTGGTGCATAGGTACGGTAGATAGACTTTTTTAATTTCTATTACCTCAGATTAATACCTATTATAAATAACAAAGTTTGTGTATGTGAGTGTCTGAATATATTGGTTTCTACTCTACTCCATGGCTAAATGGATTTCGATGAAACTTGGTATACACATAGTACTATATAGAATTAATACATAGGCTTTTAACACGCGAGCGAGGCCGCGGGCGGAAGCTGGTCTATAAAATCATGACCATTATTAACCATTAGCTAGCACAACATCCCACTTACCTACTGAACTATGTCAGTGTTAAATAACAGTAGATATAATCAGTATAAGTACAGCATTAATCTCGTTAAGATTTCCAGGTATGTGATTCAGAACACGAGATGCTGGGTCAAGTTCGGTCAACGAAGTTCCCACGGTCCATCGACACAAAGATGTGGACCCACATGAGATAAGCGATAAACGTACCTACCTAGATTGACACTTGATATTCTAAAACTTAGCTTCATCTTGTAAATGTAAATGTAAATGGACTTTTTTATTCCGCAATTGGACTCCAGTTGGTCCATTGTGCGTGTGGGAGATCTGGTTAAATACTTAGCGAGCCTAACTCCGCCCAGAAGCACAGAAGATTCCTGGGGTCTTCGCAGGCTTCGAGGAGTGACTTCGGTGTTTCAAGGATTTGTTCACGTTGTGATGCAACTCCCACGCATTCCAGGATTACGTGGGCTGCTGATTCTTCTTCGTTCAGACACCCTCTGCAGAGTGGGCTGTCTGTTGCTCCGATGTTGTAGAGGTGTTTGTTCAAAGGAGTGTCCCGTGAGGGTACCATAGATGGTGCGAAGATCTTGTCTTTTGAGTCTTAACAGACGACTAACAACCTCATCTTCATCATTTTTTTTTCTATATTGATTAATTTAGACCATATCTCTCCTGATTGTTAGCGAAAATGCAGTCTAGAGCACGCAGGAAGAAATCTGCTAACTTGTGACTTGAAGACCAGATTATAATTATCGGGGAACACGTACTCGGGTATGGCCAGCCGGGTATTCTACTGCTTGGCGGTGCGCATGATAATGGTGGAAGAGAACCGCTTTGTACGCATTTAAGGTATGTCTACCGTATGGCGATATCACCATGCAGTTGCGCCTGGTTGTCCGATGGTGGAATGGATCATCAGCCTATAGAAGTCCACTGTGGGACTTAGGTATATCCCGCGAGGTTATATATAGCCATTGCGTTCTGTACCCCTAGTACAAGTTGCACAGATCGCAAAACTTTCTTGGTTTACCATATCGAGCTCAATTTTAATGTACGTTTTTAGGGTGATGTTACCGAACCGGTGTTTGGAAATTACGCAGCTGGTTTTAAGTAGATATATCAAACAATGTACGTCATGTAATCTTCTTGCAGATTGCAATACTTATCACTCAAAACGGTGAGGTAATCAACGAAAAGGTACTTCAAAATTGAGCTCGATATAGTACCTATACTATAAAAGTTTTCAAATTGTGCAACTCGTAGTAGGCCCTCTGTCCTCAGACGCATCCAGTTTCCACCGTGGATTTTTATAGTTACAGGAAAACGTTCCTAGAAGACCATCCAAAACTTTTTCGAATATTCTGAACTGCATTCACAGATTTAGGAAAAACTGTAGTCAGCGAAATAATTGCGTAGATATATACCAAACATTATTTTATGCCAATCGATACTGATATGAGTACTAGAAACTACAGAAAAACTTTTTATTCTATAATCCCTTATATTTACCCTTACTTATACATTTTGTACAGAAAATCGATGAATGAACTTTGCCCTTACTGCCTCGTCTCAAAAATCCACTCTGTATAGGTCCAGTCTATGGGAACCATCCAAGCATCATAGATGACCCCATGCATTTTAGCAACACATCCGGCTATTAAAGATCACAGTTTAACCCTTGTCCATTCATCTCTTTAATTTTCTCATTCTAATCGGCTAACATCCTAAAAAGCGCGGCCGAGTCGACCCATCTCGCAAAAAAGATCATTGTCTCTGGTGTTGGGACTAAAAGGATGAACTGGCGATTTCCGGGTATAACCGGTCTTGAACCGGTTTAAACCGCCGTCAGATAATGCTTTGTTTATGGTAATTTGGCACTTTGTTTGGGGTTTGTTTTTGCGGAGACGTGGGATAAGGAAGCTGTGAATGAGATTAGCGGTCGTGTTGTGAAGAATTTAGTTAAGTACATTGATTTGTCCGTGCTCTCAATTGAAAAACAAAAGCAAAGACATTTCGTTAGGTACCTACCTACATGATTAGTGATAATTTTATTTAAAAAAAAATATTATTATTCTTTTCAAGCCTGAAGAAATTTATATTGTATACATCTTTTAGCAGGTGACCGTACAAGGAAATAAGCGACTCTTATAGTACCAACCAAACGTGCCGTTTAAGTATTTAAGCATTCTCTCGTTAGTACTCCGAATTGAAGAATCACTATGATCATGATCATTCATCATCTACATACCCTCAGTGTTAAAATGATTTGCAGTCTGAAACAGAGGCCGAAGCATTTTGAACGTATTTTGATATGTCGTACCTATTACTAGGTAAATGTATACGTATCTTAAAACTTTTGCCAATGTTATTTCAAATCTACGCTATTTCATTGGCCAAAATTTTAAGATGCGCTTACGATACAGCATATTTAAACTCTGTGTGTATGTTTTTTAAGCATAACTTACCAATTCCCACATTTAAAAAATGGCGAGCAGCTTTGAAAGGATTTCATTAATTAAATACATTTTAATTTATTCATGCATTTCCATCGTAAATATATTTCATAGCAATATACGATAAAAAAATGTGTGTTTAACAATATATTCGATAATTTTATATAGAAAAAAAATTATTTTCAAGCTCATCTTTCTCACAAAATCTGTTTACACTCGCAGCTTTTTTGTCTCCATAGAATCTAACCCTTCCAGTATGACCACTTGTAATCTATCACGTCTCCTTTGTTGTCCCCTCTAAGACGTTTATGCAAATATTAGCAATTAAAAATAGCGACGGTTTGCGAATCTTTTGTTTGGCTTGCAGATGGACGTTGTACCGGAACTTGGGGGAAGAAATTATCTTTACTTTGGACTTCGTTTTGGATGCAACAGTTGTTTCAGGCAATTTAGAAATCTTCTTCGTCCTTGCTCTTTCCCATTTTAGGTGGGGTCGGCTCTCCTGATTTTCTGGTACCAGGACAATCTGTCCTGGGATGCCGGGTCAGGCAGATCTTCCTCCGATAGGAGTTTCACTAAATATTTGATCATTGCTGGGCACTGGCCCAATTCTTGAGAGTTTCCCATTCTAGATTCTTTGTTTATTAAAGAATCACGCAATAACCACTGGTTCAATTTAGATAAAATAAATAAATAAATAATAAATGTAGTTTCATACATGATAATTTAATTACATACTGTGGTTTTGTAGAAGTACCTACTACAATTTTTTTTCTCCTTTTTGATTAGTTTTTATTTTTGGTTTAGTAATTGGGTTTTTAACCGAGTTCAAAAAAGGAGGAGGTTCTCAATTTGTTTGTATTTTTTTAACATTCTACTCTTCTATAAGAACCCCTTAGCAGGTGAAGGTCTCCTCCAAAGATAAACATGTCTTGAGAACTCTTGAAAGCAAAATTGAAGCCAATACTGACCAGCCGCCTTTTGTATCGTCTTTCAAGCGAGCACACAGTCTTCCCCTGTTCTGTTTTGTTTCCCTTTCTCTATAGTGCCTAGATATATAATGTTGACGATAATGAACACATCGGAAATCGTTCCCTTATCGAAAAACTCAAATGTTTCTGTACAGCATAACATTCAACTGAGAATATGAAATTGCTCGAATCGTAAACTGAGAATGGTAAATTAATTGGACACATTCCCAATGAAATTTGATTAGTTATGAAGTCACTCTTACTTCTTTTCGTTATCGTAAAAGCAGTTGAATGTGAAAATGAAGTTCCTGGGAAAATAGTGACATTTGAAAGAGTTGCTACAGAAAAAAGTGTTGATGATGAAACAACGCCACCGCCACCTCTTATGGCAGAAATAGTTCCAGAGTGGGAAGAAATAGGCCAATTACGGTATAAAATAGTCGACGAACGCATTCACCATCAAAAGTCTAATATACGGCTGATAAAAGGAAAGATTGTAGGAAAAAATGAAACTAAAAAAACATGAAATAAGAAAATTATTAAAAAATATCTTGTGAGAAGTGGTACATTTTTTTATATACTTAACTAAACGTAATTGTTTTAAAATAAATAAATATTTATTTCATATTATTATTTACTAGCTGACCCGGCGAACTTCGTACCGCCTTAGCGTAGCAATTTTCTTAATATTTTTTTCCGTAAGAACCTTCTCCTAATAATAACAAATACAACAAAAAAAGAATTAGTGAAATCGGTCCAGCCATTCACGCGTGATGCCGTGACCAAGGAAAACGGGTTTCATTTTTATATATATAGATAATAACTTAACATGACTTCATATCAGATCACACTAATACTACTTCCTACTAATATTATAACTACGAAAGTTTGTGAGTATGGATGAAGTAGGTATGGATGAATGCCCTTGTGACCTACTTTAACACATAGGCTACTTTTACTACGCGAATGAAGCCACGAGTAGCTAGTATAATATATAATATGGTAATTACTTATTTTAAACTAACCCATAAAACTAAGAATAGTAAACATCCATGGCACATTGATTGAAGGCATGCACTATAGTAGGTGAAGCTGGCAAGCAGCCATTAAAGATAGGTATTATTTTGCAATAGTTGATCCCTCCATTATTTGATTTTTCACTCAGCAAAAAATCATATCACCACTTGAATGCTGCGACTACAAGCGTTACATATGACATACAAGTGATACAAAATTAGGAATCAAATAAGTGGGTAGGTACACAAACATTTTCAGTACTATGTAATTGTATGAGCATTGAAAATTCAACTTCATACAAAATATCCGTTGTAACTTACCTAAAAGACCAGCCTATTCACTCCACTGCTGGACATAGGCTTCCTCTAGAAAGGGGATGTGGTAAAAATCGCCATTCGGGTTGGGGATCGCAGACATCTTGCTGCTGCCTGTCGACGGTCAAAGGATGAAGCTGTGCCATTAAGCCGGCTTTTGACTTTTGGGATATATATTACAACTTGATCTATAATATTTTATCGCTCATCGTACATTTTGAACGACACACCTCCCCGGACACCGCACCTCCCTCTGCCTTGCCCTGAGTTTGAAGTGTCAAATGATCACGTGTAACATGGTCAAACGCTGACTTCAGGCTGCGCTATGCCGCAATCAACCGCAACATATTTTCATCATAATATTCTGAGTGGCGTATGTCAAAGACATATGTCCAGCAGTGGATTATGTTGATGATGATGATAATTAGATTAATAAAAATTTGCCCTCAAAAACCCTTGGTCAGTTCAAATCCGTTTGACCCTTGCACTGTAACTCGAGCGGGGGTCATCTGGACCGCGCTGGACAATGGTCAAACTCCAGAAAAACTGCCATTGGTTAAACTAACAATGGTCGAAATGACCCATTGAAATTAACATTGGTGACCTCCTTGGGTTGAAGAAAGGGTGCCTTTTGTATCGTTGGATTAGAGGTGTAACGGTGTTGAAATTCAATGACAACTCACCCTTTATAATGTGTTGAGAAAAAATGGGGCAGGTAAAAAATAATGATGGAGAAAAGAAGATAAGAGGTTTTATTAGTATTAGCCAACTATGCGAAGGTTTTCGATAACGGATACCGGGATCTGCGGGGTGATCTGCGGGGTGATCGGCTTACTCTGTTGCAAACAGAAATGATAGACACCGATCCTGTTTTTACAAATTATGACATTTCATCGGTCGAAATTCAATGAACATCAATTGACAAACTGTCACAGTTTATTAAAACGGGATCAGTGTCAATGATTGCTATTTGCAACAGAGTAGCCAATCACCCCGCTGATATACAGGTGGTTTTTTGAGAAGGGTGGTGATGAAACTTGCTATTTCCTTTCATTTTTAGTAAAACATTTATTTACAAAGATTGATCTGAATCCTTATCAGCAACAGAATCCATTGGTTCAATATTACAGGGTGTAATTTTTTTTTAAAAATCATTCGGGTCCATTTCCGTCAAAAGTAAAGATTTTTGAAGAAAATAAATATGCAGTTATTATTTTCTTAAAAATCGAGGGCATGACATCTCTCACGACTTTTCCCTAACTCTCGTGGTTTCGGACTTGGCCATCACCGCCCTTCTCAAAAAACCACACTGTATTTGTTACTAGCGGCCCGTCCCGGCTTCGTACGGGTGGACATAGGACACTTTTTTACACTTTGGTTTACGTTACTTGAGTTTTAGTAAGGATCCCTAATCTTTTCTAGCAATAAATATAACCTATGTTACTCAGGGTGAATGTAGCTTTCCAATGGTGAAAGAATTTTTGAAATCGGCACAGTAGTTTATTAATTACAAACATACACACACACACACACAAAAATACAATTTTTTCCTCTTCATAATATTAGTGTAGAAAAGCAAACCGGGCGAGTCAACTACCCATCTATCTCTTCAAAAGCCGAGACCAACATCTAAATGGTCCTTTTGAAGCAAGGAAGCGCTCAGATCTAAATGCTACCAATAGGTCACCCAAGTAGTGAACAGTCATAGTGTTGCTTAGTTCAGAATTTGAGTGATCCTCATCACGAGCGCTTCGTTTTTAAACAATAAATAAATAAATAAATGATCTAAGGCCTTTTTTTTAATTTACTATGGGCCAGCTCTTGACCTCGAGGCTTGCGTGGGCAAGGATGAGGTCGACGATGGGGCGAGCTTTCCCAGAAGATGCCTATTAACTCTCTTTTTGAAGCCGTTAGGGTCATAAGACAATGGAAAAAGAGGCGCTGTAAGCTTCCATAAGATTCCATATTTTAGCAGTGCGCATTATAAATGATGTTTGGAAGCGCTTAGTCTTGTTAAATGGAATATCAATGGCCTTTTAATTACACTCTCTTATTATTATTTTTATTATTATTATTCAGCCATTTGATCCCGCTGCAGGCTCCCTCCCCTCCTTCCACTCCTCGCGATTCGTCGCTACCACAGGCCAAGATCTTAAATACGCGTCAAGCTCATCTCGCCAGCTTTTTCTGGGTCTTCCACGTCGCCGTCTGGTGTTTGGTGGGATCCAGTCTGTTATGGTGTTTGCTCACAAGTGGTCGGACATTCGGCAGTTATTTCCAGCCCAGTTCCACTTCAAGCTGGAGGCTTTATGACTAACATCGGCGATATGTGTTTTGGAGCGCAGTATGCTGTTTCTCACGCGGTCAGACAGCTTGACTCCTAAGATACTGCGCTCCATGGCTCGCTGGCACACCCCTAGGGCGAACTTTTGATGTTTAGTCAAAGACCAGCATTGTGCGCCTTATGTCAGGATAGGAAGATTTACACTCAATTAAATAAATAAAAGTAGATGTGCTCCATAATTTAGCACACAATAAACACGATACAGTAACCAAAGTTTGCATAACTGCGTTGCATTACTGACACGCTGCTCGGTCTAAATGATAACCAACCGGTCTATGTTAATAGTTATGTGGACTGAGAGTAAAATGACCAAGCTATGATATTGCATTCAAAGAAACACAAAGTAGAGTAAAAAGTAAGTAAGCAAAAAGTAGAGTTTATCGAACGTTACAACTGCGGGTTGATTGGCTAGCTCAATTGTAGCGAAACAGAAATGATTGACACCGATCCTGTTTTTGCAAACTTTGACATTTCATCCGTCGAAATTCAATGAACGTCAATTGACAAACTGTCACAGTTTGTTAAAACAGGATCGTTGTCAATCATTTCTGAGTGCCTAGTGCGAGTTCTTACTAGCTCGATCGCGTTTGCGTTTACGCAAATTAGTATGGAAAGGAGTTAGTGCCTCGCGTTTTTCACTAGATGGCGCTACCTCGATTCCATATAATTTTGTAAACGTAAAGGTAAACGCAAACGCGATAGAGCTGATAAAAAACTCGCAATGGCACCCTGTTTGCAACAAAGTTAGTCGATCACCCCGAAAATGTCGATGTGGATGATGTTCCATCAGAGCTAAAACAGGGGGTCCTTCAAAAGGCAGGTATTTAATTTCCTCAAGGGCCGGCACAGCTCTTCAGTATTTCCTCTGGTGAAGTAGGTGTCCATTGGCAGCGGTGACAACTTTCCATTAGGTGGCCCGTTTGTTTGTCTGCCAGCTTTGGCAATTGGCAAAAATATGTGCCTGATTTTTCTCATCAAAAAATACCTAAGAAGGATTAGTGTTATACGAAAGAGGAAACTAGGCACAAACTCTTTTTGAGAGAACACTTTAGGCACAGGTTCAAAGAGCGCAATCCCTTGTACGTTAAAAGTAATTCCATATAACCAAGAGTCTGTCGAATGTCCACAGAGTATTTAGCGCAACGAAGAATAAGATTTCTTTTCTCTGTCTAGGATTTAGCGTAAAATCACTGCCCGGGGCTCGCGTAGTGATGTATGCATGCTAGTGATGTGACTAATCGAATGTGGGAATTGGCCGAATCGCCATTCAGGTTCTTTCGAGCTTGTTCGTTCACTGTGAATTTTTCTACATTCAAATCCAGTCCATCTAAACCTTGCTTTCCTACTTAATAAATTAGAATTAGCACACGCTGGGTATCCGCTAGTACCTAACTTCTATAATATTACTACTCTGGAGAAATAAAATAATTGCGTACTTAGACTATTTTACTATGTCTACTTGCAATGTAAGTTGTAATGGATACTTGAACAAATACTGTAACATAGTGAGTGTGTCCTTGACGGGTTTGAATAGTAATAAAATATTTTCCTTTTAGTATTTTTCGCTGATTCTAGGGATATTCGGATAATTTTGAGTTCAACATACATACAGTGATTATGGGTCTATTTCATAATTATCATCATCAGCATAGCAGTTCACTGCTGGACATATGCCAACCCTAATGAGTGACATTACGCCCTATCCTCAGCTAACTCTATTTCTTAAAATACGGGTAAGTTATCTTCCAGTTATAATGACTGTTACGTCCGGTGACTCTAGCTTACTGGGAGATAAATTATTATGCCTTAGATTAACCCACAAACAGGTAGGTAGCTTACACTCAACAGTATAAAGTGCCCTCCGAATCAAGGTTTATTTGAAATAGTTTTTCATTCGTAATAAATTAATGCTGGATTCTTTCACACAGCGTCATAATAGCCACAAACTAAGCAGAGCTTGTAACCAGTGACGTGGTTCCCATAATGGAAGCACATGACTGACATACATACTGCTTTACTATTTTTTATACGTTTATATTTTTCAGGGTTCTTCTAGATTTTTTTAACATGATGTACATACCTAATGTACATTTTACTATAAGTATTGAGCTGTTATAAATAAAAAAGAAGGATAAAAAAAAATTGTTCACTGATTATAGTTTCTGGGTATGGGTAGTCGCCATTACAATAGCAGAACAGGACCTGACTGGTCTTATAAACCGTAAAACGATGCCTCTTATTATTTTTATTGGTAAAAATAATATATATATGTATATATACAAGAGGCTTATCATCTTCATACCTCAAGATGGTGGACGCAGGGCGTTGCATCGTTGAGAATGGAACAAGCACTTGGTTCACCTGATGTTAAGTGGTAACCATTACCTATCACAAAGCATTGCATCCTAGATCACGTTTTTTGGAATGTGCTCTACGATGCAAAGCCTACGTCCACCAACTTGAGGTATGAAGATGATAAGCCCTATGTGCCTGTAAATTCACCGGCACCCACACCCTTCAAACCGAAACACAGCACAGCTGCTTTACGGCAGAAAAGTCCTGGTGGCAGTACTTCCCCGGACGAGCCCTCCACAAAGAACTCTTCTACAACTAAAAAATATATACGTCATATTGACGAAATTGTGAAACGATGTTATTCCATTGAAAATAAAATGAATGTTTTTGTGAAATAGATGAAGACACTTTTTTCTAAACAGATAACAAGCAATGCAATTTATATGTATATTTGCATCAATATTATCTTCGAAATCAAATCAATATGCAGAAATTACGTGCGTATCGATTGTTCATAGATTCTGATCCCACGCATGGGAACAAACGAGATGAGAGAAGGAAATTAGCATGTTGGATTGTAGTATTTTTTTCGATTGGAAATCTGCGTATGTTAGTGATTTTCCCTCCGTTTTGTAAGGTGTGATGGTATGGAAGAAAATGGTTCCTAGGTTGTTGATCCTAAACCTTCAAAGATGTTAATTATTTTTTCATTTAGAACCTTAACTTAGGAACACTTTGAATCGTCAACTGTTTTTACTTTACACCGCTTCATAACGCGACCAAACAGAGAAGATTTAGGCTGAAATAGAAGACTTTGTTGCTTACAATTACCTACTCTTTGGTTTTTAGGTAATTGAAGACAGTTTCATCGTCATCTAAAAAATTTGATTTTTTTTAATAAGCTTGATTATAAACTTTCAAATTTTACGTTTAACGTAATCTTTGTAGATTGAGACAATTGAACACGTTTTAGTTATAGGTAATCAAATGACTAATTAATAATAGAAATAATTAAATTGTTTCGTATTCAATGAAATTGATAAAAAAATTCACTTGTCACTTGATTTGATCAATAAGATTATCTTCCTCACAGTGGTACAGTGGTACATACTAACATCTATGTATGTTTATAAATAAAATAAACTGTATATGATTAGATATCAGCAAAGCATTTATGAAAATAGGTATTTCCTACCGGTGCTATCACATACCTATATTGTATTGTAGTACAAAGGTGTACTCATAGTTCCTGATACTCATGTTACAGGAGAAAATTTTAGTACTGGTTCAACAGCTGTCTTGGCTAATATGTGATACTGTTTGGTGTTATGTTAGCCAGGTAAGAATATATAATATTACTTCAGGACTGTATATCCAGCAGTGGCTGAGGTTGGTGAATATGAGGTGTTTACTCATCATCATCATCATCAGCCTATTATAGAAGTCCACTGAGGGACAAAGGCATTCACTAATAAGCGTAATTGCGCCCTATCTTCAGCTCGACGCATCCAGCTTCTACCAGCAGCATTTCGCAGATCGTCACTCTACCTGGCCACATGTATACCTACCTAAACAGTAAGTTATAATATTCAAGAACGTTACGTCAACAACCTTACCATTAGTAACAATGTTGTAAACAAAGTAGGTAATACACTAAAAATTGCTGGTTATGAACAAAGATGGAACCCCTCGGTTCCCGGAAGCGGAAACCGCATTGATCCAACTTTTAGCTGCACATAGAGTCCGCGGCGGAGACGAATCGATACACGGGTGAAATGCTCACCTGGAGATACCATGGCTCATTGGATTTGGGAGACTTTTTAAAGATTCACCGTGTGAGGTCTAGATTTGGCAGACAATGTTTAGAGACACAAATTTTTCATAGTTGAAAATGCTAAATCTAATACTAGATCACCAGGATCATTATTCATGCAGGATATACGCATCGTTTGAGAGATTAAGCTGAGTATAACCATGCTTGGCATGTTGCATGGCGCAGCATTGTGGTATGGTACCTATATGTCGCGTCATATAAAAAGAACGCGTTTGGCGATTTATCGGTACATTTAATATTTCATATTCTTTATTACAATAATTATGTTAGTTTACTTTGTTAGGTGTTATTAAAGTTAAGTTAGTACATAATTACCCAATTTGGGCGTAGCAACGAACAGAGTGGAGGTGGACCGATTACGTTTTGAAAATAAGTAGGTGTTGCTTATATTTACAAAAGTGTTAAGTAAGCAGCAAAATAAAACTCAATTAGAGTTTGATATCGATAGCTTGTCTTTGAAAAATCATCCAAACTGTAATAACACTTGACGTAGAAACGGCTAGACTAGTTTATTTCAGCTACTTCCATAGCATTATGTCGTACGGCATTTTGTTGTGGGGGAATGCTGCAGATATCAACACCATATTTGTGTTGCAGAAGAGGGCTGTTCGTGCAATTTATAATATGGGCCCCAGAGAATCACTTAGAACTAAGTTTAAAGAAATAAATGTTATGACAGTGCCGTGCCAATATATATATGAAAACTTAATGTATGTCCGAAAACATATTAACATGTTCAAGAAAAATAGCGACTATCATAATGTTAACACTAGAAATAAAGATAAACTAGCTGTTCCCACTGTAAGGCTCCATAAAGTTAGTCAATCTTTTAAAGGGATGTCTGTACGATTTTTTAACAAAATCCCAAATGATGTGATTAATCTGTAAATAAATTCAAAAATGTTGTTAAACGTAATCTATGTAATAAAGCTTATTATAAAATATCTGATTATTTAGATGATATTAAGTACGACGTTAAAAAAATATAAGCCAAGCAGAGTTTCTTGCCAATTCTTCTCTGTTTGGTCACGTTACGAATTGGTGGTAAATTAAAAAAAATGACGTTTCAAAGTGTACTATACAGTTCCTACTGAATAATTGAATTTTGACTTTTTTTGACTTTTGACTTATCTATTAATAATTCTTTTAATTTACTCTCGAAAATAGTATTTTGTTCCTCTTTTAGTTTTTCTGGTATTTTGTTATATATTTTTGCCGTCATGGTCTTTGGGCCGGAACTATGCATACCCGTGCGCAAATACACCCCCTTCGCTTCTTCCAGCGGTCATTTATTTATTGATTTATGTATTAAAATCAAGCATCATTTATAATGCGTACTGCTAAATTAAGGAATCAGCTCCCACCGTCTGTTTTTATTGACTTACGACCCTAACAGCTTCAAAAAGAGAGTTAGTAGGCATCTTCTGGGAAAGCTCGCACCATCGTCGACCTCGAGGTCAAGAGCTGGCCCATTATAAATAAAAAAAAAACAATCCTGTCTTTGGTTTGTATTTTAGAATCAAATTCAAATATCATCGTGAAGATAGGAGATTTTCATTGAAACCAGTCAAAAAACCTGTGCTTGAGTCACTTATACGTGTGAATTATGTTCTTGAATACATGCTTTTGTACGATCTTCTATATATCTTTCTACATAAGTAATATTAATTTTATTTGTGAAGAACATATAATAAAAATATAGGGCAAGTTACAAATCTTCTCTGTTTGATCACGTTACCAATGTTTTTTTTTTAAATACGTGTCTAAGTTATCCCTGGAGCTTCATTGAGTGACGACATTTTCTTTCTTGTTTTCAGTCCTGTTCTACCATGATCCATGGTCACAGCACACACCCTTCAGGTGAGTCACCGACACGAACACTATCTGCGTGTCTGTGTGGGTGTACTCACTATGTGTGAGTGCGAGACCCACTGGCGTCTGCCCTCATTGTGGAATCGCCGAGAATTGGCAATGAGGGCTTTTTTACTGATACTTTTATGAATTCTGTTGAAACTCAAAAAGGTTAAAAAAAAGGTTAAAAGGCTTAAAAGGTTAAGTTTTCCTAGAAAGGAAAACTTTTTAAGCGTAGGTATATCTTCCAAAATGGCATAGATATGCCTACCTAATGATAATGACTGCTATGCAAGAGGTGATACCTAATGAATCCAAAAGAAGTCTGATTTTCAAATAAATGCGGTCTCGGTTATGTGGTTTAAGGTAGTTAGGTAAGACTAAGGAATTCAATCCTGCTTTGAACCTGAATTTGGACTGTGGCTTGAGTGTGAAAGATACTTTTTGGATGGAAATATCAAAGTATAACAAACTTTCCTCTAGGAGCGTTGGTCCATTTCCATACAAAAAATAATGTAAGGTATGTTTTTCCATGTTAATTCCATGTGTTTTTCACACTCAAGCCACCGAAAGTAGCATAAGTTCGTTACACATTTCAAATCCATTACAAAGACAGGTAAAATGGACAACTAGGTATATCATGAAGACGTAAGTACGCCAATGCTATCCATTTTGACCGTAACTGCCGTAACCACTGTGGGTAGGTGTTGTTTTTAATATTTCCACAGACACGCGGCTCTCTCGGGAGCACACATGCGAATTAGATAAACTTTTCTATACAAGGTACATGTGTGCGTCTGTCTGTATGCAGGATAGGGTCATACTCATGTTTAACTAATGTTATATAGCGGCCGTTATAGATATAAACAGTATTATGAACGGCAACAGCATCGAAACCATCCTGGCATAAATTGAAATTATTAATCTAGCAGATTGGTGAAGACACCGGGGCAGGCAACGCTAACGTTAACGTGACGAGAACGATGCCTTTCGCACTAACTGGTGGGAGACAGCAAGTGACCGTAAGTCGTGGAAGGAGACGGGGAGACCTTTTGACCAACAATGGGACAGTATAGATTAAAAAATATATATTATAATCCATTGCTGGGGCGGTGAATGAGAGATGGATGGATTATATGAAAGGAGTGGGCACAGATTTGATAGCTCATAGAGGTGAGTGGCCGAGGAAACCATGGTGTGCCTATCCCACCTAGCGTGGGATAACAGCAAAAAAAAAGTAAAAGTAAAAACTTATTTATTTCAACTTAAACAGCTACATTGTAGTACAAATACATTGTAGGACAAGTATCAAACTATGGGTACATTTAATGAGCATGTAACATGTTTAAGAAGGGTGAGCTTAAACAGAGAAATGAGATTTCTGACGATCCCCACACTAGGCAAGGCCTGTATCGTGAGGATCAGAGTGCCAAACGATTGCCAATTTAATTTGCCACGGTTTACATGCAACAATTTAAGATGGGAAAAACAATAAACTACTAATAACAACTACCATGCATAAATAAAATTAAATTAAAGTAAGAACATAATTAGAGAAGATTAAATAGAAAAATCACAATATGGTGTTTTCATTTCATTAACAAAGTTTCAGTTTCCTCATACGTTAGAGTTTTTAACCACTTCTGGACTGTCACCTTAGCCTGACGGACATTTAACGATTTTATTTCCTCGGGCAGGAGAAGAATGATGATGATTATCCTTTGCTGAACAAGTCTGCTCGTCAGCTATGACAGCTATGACGTATAGTGTTGGTCAGAATATGACGGTGTCGTTATATTGAAGACTTAGCTTAGTCAGAATTTTTTACTCTTTTTGGGCAAAGGGGTGCCCGGGGGAGTTGGGTTTTCACGCTTTTAGGGAGAGGGGTTTTGAAGGTGGGGTAATTCTAGATGACCTATCTCGTATTATGAAACGTCGTAAGTTGGTTTATTTCTCGGTTGAGCTATTTTGGCATGGAGACTTAATCCTTCATGTACCGATAACCGTTGGGGTAAACGAGTTCTTGAGTGGAGACCGCGGCTCGGCAAACGTAGTGTAGGACGCAGGTGGAGGGACGATCTGTAGAAGGCTGCTGGTAGAAGCTGGATGCGTATAGGGAAGGCCTATGTCCAGCAGTGTACTGCTATAGGATGATGATGATGAATTTATAAACAGGTAGGTATCATTTCAATGAATCAATTTTGTCAATCAATTTATGTTGCTTACTAACTAAAGTAAAAGCTCTATGTTTTAGCGTGATTGACAACAAACCAAAGAGGCTGCTTTGAACAACTTCAAAGTAAGCTCTTATCCTTATTGTTCGGTAATTGTAATGATATCGGTTCAGCAACCCTGCATCTCCTAAGACCTCGTTCTCATCAGTACAATACAATTATAGTGGACGTGGTCACCAGCATTGTGACAAGCTTGCGTAAAGTGCGTAGCTTACTGTTTATTGGTGCGTTCTCCACTGTCGAAGCTACTACGTCAATTTCACCGTCGTGTCTCTATGCTAGCTAGTCAAAGTGTTAATTTCATTAAATTGCTTCACTTTGCACAGTATTAATCCTCTTGAGTTGGGTGAGCAATTAGTTCAGTGGTTTAGTCGGGCCGTTCGGGCGTTATGCGATACAAGTTATTATAAATCATCACATTCACATCACATCACACTACCTAATATTATAAATGCGAAAGTTTGTGGGTGAGTGTATGTTTATGCCCACTCAACTCCGTTACGGGTGAACGGATTTGGGTGAAACTTGGAATATATATAGTTTATGACCGGGATTAACACATAGACTATTTTTATACCGGTACGACGCGAGTGAAACCATGGGCGGAATACATTATAAATACGAGTTTTTTGATTTACCTACGCTTTGACCGGAGGAAACCGAGCATCATAAAATTTTGAAATATCGCATACACGTTGTCAGGGTCAAAAGGAAACCCTATGTCCTTTTTTTTTCATAGACAATAAAATTACCTTTTCCGAGGGCAACAAACAAAACTTTTGACAAAATCTACACGTAGCCGCGGCTAAAAGCTAGTAAGTATAGGTAATTTATGTAGGTCTCATAAACGCTTTTAACATAATCATCATCAACATCTTAGCCCGGAATCACGCACTGCGGGTATAGGCCTCCCTTATTTTTTGCCATCATCCACTCTCGTCCAGGTATGCTGCTACTTTCGCAATGGCACCGACGCAATGCGCTAGCGGAAGACCGGGAGCTTTTTAGCCCGACCTGGACCATCTCAAGGCTTTGCTCCGGTGGCCATCGCGTCTTGCCTTTTAACATAAAGTTAGAGAAACTCACAGAGGCAGTGGACAACATCAAAGTATAGGGATCTGCGTGCCGAGAAATCTGGTAGATACAATGCGAGATAATAGAATTAGAGGCACACTATCCCACGAGTATCACTGTCATACAATACTCACATAGTCCTCATAGTACTTACATGTGTTTTACTGTGTGAAGACGAGAGAGGCGCAATTTGTCCTCAAATTGTGGGTATTTACAGATTTGTGAAAGACCTCGAAGAAATTTCCCCACACTGGGTATCGGGATCGTAGGGTACAGCTTCTCGCACCGCCGACGCTGCTGCCCGTCGGCGGTCAGGGAATTTAACTGTGCCGGTGTTATACTATGCTGCATATCACTCAGATTCAGTCTGATTATTTTGGTAGCTACTACGAGTAGCTATCTAAATCTACGAGTATATTTCCCATAGCTCATACAAAGAACAAGAAGAATTTGATTCATCTATACAGATACATATGCATAGATGATGGTCTTGATGAAGAAGAGGTAAGAGTGGGAGTGGAATACGGAAAATAACTTATAAATTGCCTAAGATTTATTAAGACTAGCTTAATTTCAGTAGCGGATTGCGCTTATAATTGTGCAAATACATATTATGTAGTTCTTGACCTGACACATACCTAGGCTACTTTTTATCCGGGTACGACGCGACCAAAGCCGCGGGCGAAAGCTAGTTTATAATATCAATAGGTTTTAATTGCTTAAGTTGTATTGCCTACATTAAAGTATTTCAATGGGTATGTAAGGATAGCTTAGTGCTTATTATTTTAGTTATTTGGAGCTGATTAAGGGGTAAACAATTTTCGAAACGATCACCATATAAAGTGCGACCACATTACCGATCCATTGTATTACGATTGTTGCTAAGTTTGTGACCATATATGTATGACACACTCTCACAGGTCAAAAACCTCAGATTTGTATGTGTAGATTTAAATTCATTCAAGACCATAAATATGTAGTTATTGATCTAACTGTAGAACAATAGTGTTTAACCACAATGGGTCTTCAATTAAGTGCCACTCAATTGGAGGCTTTCCAGCGGCCTAAAAACTTCGACGCCAGAGTTGACCACCAGCTTAAACGAAGGAGAAGAATTGAGTCACTTTTACCCCTGTCTTTATGCAACTTAATAATCTTATTTGAGGAATCTTACTATTGGCCTTCCTGTATGTGTAGCTTAAGGCGACTATACAGGTCAAACCTCCCTCTCGCTCGCACTATTCAACATTTTAAAAGATCACTGAATCACTGAATGTAGTTATGCAAAAACTTTGCACCAAAATTGATCACATTGGTGCAAGTTTTTTGGTAAGAAAACGTGATAGTATCAAAATTACATTATTGCTGAACCTTTGTATTGTTATTTTCTAGGCCGTGAAGGTTTGCTATTTTGCATAACTACATTCAGTGATTTTTTATCTTCAAAAATGTTGAATAGTGCGAGCGAGAGGGAGGTTTCACCTGTATAGTCGCCTTATGTAGTATATATACATAAAGTCACTCCTATTTCCTAGAGGGGTAGGAAAGCACGGATCTCCACTTGCTACGATCCTTGCATACTCTTTCTTTTCTTTCACTCTCATTACACACCTACTAAGTACCTACATAAAGAGCTTAAAACATTTTTTCTGGATGAAATATTTTCTGAACCCCTGACAACGTGTAAGTAAGCGCATGACGATCAGTTGAAAACCGTAACAAATAAGCAAATAAATAGGTATAAATAATCACTTTCACATTCATAAAATATTATAAATACGAAAGTGACTAATTTAGAATTGTTCAGTTCTCAAAATTAAATGACAGTCTTTTTCATGGTAATTTGTTGTCGTTCCAAAATTTTCTCGAGATTACCCTACCTCTGATTCCAAATATGAGAAATGATTGATATGATATCATTATTGTAATATTTTAGGCATGAATAATGTTATACCGTGCCAGGGCTGAGCCTTGCCACTTTTGCGTGAACTGATTTCACGTCACACCGTGCCATCGAGTCCAAGAATCATTCCTTCTCTACGATGACGACAAAACTCTTCTCTACAATGCTCAAGTTGTGCCTTGACCTCGGGCAAACCATAGCAACTAATATGACAAGAACAAAATATTTCTTTCAACAGTAGTGTTAAGTATTTTCCTCATCCAACATGGATGTAAGGGTTTCCACCTCCATCTTCGGAATCCAAGCAAACCTTACCAGCCCGTCGCGTCGTGCACGCTGATAAACAAACGGGGCTCTGGCGGTCGACTGATTGCGGTAGGTATCGCACACAGCCTAGCACTGGCACAGCTAAATCTAAATTCTCTCGCCCTGCGATCCCCAAAGCAATATCATCGAGATAGAGAAAGTTAATCTTCCTATGTCCAGGGACGGATTTCCCAACAGGCCAAGTAGGCCCGGGCCTAGGGCGGCAAAATTTAGGGGGCGGCAAAACTTTGTGAAATAAAGAATGAATAAAACTTACTCACCAAAATATGAGCAGATCACACTGAATACCAGTTTTTTTTCACTTACAGAGTGGGCTTAAATCGAATCACGATTTTCGAAGAGCCAAGGGCAAAGAGCAGCAGTTTTTTTAATATTTCGTGCTTTATAGCAAGTAAGGGGGCGGCAAACTTTTAAACGCCTAGGGCGACCAGTGAATCAAATCCGCCCCTGCCTATGTCCAGCAGTGGACTGATATCAGCTGATATTATCGTTGTTCTTGTTATTTATCTTACCAACGCCAGTAGCAATCAATGCATTAGTAAAGTATTTCTCTAAAACGCCACAATTTAGGAGGACGTTATCTGTCCACTGAGAGCATGTTATTACTTCTAAACAATGCTGATAGTGTTCAAATACTCGCGAGATGAATCCAACATCCACGCCAAGGACAAAGAAACGTATAGAATGGACAGGGGTTAATTTTATTTTCTCTTACTCATCTGCATAGACTTATGTGAGACAGAAGTGGTAATACTGAATACTGAAATAGCCATCGTTATTTCAGTATTCAGTGTATTTATTGCAGGCAAAAATTTTTACTTACTGCGTTAAAATTGTGTTGAAAACTAGTTTTATATATCTTGTTTAAGTAGTTTGTGGCTTTGTAACTTATTATTTTTCTTCTTATTATATAATATATTCAAAATCTATTATTATGTAGGTGAGGTATAAGGTCCATTTCCAACTTCGGAACCCAAGCCAACCTCACCGGCCGGTGTTGCACCCAGCTAACAAACAGGGTTTTGGCGGTCGGCTGATTGCGGCATAGGGAAGCCTAACACTAGCACAGCTAAATTTCCTGGCCTCCGATGAGCTGCAGCGTCGGTGCGATGCGATAAGCTATGTTCTGCACCCGCATGCCCATCGTGGGAATTATGAGCATATCCCCCTTCTTATAAGGTGTTCAGGACTTATATATAGGCTGGTGGTGTGTTGTTATATGTAGGTAGGTAAGGTACTAACTATTTGGAAATTGGTATCGGTGGGAATTGTACAATTTGTAAATACCTATTGTACATTTCGCGAGTTTTGTATTTTTTTTAAATAATTATTTTGCTCATACTTATATGCTCTACACTTTACAAATTATGATTTTAATCCACGAAATTGTATTCTTCTCACCTTACATCGTACCTATATTTTTAAACACAAAACTTTATTTGCCGATTCTAACAATTGCAGCTCTGTAACCGGCGCGTGCGCACAAGATAGAAATGTCTGTGCCGATAACGACTAAAACGTCGACCACACCTTTAGATAAGCTCACGATGGATCTATTGAGAGGTGCATTCTTCTCATCTCCAAACAAAAAACTTAGGAATTCTTAAAAGGCTTGTTGTAACATTCAAATATTAACAAACTTCTTTTTTTAAGATTACATTGCAAGAAACTTGTAAACTTTGGGGTAGGGGGCAGTTGACATCAATTACTCACCTCGTAATGAAGAGAGATAAGTGATAAAAGATATCTGATGCACAAGTGTTTCCTTTTTCCTAGAAGGCTGATGAAGTGATGTTTCTTCATAATTTATTTACATATTTTGCCAATCTTGAAAAAGGCAAATATATTTTTAGTGCATAATTTGTTAAGTATTAAGATCATTCAGATTTAAGATCATCTCATTTAGTGTGGTGACAATAGATCCATAATATATCTGGAAAGTTGTAATAATTATAATTAATCTATGGTAGCGGGTGAAGCAGAAATAGAAAAAAAAAATTCGTGGGCGCTTGTCGGCTTGCCAAGCGTGGTTTTAGGCTTTAACCAAAGAGATTAGATCACCTATTTTTTTTTCTGCAGGTACGGTAGTGTAGCTCTATAAGTCGCTACGATTTTTTAGAAAACTCGATGTAAAATCAAATATAAGGTGACAAAACTCATTTAAAATTCCAGTAACATCACAATATATGAACGAAATTACAATGTAGTTATAATCAGTATTCACACTCAGAATGAGGTAGCAAAGCAACACCAGCCTCCAGGGGGTCTACTCTGCAAAACGATAACGATATAAAATACTAATCGACAATAACCCGATTTTTGAACATGCGTTCCAGAGTTTGGAAGTGACCAATCACGGATGGACGATAATTCCCCTTGTACGCTAAAACTACTCAAGAGAATGAGTTGAAACTTTTGTAGTCCTTGTCCTAAACTTATTCTAGTTGGCTTATAGGATAAAATCCAAACTATTTGGGTTTATAAAGCGTCGTGGTAATTGTAACTCACTGATCGGTTTGGTGTATTTCCTGGCCTGTAAGTTCTAGACCAGAAATAGCGTAAATCATATCTTATCATATCAATTTATTTTTATCAAATAAAATTGTTTATTTAGCAAAAACGTACAAGAGTATAATTAGGTCTTATATAAATAATTTCGTGTCCATCCATAGACTAGACATGAAAAGTATTTAATCTTAATAAATATTAATCTATTGTAAAAAACTATATACTATACTATATACTAGTACTATATTGTATAGTAAAATTATTTCAGCAATCATAGATAGTGCGAAAAAAAACATTTATAAGAGGGTAAATCAATAATACAGTTAACTAAATATATAAGTATAACTAATGGCGGATATTTTTCAAATCAACATCATACCTATAGCCCCATAAATCATGCAGAGCTTGGGTTATGTGTGTGTTGTGTTACGCAATACCAAGTAGGTATTTTTAACCGACTTCAAAAAAGGAGGAGGTTCTCAATTCAGTTGTATTTTTTTTAAGTTATACATAAAAAACACCCAGACAATATTCTCTTCATTTTTATGCCTGTATAAACGAATTAAACTAGTCGAAGCGATACATCGTTTATTGTTTTTCATAGTAGACTCGAGCTCGAGCTTTCGGGCTATCTCCTTAGCATTCCGTCCTCGGTCGAGTCTCCGATTCCATGAAGCGAATAATACTGCTTGAGATGGTAACATTGCATTATTTACATCTAACTTAGGCATGGGAGCATTGCACTGTGCCATATCAAGTATTCTACAGAAGTATAACAACACCAGTATACATCAGTCCACATAGGTCTCCCATAATAAGAACCACAAGCTCATATTCCCCAAGGTAAGCTACGCGGGGTTTGGGATCGCCGAGCACAGTTTCTCGCACCACCGACGCTGCTGCCTGTTGGCAGCGGTCAGGTAATTTAGCTGTATAGGTGTAAGACTGCGCTATGCTTCAATCAGCAGGCTGCTAGAGCTCCGTTTGTTACTTAGCAGGGTGCACCACGGGCCGGTGAGGTTAGCTTGGGTTCCGAAGATGGAGGTTGGAACTTGGGAACATCCTACCCTGATTTCTGTTCATGATGGTAAAATAGAAACGTCAAATTCTAAACTTGATGTCAACACAACTTACAAATTGTGTTTATTCTCCGAAGTGCGTCAGGAGTTGGTTAACTGTAATGCCCTCTACATTGCTTGTTCCTTTAGTGCTGTGCCACAATGATGGTATTTGGATCATTGTCTAGCGTTTTGGATCGGTACCAAAGTATATTTTGATGGGACAAAAAGAATAAGTATAGAAGTGGTGATAAAACATGTGGAAACTTTTATGGCTAGTTTTTAAGGTTCCGTACCTAAAGGGTATGAACGGGACCCTATTCCCAAGACTCCACTGTCCGTACGTCTGTCTCTCTATCTGTCTGTCTGTCTGTCTGACACCAGGCTGTATCTCATGTACCGTGATATCTAGACAGTTGGTACAGGTGCACAGGGGGTCTACTACAATTCACCGAAGTACGAAATTTCGTGTTTCATTTCGTGCGATTCACGAAAACGGTCGTATTTCATACTACCAATTCCAATATTGCGGTCGTATGTTTTGTTAAATGGAGTAGGATGCTCAAGGTTCGGACTGTTATATTACAAACTTCGTGCCAAAATTTCGGTTTTCGTTTGATTATGGGTACCAATCGCAAGACACGAAACACGTAACTTCGTACTTCGGTGAATTGTGGTAGACCCCCAGCTCTGTTATAACAACGAACTACTAAACAACAGAATAAAATAAATATTGAATTGAGGCTATCATTCAACAGTACGTTTATATTTCCTAAAATGTTTGCCCGAGTCCCCAATACCGAAATCAGTAGACTTGCTGTAATCGATTCCGTGATTCGGAAGGCACGTTAAAATGATGGTCCCGGCTTTTCAGTCGTTAAGTCATGTCGGAGGCCTCCAGGCAGCCTAAAAACTCCGACACCAGTGTTGGTCACTAACTCATACGAAGGGGGAGGAGTAGACTAAGGTCCAGGACGTAGGCGAGCGGATATTGGGACCTAAGTGGAGTTAAGGATACTTAGAGGGATCAGAACGCTGACCGAGTGCTGGTCGAGAGTTGGTAAGTTAGAGGAATAGAGGACGTCCTCCAGCGAGATGTGTCGACGATATTAGAAAGACCGCGGGCGGCACCACACTCAGACTAGCGCAGCATCGAGGACATTTAAGTCAATAGCGACCTGCACACGTAAAGTTCGGACCTCGGGAAACAGCACGCACCATCCCGACCCACACTCCGAAACGTACGTGTAGATGCGCGGGGCTGACAGTTCGATCTGGCATGTCGACGCGAAGGCAAATCTCACAGTTGTAACCGCGCATCACGTCAGTGATCAGTCCCAGATGTGCGGTCCGATCTTTACGTGTGCAGGACGCTAGTGTGGTTTATTCTGAGTAACATTATTTATCGCTAAAACTAGTTATAACTAGTTAAAAGTTATTTAATTTTCGTCTCGTATCATCTCCATCCACAAGAAAGAGACAGCTCCTTTAAATTTAACGATAAGTTTAGTGAAAATCTTTCAGAATCACTGCCATTACGTCTATAATTTTAATAAACCAAAGTATATATAGTACTAGATATAATATTAATAGGCTTTATTCTTGGGCGGTAATTCTTTGATTTATATATTCCAAGCAGCAACAGGGTGTTTTATTTGTAATTAGGTCGTTTTGTAGACAGGAAAGAAGTGGTGGCACGAGCCATGGCATAGAACACAATGGTGTCGTGAACACGAGCTAAAGTTGTGACAGGAATAATTTAGGGAATCACTACAGCTAACATATTAATAAGAACTTATTATAAATTTGTAGTCGAGCGATTTCGCGCGCCAAGCCCTTTTTCACCTCGTGAATCTATGAAACGTCCCAATTCCAACAGCCTTTATATCCGACATATAATCCAGTAACTTTATACATCACAGCATGCGTCAAATAGATAGATAGATAACTCTTTATTGTACTGTCACCAACTTAAACATAAAGTACATATCAGACAATATAAAATAGTCAAATCTTGATTTTTTGCAGACTTGAACTAATCCAACCTAATGATTAGTCCAAGTTTGTGAGCTCGAGCGCTGATTTTAGACAAATTTGCGTTCGGCGCTCGAGTTCACAAACTTGGATTATACATTCATTGGGCCAACATCATAAACAAGTCTGCAAAAAATCAGAACTACCAGATTTGACGCATACTACCCCATACTTTCAGGCGATAGACTGTTACTGGACTAATAGGTCTCCCCTAATAAAGCAGGACACAGCTTCTCACACCGCTGACGCTGCTGCCCGTCGGTGGTCGGGGAATTTAGAGGTGCCACCGGTGCTATGCTGTGCTATATCACAATCAGCTGGCTGCTAGAGCCCCTCAAATAATTATTTAAAAGTTCCTAGTAGAGTTCTTTGTGAAGGGCTCGTTCGGGTGCGTACTTCCATATGTTTCAGTTTGAAGGGTGTGAGTGCCGGTGAAATTACAGGCACAGGTATGCGGCTACTCACCTTCATGCCTCAAGTTCATGCCGGTGTTGCATCGTAGGGCATGTTCCTGAAATTCGTGACCAATGCAATACTTTGTTATAGGTAATGGCTACCACTTAACACCAGGAGGGCCATATGCTTCCATCTTCAAGTATTTTAGAAAGAAATATTAAGAATTTTGGTGAATTTATCGTCGCGTATGGAAGCCAGTTAATTTATCTCATCAATGTCATTTTCAAAGTAAATTATGACATTATTGACTATTTGACTTGTAACGTATCCAATCGTATGATCATTTATCTTCGCCGCGTGCGCAGGGGAGGTTGGGGCGAGCGGAACCATCTCACTAATGAAAGTGATTATTGCCGCACCTATGTTATCTGTGTGGAGTTGTAAATCAAATGTAACGGGTGTTTTTACTGATGGTGTACTTTAACGTCATTGGGGTGGGTGCAGAATTGACTTATAATTAGTGACGCAAGTTATTCTAAAAACACTTTTCCTTTATAATATACATCTTAAATGCCTAATGATTATTATATGTTATGACAAGATTCTAAAGGTTTTTGATCAGATTTGATCTTTGATAATGATGTTGAATTAGATATTCCTGACAACACAAAAAATATATTTAATACATGCGTTATCAAGTTGCTTTACTGTGAATTATAGTATTTTAATTGTGTACTATGTAAGTTGGCTTTGTTTATCTTGGGATCAGTTCACCGTGCGCGAGAGTATTAAAGTAAAAAAAATTGTTCTAACTTATGTAATAACTGACCTGGGATAAGGGAAGAACGGAGATATGATGAAACAATACCCAATTCAAAACAGCTGCTTTCTCTCGGCATTGTAAAAAACTTATCTAACCTCATTTCAGTGAAATCAATAAAAACCACCCCAGAAAGAAATATTTTTCTCTGCAATTACGTGATCGCCCTCAAAAAAAGTTTTTTTTGTAATTTCCTGGCATGCGCCGCATCCCGGGATGCGATAGGATCACACGGTGATCGCGTGTCCAGGCACCGTTTGCGTAAATTCTCCTCCCTACTATAGTTACTCGAACTTCTCTCGAGTAACTATAGTAGATATATGTAATTTTTTTTTAGATAAGATGGAGAACTTAATTTGAAAAAACTTAATTTGACACACAAACAGTGAATAACAGTAAAAACGTAACAAAATATCAATCAACCAAAAGCAACGCAATAGATATAGTTAGTGTAGGCATGCAGACAGTACAGACAGCGTATAGGCATATAGGTAGGTAGATACATAAGCCCCTCTACCTGCCTACCCATCCCCAACATCCTCCATCTCCTTCTGCATGCATTTTTTTAGCTTGGCTCGTCTGGGAATTGAATACCGCGTGTATTTCAGCTAAGCAGGTTGCGGTTGCAGGACTCCGTTGATGATAACCACTTTCATTTTTGATGATAAGGTGGCCGTTTAAAAAAGCGAGAGAATCCAGTCAAGTTTTTTTCCTTCTTTGTATGAGCTACTGGCCACTCTCTGACTCTGGTGTTGGAGTTTTTAGGCCGCTCGAAAGCCTAAGACATGGCTTAACGACTGAAAAAGCCGGGACCAACCAGCTTAACGTAGCTTTCGAAGCAAGGAAGGATCCATCCAAGTATTGACCGGGCGGAGTGTTGCCAAGATGATCTCCTAAAAACACCGAATTAATCCACGCCACAAGCGATTTCTACTAGATTGTTACAATGAGTACAAAAATTAATGAAATACAATTTCGAGAACCATTAGTAATGGATGTTGGCGTCGCCGAGTTTGTTTGTGTTTATGTAGACCAATTTTCTGATTGCGTCGGCTGGCAACTCTGGCGTAGTAAGTATTGTTATTCTGTGGCACTGGCAAATTGATGGGGTTCAGGAGAATATCGTGATATCATTTTAATCAGTGGTAATGAAATATTGGGGGCGCGCTGGTAAAGGTTGGAGATTGGAACGAATTCATAGTCTCTGTTATACTGCGGCTATAAACCGCATTTGGTAATTTATTAAAGTTGAAAGCAGTCATATGAATAAAACTGTTTTTGTTTGGAATGTCGAATTATAAAATACAAAGCATGATTATTTTATCAAATCCCGAAAGTTCTGGGCGCGATAATCCGTTGGATATCATAATTAGAATATTGCATATACATGGTTCGCTGGTGGTTTTTTTTGTTATAGTCGCCATAGGTATTGGAGTTATATAGCATACAGATTATAGGCCGGGACCAGATTGAAGACTGGACGACGAACTTATACACCGTACAACGATCATAATACCTAATAGGCGTAAATATTATGTGATATTACCGAAATTGTGGAAAGTAAGGTACTTTAAATATCCCAGATGTCATTGCATATAATGATTAATTTAAAAAAAATGTATGAAAAATGCTTAATGTTCTGTTTTCGAATTTTCCATTGTAAATTTGTAACTGACTTGCTTGCTTGTAACTGAAGAATAACTGTAGAAGTTTTTTAAGTTTAATTTCCCTTCAGGGACTGAATCTCATGAAGTCCTTTGTGCAGCCTTTAGGCAACGAACAATGACTTTTTTCAGGCAATGAAGATCTAGGTACAAAAATACAGGATAATTTTTATTCCATGTCATAATGAAAACTCACCCCTTCCACCGTAGACGGTTGAACTAATAACAAAATATACAAGTTGACATCGCGCGCGTAACGATGTTTGCCCACTCTCCCCCGAGATATGCCCTTTTTACTCGAATTAAAAATGCCCGACCTCCCTTCGTCATAACTATCAGTTAGACAGTAGGTACAGTCAGTAAAATAGTTAAATCAATTTTTTTTAGGTTGAGATATGATGGAAAATAATTTTAAACTAATTTATGGCACTAACGAGGCACTGGCGCCTGATAAGGGCATAGCGCAGCCTTCATCGGCACAGCTAAGTCCCCTGGCCATCGACGGGCAGCAGCATTGTGGGTGCAGGGTGCGAGAAGCTGTGCCCTGCGATCCCCAACCCGCTTGCCCAGGACGGGGATTATGGGCATATCCCCCTTCTTGTAGGGGAGGTCTATATCCTGCAGTGAACTGAACAGGCTGGTGTTGTTGTTGTTGCAGGCTACTACCTACTAGTCTGTGTATGAAACACTCGTGGCGTAGCTTACTTCGGTATTCTTATCAGAAAAGTAACTCTTCGCCCTCGCACTTTTTTGTGTGCAAGGAGGTCTAGCTAGATCTTAACGTACCTACCGAAACACGAAAGCACTCTTAATCTAAATGCAACTACTAGGTCAACGGTCACTCATCTAAGAATTTTAAATATCCTTTGCCAAAATTAATGATTATTGGAAAAAAATGTATTGACGTGTGTTTTAGTGTATGTTCTACCCACTCAACTCTGTAACAGTTGAACAGATTGGACTTGGATGAAACTTGGAATATTACATAGTTTTTGAGCTGGATTACCACATAGGCAAATTTTATCCGGGTACCTTGCGAGTAAAGGCGCGGATGAAAACTAGTCCTTTGTAATTTATTTTTTTCTAATTTAGTAAGTAGATCACCTCAAATTCTAATCAGTTTATTTTAAATAGCAAGATAAAATTATTAAATTTGTTGGTTGACCGTACTTACACACTTTAGGGAGATTATTTTTTAATAACGATATGGTTAACGCAAAACCGATTGATCAGAGAAAAAGATCTGAAAAACCAATAATATTAATAATGAAATAATGTTAATGATTTTTCGAGCCGGATATTTAATTACTAACCGCCTAAATTCTTGGAAAACCAACTACTTATACGTATCGAAGTATGTTTTTAAGTATCAGTTACTGAAACAACTATTCATTGATTTTGGACTAAGTAACTTTGGCTCCTTCCCATAAGTATGAAATTATTTTCTTTTTTCTGTAGTTTTTTTTTTTTAATGAAGTATAGACAATGACCCTTGCCCAGACTAGCGCAGGAACGAGACGAGTGGCATAAGTAAAGAGAGGCGTATTCCCAGCAGTGGGCCGGAAATGGCGGAAATGATGATGATGGTGATGATGACGATAGACAAAGGTAATGCGGAGAGCTGAAAATCAGGGTCTATGGTGCTTACTGGACGCCTAAGTCCTTCATCATCATCATCATCATTATAATCAATAATAGGTATCTACATTTATTGTATCAAAGAGTTATGCGTGATGAGAACATTAACAATATGTAGGAAATTACTCTTGCATGTAGGTTAGTTACAGTGAAGAATTTATGTTGAAGGTATGATATCTTTTTAAATAAATGGTTTATTTCTTCAACACAGTTTGACTGGTACGAACAAAACTTAAAATATAAAAGTAAGTGTTTCTACACCAAATATTTATAAAAGGTAGGTACCAAAGTTAGTCTGTTCCCCACACTAGAACTCGAAGCCTGTAAAGCGTTCTAATATAATCACATCACACTACTATTATAAATGAAAAAGTTTGTGTGTATGTTTGTGGTCGATTCACTCCGTAACGGCTGAACGGATTTGAAGATGAAACTTTGTATTATATTTAGTTTAAGACCTAGATTAACACATAGGCTACATTTTATATCGGTATAATGCGAGCGAAGCCGCGGGTGGAAGCTAGTTAAGTATTTATATGAATTAAAGGTTAAAGATTAGGTATTTTGACTGTCATTTAAAAAAAAGTGTGGCTGTAAGATAGGCTATAATTTAAGACTTGTTGGTTATATTTAAGGGCTGTGGATTTTCTTTGAATAAAAAAAATCCCATAAGATTACACTTAGGTAATGAAAAACACAATGAATACTCAGATGAGTAATTAAAGAAAGTTAGATGTATAAACAATATTTCTAGTGAAGCCAATAACAATATTATTCAAGTTTTGTTGCACGTACTTTGCAGACTCCAAATCTATAAAATCAGTAACATTATATTATAATGATTAGAACTAAACCTTTAATACAGCAGTGAGAAAGGTGTAATTCACTTCCTGGCCACCTGGTAATCAGTGGAACAATGGAAGCCAAAATATTCGAACGGAATAAAAAATGATCTGTCAAACGAGCAGCTTTCCCGCCAATTTGGCGGCAGTTCGCGCCCTCGCCGTCCCTAGGGTTGCCATTTTGTGGAAATTTTATACAAATATGTAAATTAATTGTACGTTATGTAAGCAACTTTTTGATAGGTACGTTTACTTACTTTTTAAAACGAAATCCTTAATCTCATTAACAAACAATTGTGCACGAATTAATTTAGGGTGATTAATCCGAAATGAAATTTGACTAAATTAGTAAGTAAAAAAAACTAGGTAGATATTTATAATAACCACCTAATTGCTTGACTAATATACAGACCTTCGTATTCCATATAACTAAATCATTACTTACCTACTTTTCCTAATAAATGTTTCTGAATACTATCTACATATTAACTTACTACTTACCTACATTGGATAATAATTCATTAAGTAGGTATACTTAAAAATTAAGTTGAATCTCATTTTTTTATGAACACAGCACCAATTTTGGCGCATCAAAAATATGACTTGACGCGCTAAACCGATTGAGGCGAGAATAATATACTCAGTATTAAATGAAATCAAAACAAACAAGGTAACCCTACAACCCGCCCTCACTCTGAGATTAATAGGGCTCCATGTTTAGGCTGCCGTCGCCATAGCAGCGGGGGTGTCTGTCTCACCCCTCGCAAATACCAAATACCACATCTCGGGGGGGAAGTTTTGTTATCTGGCAACCCGGCCGAGAAAAGGTCAATCGTTAATTTTGTTCTTTATGATGAAATTTTTATTGTCTCAAAACAGATGTTGAGTTTGGTAATCTACCTACATTATTGTTATCAGTGAAATACATAGATTTGGATGAAACTTGGAATATACGTCGTTTGTGATCTCGATTAGCACATAGGTACCTACTGACAACACTGACTACTAACTGAGCTCCATGGAATCACTACATCGTTAAAAATGAGTGCCATCATGTAGGTATCTCGATGATTCACTATTATACTAGTACCTACTAATACCACCTCCTTGCCATGGAGTGAATACCTTCTTGGTGTTAAATGATGTAAACTCCTTGGCTAAAGCTGACATATGGCTGACGATAGACATCTGTCTTCTGCAAATAAAGCTTTTTAAAAATCAAGCGGAATGTAAGCTACATTTCACGAAAATTTCCTCCAAAAACTCAAAAATCACAATAACCAAACCATTTTTCCAAAATCTCCGTATTTTTACCAGAAATCCAATTCAAAACAAATACAAAATGGCTCCTAGAAGTTCTAGATCATTGGCCGAGACATTCTCTGTACCTATCCACCACACGGACTCGTCTGCTCACAAAGGTGCCTTCGCTTACATGAAGGAACGCTTCGCTGCTGAGATGAGGAAGATGGATGAAGAGATGTCTAAATTTACGTATGGAGTTCTTGTACCTTACCTATGTCCTTATAGCAAACTGGCCTCATAGCTTAATTGATAATAAATTAATCTGCCTTCTGAGGTGCAGGTCGCGGTTCCAATTCCCGCCCAGAAACAACACTTTGGTGGTGAACATAGTTTTTTTGTTTTCTATGTCGGTGGTTTTGTTTTTTTATGTATGCTCATCAATTTCTCCCTCAATTATGGACTGATTTAAAACTTTTTTTGTGTAAAAGGGCTATCAGAAAATTTAGCTGAAGGGCTAGCTGAAGATAGGGCGAGGGGAAGCCTGAGTCCAGCAGTGAACTGCTACAGGCTGATGATGATGTATGATACTATCGAGGTGGATCCATCACCACCAAGGAAGAATCTGATGAGAGAATCCCATTAAAATCGAGAGAATCATAAAATTTTGTCATTAAAACAAAAATAAAATATTTTTTTTACAATAATGCGATCCATGCGCGATGAGGAGCAAGTGTTTTCAGCTCTCAAAGCATTAAACTGACTTCAAATAGTACTAACTGACACAGTTAACTCAGAAATAATTTCATAATAATGATAAATTATCTTTGAGTTAGTAGTTTGTATAAATCATCATCATCGTCATCATCATCAGCCTATATCAGTCTACAGCTGGACATAGGCTTCCCCTAATGAGCGCCATTGCGTCCTATCCTGAGCTCGACGCATGCAGCTTCTGCTAGCAACCTTTCGGAAATCGTCACTCCACCTGGCCGGAGGACGTCCTACACTACGTTTGCCGAACCGCAGTCTCCACTCAAAAACTCGTTTACCCCAACGGTTATCGGTTCTTCGGCAGATATGGCCAGCCCACTGCCACTTCAGCTTGCTAATTCTCGATAACTTTAGTTCTATGTCGGATAGTCTCGTTGCGGATTCTATCCTTCAGAGCAACTCCGAGCATGGCTCGTTCCATAGCTCGCTGAAACTGGTGAACTAGCGTACTGTGAGTGATAAAAATATTTAATCGTATTACAGAATGAACTTGCTCGAGATCTACGGGCAAACGACGTCCGTGAAAACGGGTAAGAATAAGAAGAATTCGGGCCGCGATCAGCAAGCAACGAACTGGGACATCATCACTCAGTCCCCCCTGGTTGAACATGAGGGGAATAAGAAGATTCTGAAACTGCAGTTCGATGTCAGCGAATATGAACCTGAGGAGGTTAGGACTTGCTACTTGTTTTATGATTATTATCGTAGGCATTTAAAGAATTCCATTAGCCTTAAGCATTACGCCTACGATCATCATGAAATTACGCATAATATGAACACTTTTGTGTTTGTAAGTAGATATGCAGGGTAGAAAAATCTTTTTGGTGTAGTCCCTATGGTAAAACTTATTCTGGCTTCGGAAACTCTACTGCCTTTAAGAAAGCTAGTTCGAATTTCGAATCCGTAAATTCTATGTTAAGTATGTACCGAGGCCTATATATGAGGCAGATAGGACTTCAATCAAATCTTCATAATGGTTCCAAATTCAAATCTAACTTTTCATTTTTGGTATTAACGGCACACAACCAAATTCATACATACGCACGGCTAAATCATCCATCAGCTAAACAGAGATAGCGATATCCGGAACTATCCTTTGCATGCTCCTCGAATGGAAGTTGCGTGCGAGAGTCACCGCAGTCTAACAAAAATCTGTGCCTGATCTATGTCCCTCAGGCTGCAAGTAGTGATGGTTCTAATTTCGAGTAGAGTTGTTTGCTTTGTGAGCCTAACTTTAGAGGGACTTACATCCGTTGTGACTATTGTAAGTACCTATAACGCTTTTACGGCTGAAATAAACTCGACTCCCTCAGTCGAAGATGGTAGAAATTTTGATTTTCGACTGTTTCTGTTATGTTTTTTGCAGGTATCAGTCAGGATTCTGAACAACATGCTGCTAATATCAGCAGTGCATCAGGAGAATTCAGTCACGCAGTCAGCATACAACGAGTTCAACAGAGAGTTCTTACTCCCGATCGGTACTGACCCTGAATCAGTAGAGTCTTTTCTGTCACAAGATGGCGTTTTGACTGTTCGCGCGCCATTGAAACTAGAATTGCCTGGGCCTGATTCAGGTTCTATGGTTATGAGTGACGATGAGGCATAGAACAGTTGCAACGTATAATTTAGAAGATTCCTTCAAGATCCTGAAAGGTATGATGGCCTGTCTCCACTTTTTCAAGAATCGACTTTAGCAACAGACTTGGTACGCCGATGAAAATCAGTTCAAACCTAAATTATTAATGCAAAGCAAAGAGCAAGAGCAAAGAGGCTGGCCTACGCTGTGGATTTCGCTAGAGTAGGATTTTTTAGGAATCATTTTCTGCCAATAAACTAGTTCTTCAGTCGCCAATGATTTTTGATTTCTTAATAGGGCTCAGCAATTACCAGCAACAGCACAGCATCAAGTGCTCAAAGCTTACTAACGTCAACATCATGACGTACTGACTTAACGTATCATCTTGGCAACACTCCACCAGGTCTACTTGGATGGATGACTGTTGAGTAGCATATCTGAATGCTTGCGTACTACGGAAGACACGTTAAGTTTTCAGGCGGCCTAAAAACTCCAACAATAGAGTTGGCCACTTATAAAGGAGCCTGCATAAGTTATTGAGGGCATTCGTTCAGATAATTTCATACTGCAATATTCGCAAGCCATTATTAAGCCCGTGTGAAAACAACCACCTAGCCCGACTATAATAGTGCTATCTAATAACGTATCTGTATGACATCAGGGTGGTGACGTGGATAAGCAGATAAAGCGACTGAAAACACGCACACTAGCAAAGCTACGTTAAAGGCGGGGGGGGGTAACAGGAACGAACTCTTTTGCAATCTAAAGCTGGGTACGGATAGCGCGTTCCTATGTACGCGTAGTTTGCGTACGCTGTCCATGCGTACATTAGATACGCGTAGAGTTCATGTGGACCGTCGCGAACTTGAACGCGAGGTCAATCTATACATAGCGCTACGCAAGCCGAAACGAAACCGACTGGCACGGCTCGCGCCGTGAGCCAGCTCGCGCTGCACGCTTTCCCCAAAGTGTACGCGTAACTGCAATTACAGACATGGCGTTCCAAGACACGCGTTACCGACTGCGACTACGCGTACTACGTGTACGCGCCATCCGTAGGTACCCAGCTTGACAGAGCCTGTAGTCTAACCAGCTTATCTGCAGAGCTCAGCAATTTGATTAGGAATATCTATGGGTAGAAACACTTGCAATTTGTATTATCTTTTTCATTTTTCTTTCAATTGACATGATTGTAATTATAATTATCAAAGACACTTAATTCGATTAAAAGGTAGGTACTGTTTGTTTTCCGAAGAAACCAAATTAAAAAAATTAAATAAATAAATCATCAGCCCTTAGCAGTCCACTGCTGGAGATATTATATGCCTTTCATAGCGCCATTACAACTTAGAAGTATTTTAATTTTTTTCACAGCTTCATGGTATTACTAACCTGAGTATTTGTTATTAATTATAGCTTCATAACTACACGCGTTCCTGAAAAAAGGGTATTGACAGCAGACAGACAAATGAACAACGAAGTTGAGGCGCAAAATATGTGGATATCTCCTATGGGCAAAATAAAATCTACCTTCTGACACTTCGTTCGGTCATTCATCATCATTAATGATGGAAATGTGAAAAGTAAAAAATCACAACTATATTTGAAATTTTATATTTTCTTACTTTTCTTCTACGATTTGATGTTTTTGAAATCAAAGGGCTCAGTGCACCTCTGACCTGAGCAGGTCACCTGCCTATTCACATGTGCGCGTGTGGCGTGTTGATGCGGCGCGTTGCCATGGCAACCACTTCTCGGAACACCCATCGCTTCAGAGTAATTCAGGTGGGCTACTGAGAATCGCTGTCTGAAGTCCATGACTTGATGTTTTTTCGGGTAATTATGTGTGGCGCTATCTGCAATGGTTTTTGAAGGGGAAAGTTTCACCTTTGGAAAGTAAAGCTGGTACTAGAGTCTAAGACTCGAGTAACCAGTAAATGTACACTGGTTTGGAGCCAGCATATATACCTCTATCATTTCATTCAGAAGTACCAGGGTATCAAAAGAAACAAGAAGGTTCACCCATGACTTCATTTACAGATTTCAATACAAATGTGCTAAGCAGAGAATCAATTATGGAATTCACTTGACTGATATACTACATACTACTTAATATATTTTTATATATACATACATACGTAAAAACATGCCGAGTAGTAGTAGAGTTCTTTGTGGAGGGCTCGTCCGGGGAAGTACTGCCACCATGCCTATTTCTGCCGTAAAGCTGTGCTGTGTTTCGGTTTGAAGGGGGTGCCGGCGAAATTACAGGCACAAGAGGTTATCATCATCATGCCTCAAGTTGATGGACGCAGGGCGTTGCATCGTAGAGCACGTTCCAAAAAACGTGATATATGTTGCTTTGTGATAGGTAATGGTTACCACTCAACATCAGGTGGGCCATGTGTTTGTTCCATCTTCAAGTAGGTATACTTAAACAAAAACAACGTAAAAACATGCCGAACTGAGACAAATATTTGCAGATCAAACATTTGTCCCGCGGCCGGGATCGAACCCACAGCCTTTTGCGGCCTTCGCTCACTACGCCACAGAGGTCCACTACGTCACATTATGACGTAAAAACGTCAATGGATATCTATATATCTTAATGTGGTGTCTCTCCAAAACGTCACTACTGGTAGGTACCTTGGTAGAAATGTTACGAGCCAACCATGAGTCATGGAAATCATAAAACCATTTTAATTTCTGACATCGTCTCACCTCTGCACTCGACTTCCAAACTGGGTGGGGTGTTTCCCTGTTTGATTTGGCCATTGTTCCCTGTTGATAATTTGGAGTAACTCCCCACGTGGTGTGACTGTAGCAAATTGTACGGAAAAGCTGTACCTACACCCTCAGGATCATTATGCAGTCAGTGGCTTTAGTTACGGTTGGTGTGTAATTGTAATGTGTTAGCGAGATGAGAATTTATAAAACCAACAGATTTGATGTGACCTCAATGAACCTATATTAATAATTTGTGGTAATTACTCCAACTATTTTTATTATTGTTTTTTTTCTACGTACATAAAATACTTAGTATATCTACCTGTCTTTGATTTTCTTTGGTATTTTGTGCTAGTCATACATTTAGTTTGGAAGAAAACTCTTTTATGGTTACGCTCGCCTCTGTACCTGTACTTAATGTTTGCCATACTGTTTGTATCGACGACCTCTGTGTGGTTGCGGGTTTGATTCCCGTTTGTTTTTATGTATGATTTGCAAGTATGTATCGGGTCGGTGTTTTATAATTACTTATACTTAATGTGTATGTATTTACTAAAAAAATATCAGTAAAAGTAGTATATCAGTCGTGCGGTTCCCTTACAACAAGCTCTGCTTAGTTAAGGACTACATCATGGTGTATGATCATGTCCAGCATTATTATCTATTATTTCAGTGTACAATAAAGAATTACAAAATTACAGAAATTGGAGAATAGCTAAAGACGCTAAAGATTTCCGATTCCCGCTGGTGGACAAGTTTGCATGATCTGTAGATTTTGATACGGTTCTAGGTATTATACCATGGTTACTCATCATTTCTAAAACTCAGATGTCTTTTTATGTGATGTTAAGGTATTAAGCTATATAGATTTGAAAATTCTGTTCAAAACGCATATAAAACACAAGTCCAGATATACCTGTAGACAGCCGCGTCACATCGATTCTCCATCGAACTTCCGGGGAGAGGGATAAAAACCTCATTTCCGGCGTGAACCCTTCTGGGGGAGACTTGCATACGCCATGTTGTCATGGTAACTAGGTGAAGAAAGGGAACAGAATGAAGATAATAATGACATCTCATTAGCCGATCTATGAACGACCTCTGTGGCGCAGTGGGTGAAGGTCCGTTTGGGACGCAGAAGGTTGCGGGTTCGATTCCCGCCGCGGGACAAATGTTTGCATGTTCTGTAGATATTTGTCTCGGGTCTGGGTGTTTTCTATGTATAATATGTATTTATTTGCAAAAAAAATATGTATATGTAAAAATATATGTATGTGTAAAAATATTCTGTAAAGGTATTTATTTGCAAAAAAAAATATGTTTATATGTAATATATCAATCATGTGGTTCCCATAATACAAGCTCTGCTTAGTTTGGGCTACATGATGCTGTGTGATAGTCCAGTATTATTTATTTATTATTATTATTATGAAGGTATGAAGAAGATTATGTTTTTGCATCCAGTCTAGAAGATTTGAATTTACCTACAGATTTAAATTTACAGTACCATTTTTTTGGAGTAGGCTAAACTTATTTTTGCCGTGGTAGAATCCTACAGAGACCCCATGACCCCGTTTAATGTAACTGCAGCATCGAGTTCTTCATCAGGTGATGAATGATGATGAAGATATGCGATGATGCACTAGCACTGCGGTGAGTGAAGGAGTGTGTTTTTAGTTGGTAGGCCGCTAGCGCAAGTTAGTCGTCGGCCCACCGGTGGAGAGTCTGACAGACACCCTGAGTTGGAGGACATGCATTAGTGCATTTTCACACCGCCCAACAAAAAAAAAATTTGGGTTAAGTAATCTAATAATGACATATATAAAGTAGTTTAACCTACAAGGTACCCACCTACTAGGAGAAGAATTTCATTGGTTCGGCTTTTGTATTCTGATCGAATAGATATTTTTTTTGTAAATAAGTATTCAAAATATACTTATACATATTGTTACCTAGGTTTCTAGTATATGAATAATAACTGAAGAAGCGCAGCATCAGAGCATAATAAAGCTCAGATACTGCGCTGCTTTAGCAGGCTTTGCCATATCACAATGCTTGACAGGCAATGCTTGCTTGGTTGGCTGGGTGGGTGATCGCAGTTATATAGTATGGTATGAGGTATAAAGTTGCATTCTTGACAATCCCTTGATGTAATCCCTTTGCCTCCAACGATATCCACGGGTGTGTGTGGAATGGCATGAAGTTCTTCGCCGGAAAAACGACGGCGACTGTTTAATTTCCGATGAAATAATAATTATTTCAGTTTCATTGTTGTAGTTTCAGCACAAGCCAACTCATAACATCTACGCCAACTTCATAACACTGAAAAATATTTTCATTGTGTTCTTTAAACATTTATATTCGTCTTCATCGTTCCTACACATATGATTTATGTTATGTACTAACATCATCGTCATCATCATGAGCATAGCAGTACATAGGCCTCACTTAATGAGCGCTATTGCTCCCTGTCCTCAGCTCGACGCATCCAGCTTCTACCAGCAACCTTTAGTCCACCTGGTCGGTACTAACCTACTAACCATTCCTTTTTATTCCTTTTTCTCATTCCTCCACATAATTACGCTAGCCAACCCGCGCGAAACTTCGTGACTTTCTTTTCCGTACGTCACACGTCGTACGAAGCTTGTCTCAAACTTCCGCTTTTCGGTTGTCGGCATTTCTTCGATCTTTATCTCAAGTAATACTTGCCCGATTTGGATAAAATACAGCTCCAAAATATGTTTCAAATTGATTCTAATTTTATTCACAACTCTAGCTTCATCCGCGACGTTCCTCGCGTAAGTATCCCGAATAAAGACATACTTAGGGATTCAAAAACATCGAAACATAATGCGAAAGTTTGTTTGGATGTAATAATATTATTATTTTACCTTTCGCATTTATTAATGTGAATGTTTTGTTACTTATTAGTAGGGATGCCACCAAGCCTTTTTGTAAAATGATCGATTTATCACATTAACTTTACTAGCAAAAAGTGAATACGCCATAATTAATGAAATATCTTCGAACCACTTGACTTTTATTGAAAAAAATTACATCTATCACAAACACACCTTAAAACATAAAAAAATGAATAAAAAACCAATAAGAAAGTGACCTCTCGATAAAACGTATTCTTGTTAACCGTGAGGGTCGCTCCCCTTGGACGCCATTTTTTCCCCAAGATGACATGCGCCTACGCACCTGTCGAAATAGAGCTATGAAAACTTACTCATAGAACTTTTTCATTTAAGTTATGGCCCGATCCATGAAACTAAAAACACACACACAAACACACAAGCACATACACACACACACACACACAAACACACACACATACACATACACATACACATACACATACACATACACATACACATACACATACACATACACATACACATACACATACACATACACATACACATACACATACACATACACATACACACACACACACACACACACACACACACACACACACACACACACACACACACACACACACACACACACACCAGCCCAGCACTTAAAATATCGCATCTCATCTCTTCTTTGTAAGTAGTTTAGGTAGGTATGGGTCCCTACTCTGATTTTAATAAAATAGATTAATTATGTACTAATTTTTATGTATCTACTTAGTCTAGTTGATTGGAACAGAAGCAATCATTTTTTCTTATTTATAGGTAGTTGGAGTTAAACTTCGTAGGTGTACTATTTGCATGTTCTTAATATATCTACCTAGTGTAGTTTTGCTTACTTAGTAAATCTCTATATCTACACTACACCTAACCTAGTCATAATATTGTAAGTAGGTACCTACCGACCAAGGGGGAGTCCGAAACGGATCGCTGTAACCTCGCTATACAGGCTCAATATAGATCTAGTGAGAGGGACAGAGCAAAGCCGAGCGAGATACATTCTTTTTCCTACCGTTCCTAAGCATTGGTACGTATAATTTAATAATAAAAAGTGTTCCTATCAGATTCGTTTTTAAAAGTTTGGATAAACAATTTATTGAGGTCTAATGGTCGCTATTCGGCTGTTTAGTCATGCTTAATTTACCCAAATTTAGGTCAGTTTAGATTTTTTTTAATTTAAAAACTATTAAGCCTCTTATTTTAAAAGTACCTATTATCATCATATCGTGGGATTTTAATCAACATCTTTTTAGGTGCTGACTAAATTGTATGATTTTACATTCAAATTATTAAATTTAAGGTTAAAAGTTCTAAAATTTTTCATAAAAAACGAGTAAACTAAATTATAAATAGCCTTTCTAATTTAGAGATAGAATTTTAGAAAATTTTAAGAACATTTACCTTAAATTTACGCTAATTGGCCAACAACCGAATAGGAATTAGGGTTTTAGTTAGTTTATTACCGATTTTTAGTCAAGCGAATTGCCACCAATGCCAGCTCTGAAGCTTTTAAGGTCATGCCACAGTCGGCTGCGCACGCGTCTCGAACATCCCTTTCTCCCGAGACAGTTGTGAAGAGGCTCGACCGTTAAATTTATAATGCAAAGGTGCCCGGGGTAGTAACTAAAGGAAGATTCTTTATCATGAAAATTTATACTTAAGTCATCATTTACATAATTCTAGATGACCCGGTGAACTTTGTGGTACCCAACCTACCAACAAATTAATTTGCACTATCTTATCCTCTTCCTCTCCTACTAATCATATCCTTCCTACTAATATTAAAAAACCTGCTAGTTATTACCTACCTACTTGCGAGCTGTTTGGTAGTTATTACCTACCTACTTTTGTGATTAAACAGCAAAAAGCTGAGACTGGGCCTGTTTGGCTCCATCCGGTACATAGCGGAGTCGCTACCACTCGGTGGGCACTTATTCTTTTCATGCCAGTGTTACTATAATTATGTTTTTCTGTGCTTTTTTGTTTTGTATCGTCTACTTATGAGTTCTATATGTTATTGTGTTGTGGTCAAATAAATGTATTCTTCTTCTTCTATAGAAAACACCCAGACCTGAAACAAATATCTTAAAATAATGCGAGCATGGAGCAGGAGCAGGTGCCCCCGTGCTTATGTCAACCTGAATGCGTAATATCTAAAAAATAAATTAGAATCCGAAATGAAAGACTAACTGCCTTGAAATGACTTTTAGGTCCTATGGCATTTATATTGTGTGAAAACGCGAACATGATAGCGAACAACAGAGCTTTCATAAACTTTTGAAATAAAAGCTTACTTTTCAGAGAAATATTGTGAAGGATAGAATCCGCAACGAGACATCCGATAGAGTATAGAGGTCATCGACATAAGTACCTTTTTAGCTCAGAAAATTAGCAAACTGATGTGACAGTAGGCTGGTCATCTGCAGAAGAACCGACGACCTACGTGGTAAACGATATCTTGTGTAGAGACGGCTTTTAGGTTAACGTAGTGTAGGAGAAGCATCGAAAGAGTTAACTTAGTCTCGATGAGAAGAAGTTTTTTTTTACAGTTTAAAGGCTTACGTTTGACCGCCATCTCACCTATTGGTAAGTGATGATGCGGTCGACGATGTAGCACGCTTGCCTAGAATGATCCTATTTACTCTTCGCTTGAAGACCCTAGATTAATTATAAATTAGTACCTAGATAGGTTATGTAACATACATACATAACTTATGTTTAATCTACTTAAATGTTTAAAAGCTTTGACTTCGAACTTACACTCAACAATGGCTGGCCTTGACCCCGCGCCATCAGATAATTTACCTACAGAAAGTAGGTTGGTATCTAAAGAAGAAGGTTATATAGCATATATTTGTACCAAACTGTTCTGAGGTTACATGAAATCCTTATTTTTTAAACTCTTTTGATTTAGATTAGAAAGTAAATGACAAGTTGGAAAGTAGGTACCTATTAAGTAGGTACATGGTACCTAGGTAGGTAAACTCTAGCTAGATAGTGCACCTACCTACCTTCTTAAATCAAATTAACAATATAAATCAATCTCAAACAAAGGTAAGTAGGTAGTACCTAGTAATTTCCCGTCATTGTCCCGCGATTTAAAAATAGAATCACGTTCGAAGTTCAAAGTTCCAAGCTTTCGGATGAAAATTATCTCTGTTACGTCTTCAAGCGCGACGATCCTGCGGACATAAAAACAAAGACGAGAGATAGCGAAAGTAGGTGTATGTAAAAGGGATGGAAGATGTGCATCTCGGCGGGATGCCAGAACGGCAACGCCGCGTCCACCAATCACTGGACGTTCATCTTGGCATTTGTTTTTGTTTTCGTTTTCTTTTGATTTTGTTTTCAGTGCTCGCTAAGTATGGAGTGGATTGAACTATTAATTTTGGAAGTAAATAAACATAGTATTTCTGTACGGTAGATAATTAGATACATGTAGATTCTTACTGAGTAGTTAGGTATAGGAACGGCATGTATATATGGCAGAAAATATATTGCTATATATACACACAATAAATATATATGGCACAGCGCTTGTTTGAGACCAACCGTGACAGTGATCGGAATTCTGGTTTCTATTTCGGCCAACGGATCAGCCTTGCTATCCAATAACGTGGCAATACAGCCAGCATTCTGGGCACTCTACCGTGGGGTGACGGTCTGGATCATTGTGAGGCTATTTTTTTTAGTACTAGGTACATATAATTATGTAAAAATATGTATAAATATAAATTATTTACTTAATATGTTGTAATTGTATATAATTTCTTTAGGTACACTTACCTTGTTATTTATTATTATTATAGAAAAATCTTAAGTGAACTATTATTAAGTAGGTTTTTAGTGAAGAAATTTCATAATAATATAAATATTTATAATTCAACGAACAATTGATCAAAACCTAACAAAATGGACTGTCAAGAAAAGTATGATAACAAAGGAAAACATTTCACGCGATGATAGAGCCGGACCCCGGTAGGGAAGGCAAAAAATAACTTTAAAAACTATGATGAAAGACAAAACTACTTATTTTAATTTCTGGACAGGTATGTACTTATTTCTAGACTTCAATAAAACAAATGTCAGAATAAATTAAGGACTTAGAAGTACTTACTTATTCAATCATGTATTTCCTATGAATACGTTGTGTGAAAATGTCCAGCATAATTTTTATTCAATTTTTATTAAAGTAGGTAACTACCTGGGTACCAACTTATGTAATGTTAGTCAGAATAAGATAAAATACGATAAATGTTTTAATCCATAAGTATATGATTTATTTATCAAATCATATATGTTACTAAGATTTTAATACTCATATTGATCGTTTCAAAATACATACAAATAAAACACATAAAATTGATTTTTGGTAATATGTCAGAAAATGTTTTGTACAAAATATATCTATCTCTATTTTGTACCTACAATTTTTTTTCTGAAATATACCAAAGTTCAAGAAAATTTATTGTACAAAATATATCCATCTATATTTTGTACAATTTTTTTTCTGAAATATACCAAAGTTCAATTTCATGTGTTTTACTTGTATGTACTTAGAAACGTATGTACGTAAATATCTTATATATTTCATCTATCTCTATTCTCATCTATTTATCTTATTTATTTATTACTCCAGAAAAAATATTGTAATTTGTAACTTTAAGTGTAGGTTCAAAGGTGTTTCATATTATTTCAAGCCCTGGACTCCCATCACTAAAGTGACGTAGAAGTGCGTGACCAAAAAGCTCTACGGACAGACAAACATATCATACCCCACGTCTGCGTAAAATAATAAGCTTAATTAAAATGTAGGTTAATTGTCTGCATAATGCCACGTAAAAATGTTTATGTGGCGAATGTTCAGGGTTCCGTGGAGAGGTGGAATAGCAGGTAGAGTAAATGCAGTTTTTTTTTGTTTTGGGGCCATAAGCTCGGAATCGTCGAATAAAATACATTTCCCTAAGTTCAATTGTGAGTTATATATACCACAACTCTAGAATCTACCGTGGTTGTACTAAACAGTTGCCACATGACAACCCAAGGTGATTTTCTATGTATGATATGTATGTATTTACAAAATTATATAAGTAGTATATCAGTCATGTGGTTCCCATAATACAAGCTCTGCTTAGTTTGGGGCTACATGATGCTGTGTGTTTACGTCCCGCATTATTTATTTGTTTTAAAGTATTTGGCCGTGATATAAGACTTCATCTCCGTTCATGAGTCCATTTAAATAATCTTCGTCGTATATTACGATATTAAAATAATAATGTTATTACAACTAATACAAATACCCACTGTGTCATTCTATTTTGGTCTTTTCATCATTCAGTATCTACCTAGGTACTTTGTTATTATTATAATAATATTATCCGGCTTTACAAGTAATAAACATGTTATTTATGAATGAAAACATTATGTCATCGTTCGTACGTACCTACGTAGATCATAACAGGTGTTAATGTTGTGGCACCTATACTCGTTTCGAGGTAGGTAGGTTAGGCACCTTGTAAAGGAGGCTTTGCCCAGTGGTGGGTACCTATTTACGAGCTGAGTTGATGATCATGAAAAGTATAAGTAGTAGGTACCGCTGAAATTCGTATGCCTTGCTACTGAACACTTCTACAATAACAATTATCACACTTGCCAAGTTTTAACACCACGCGATGATGAATAATGCAAAGCGGATGATTGCGTGAGAAATTGAAAACATACAATTACAGTAAGCTTTTCTTAACAAAAACTTGCACAAATATTCATTGCCTCTATTTATTACTTTGCCGCTTCATTAGTAAGCATTTTTTAAAATAAATGACTGTAATATTTTTAAAATTAGTTAAATCGAGCAACGAGCTTGCTGAAATTAAAACATTGAAGTAACCTTGTGGCTTCGTAGCACCACCTACTTAGATAAAAAAAGCTCAATCCATATTTTTTAAACATGCCATATAAGTAGGTACCTATGATTTTATTTATAAATTTGAAATTGGAATTTAAAATCTAACCGTAAAGTCTTGACCTCTTCATTTCACTTTTGTATTCAATGACTTCTGGGATAGTTTTCCACACATGCTTAAACCTCCCAACTCTAAATGACCTTACCTTATACCTGACGTAACTTCTACACTTATTGACGCGGGTTGTCTAGTTATATGAACCTACGCAGATAGGTTGTATGTAAAAGCGACCGTTGGACCCTAAAAGCAGGCGAGCATGACGAAGAATCATCTCGCTTGGGGCGATGCAGGCATTGTTACCTACCTCATGCACAGACAAACATCTAACTAAAACTACTTACTAAGATATTTAGTTCGTTATTACCCCTCTAGAAAACTATTTTATTTATTTATATTTATTTTTATTTATTCGGGAAACAAAGAACAATAAAACTTATAAACTAATAGTATTATTAGGTCGATCTCAATCCAACAAAGTTTCCACTATTAAGTAAAACATACACGTGAAGAAAAGGTGGACAGTTATGTAAAAAGTTAACCATAATGAATAACAAAAAATAATTAAACAAAAGAGTACCTATAAGAATACAATAAAGATAAAAACTAACTAATCAACAGAAAGCTTCCGTAGTTCTTCGCTGATAAGCAGATTAAATTTAGGAAGAGAGAGGTCAAAAATATCAAATTTCGAAAATAATTTATTATTTGTATTCATGGAACGGTTGATGAAAGTATTTGATGCATAATTGGTACGAATTGTAAGAGGCTGAAATAATTGAATCTTTCTCGAATTAATTCGTGGACATCTAAATCGAAAAAACTACTGGAAAGCGACATCACTCGACCGTGTGAAGAATTTTCTGACCGTCCTGACTGACAATCAACGCACAGCAACCTATTTTTTTTTAAATTAAATTTATTTATTAAAAAAGTCCCAAGCTCTAAGATTTAACGGAGTAAGGTATCTTATATGCTAAACAGCCAATAACGGATTTTCATATATTATGTAAAATAAAGAGATTGGTAGATATAAACATATATAGCAGGCTCTAAGGTGTAAATTTAAGTTTAAATTTATTTTTTTCTATTAGAAGTGGAGTAAATTTAGAGTATATTTTGAGTTAATTTAGAAGTTGAATTTACACCCTTGATTCAACTTCTTAAAGATGAACTTCTTAAAGTTGAATTCAAGGCCTGGTGGAGTGACGATCTGCGAAAGGCTACTGTGGTACAAGCTGGATGCGTCGAGCTGAGGGCAGAATGCAATGGTGCTCATTAGGATAGGCCATATATCCAACAGTGGACTCCATGATTATGAACCTCTGGGTGTTCATCATCAAGAACCCTCGGGGTTTTCATCATCATCATTATCGTTATTATCATCATCATCAGGGGTCAGTGGAGGTGGATTGAAAACCTCTATGTGAACGAAATCGTGGGCACTCCCCTAGTAGGCAATCTAAAAAAAGTGGTCCTACTATATATTTGGCAACCTCGTTGGCGTTCCAATAGGCGAGATGTTGCGGGTTTGGTCCCCGCTGTGGGACAAAAGTGTCTTAGTACTCATAATTTCTGATACCCACGACACAGATGTGACTGGGACTAAAAAGAATAATAGTACCTAAAAATAAAGGTAAAAAATACCGAAAGCCGGAGTTCACAAAAGGGACTCCGACTCAGCATGGGTTGATCTGTTGATATTAAATTGAAGATACAAAATAACAAAATGGAGAAACCTAGATGGTATATGACTGTCTAAAGTAGAACATTTTTAACACTTACGCGACAAAAGTAATTTTCCAACCTTAGGTATTTGTTCGAGGTTCAATTCAAAAATTCCGATAAACACTTAGCTCCCAAAACGTTCTCACGAATCCTACATAAGACTCACCTAAAGGTCACTCCTCTCCCATTCTGCCACACCAACATCCACCCTAACATCCTCACCCAAGGTAGATTGTTATATGACAGTTTATGTAGAATATAGGTTGTTTTGATGGCGGACCGTTTGTAATTTATTTCATTAGGAGAAGGCAGGATACAAGTCCCTCTCTTCACGGGCCAGCGGCTCTAGTCTGAGCATGTTCAGACGGGAGAAAAAACAATAGGTAAAGAGATAGTGGGAGAAAAGATACAGGATTTTGTCAAGGACGGAGGGGAAAAGCTCGTTCGATCTCATAGGGAAAGCTTGTTCATTTCTTCTGATAATTCGGCTTTAGAGTTCCACTGCACAATATACATACAACGTTCACGTGTACAGAGACGTGCGTTACGTCTTAAAATCATACTTAGGCAAAATTGATGCTCCGCAACGCTCAATTCCCTTTCTAGTGGGAAATAGGTTGGGATACTCCTCAGTTGTTAATGTACACCGAGCATCGTTATAGTAGGTACTCCAGAGCCAGAAACGTGGAAAGACAATGGTAGCGATTCTGAAAGATTTTCACTAAACTTATCGTTAAACTTAAAGGAGCTCTCTCTTTCTTTTAGATGGAGATAATACGAGACGAAATGACTTTTAGCTAGTTATAACTATTTTTAGCGATAAATAGTGTTACTCAGAATCAACCACAATGTGCCAACTAACAGCAGCGCACGCTACCTATTGCGCCGATACGATATTGAACAATTTTCAAGCGACATGAGTTCTAAATTAGTGTAAATGTGGCATTTTGATGTTTAAGTATTTCAACGTCACGCTCGGACGATTTTTGTCAGTTTTCATCATCGATATTACATAATACCTACTGTTACTTGTTCGATTTTCACTTGGAGACTGTGACTACTTCGAGGAGTTTTTATTATGGGAGTGCGCGCTTCGAAGAAAAATGTGTGCCTGGATGGCACAGAGTTTTTGACTTTAGATATCGTAGAACTATGCGCGTGTGACTCCCGCACTACAATGCCCCTACATCTCAGCGTATATTATGCGAAACCGCCATCATACCATTAAACTCAATGGAAGAAACTCGTCGCTTTATCTTATTTCCGTTGGAATAAATTACTAACCTGTTCGTTTAGGTGCTTGACAATAAATGGAGGAAGGTACATCATTAGATGGATTTAGCTGCTGTACAAAATAAATTTAAGTACCTACAGACAGGCATGCCAGTGTGGTTAATTCTGAGCAACGCTATTTATTGCTAAAACTACTTACTTATCTTCTTATTCTTTAGAATAAACTACTTGGTTACCAAGTTGACTAGCTTGGTTTACCAAGACGGGTTAGTTACACAATTTAGGTTTAACCTAAGAACAGCTGGACCGATTTTCATGATCTATGATTTTTTTTGTTTTGTCTCCACCATAGCAGAATAACTATAAAAACATAGGAAACATTCACATTTAAAAATAATATGAAGGCAATTAATTTTTTATGATATCTCGAGAATAGATTGGCCAAATAGTGTATGGTGGAGCTACTTTTCTTTTGTAGTTAGAAGCTTTTGTTTTGTTGTAGAAAAAAAAAACTATAGGTTTATTTTGAAGGAAAAAAAATGGCATTTCAGATTTTGTAAAAATATTACAGGCCTAGAAAATATAATTTGTCAAAAAAAAAATAACTTGGTCTCAATTGACTCAATTTCCCAACGGAAACAATTTTCCCAAAGTAAGATATTTCCTAATAGTAAGTAATAACTAATAAGTTAAGTAGTAAGTCAGTCCCAGCTCCCCAATAGGCCTCTGATAAATACAAGTTGAAATTTTTCGAAAAAAAAAAATCTGTTTTTTTTATTTACGGGATATTTTACGCATGGTCAACTAATCCCAAACTAGGCAGAGCCTGTACTATGGGTGCCAGAGACTAATAAAATACATAGATCTTATAAAACACCAAGACACAGAACGAACATCCATGTTCATCACAAAAATGTTTGTCCTGGGCGGGAATCGAACCTGCGACCTGCAGCTCAGGAGGCAGAGTTACTACCAACTGAGCTATGACTATGAGGCCAGTCAGTTGAAAGGTCATTCACCATAACATCGAGTTCATAAGGTAAAATGTTGGCCAAACCTGTATTTTCCAGAGGCATATTGTGATGTAGGTACCCCGATATTCGATCCGGAGGCATCGAGATCTTGTATATTATCTCGATGACCAGAGGTCGTCGTTCGGCTGTCGAGCAATAATGGATTTTTCCCCATAATGGAAATTAGCCCCTTTACTTATGAACGCTACTCAAAGTTAACCAATACTCAAAGTTGGCCCTGTCACTGTTTGTCATTATCCAACAGTAAGAGCTAGTAATAGTCTAAACATCGTTTATCTTTTGAAATATGTTCATAAGTAAGGCCCTTCATCATTATTTTGACAACCTTCTTCGAGATGAATCGAAATTGCTGTACCGGCCCAATACATCAAAGCAGCGGCCAGCAAAAGTTGTATGAAAATTCTTATTTGTCGTGTTTAGCGGAAAGGCTGGTAGAAGCTGGATGCGTCGAGCTTAGGACAGGGCGCAATGGCGCTCATTAGGGGAGGCCTATGTCCAGCAGTGGACTTCTATAGACTGAAGATGATGATTATGATGATGTGTTTAGCGGCCAAATAAATAAATTACTATGTAAACTCATCCGTCGTGTAATTCAAGTGTAATTTAAAAATGGAATGATCTTTTACTCCAAAACATGGCAACCAAGGAGGTAACTAATCGAAGGATTTATTTAAATTTCGAACTGGCTTGCAACTAGAATGCTGTTTATTGAAAAAATTTCCTTCAAGTTCTGCCTAGGAACTACTTTGTTTTAATTTCCGCGCATTATTTGAGAAAAGTAATATACAAGCCTTGGCCACAACTAGGCATTGATGGACTCACTTATGTCTCGGCTTCGCCTCGGCCCACATTTACACGTTCGTCCATCAATGCCTCTTTTGCTGGACGCCGCAATAATGTACCTACTATTTCGTTTAAAAAGTTTTATGTGCGCATTACCACGTGCTCAAAACAATGACAGAAAACCATGGAATTAATATTAATACCTACTGTAGTAAACCTCTTTGCAGAAAACATAGTTAGGAAACCCACGGCTTAGTCATCTCCACATTGATCATGTCTGTGCTTTATGCCACAAAGGCCGACTAGGCTAAGAGGTATGCGATTTTTGCGTTGCGATTCTCACAGTTTATTTTTGTGTTTTCTTTGTATATGTATGCATTTACAAAAAGAATATAAGTATAAGGTATATATGGCATAGAGTGGTTCCCATAATACAAGCTTTGCTTAGTTTGAGGCTACATGATGCTGTGTGGTTGTGTTCAGCATTATTTAAATGGGTATTTATTTAACCCCTTTTATTAGGTATATTCATTTAAAAACCTTTATTTACTTAGATGCTACGCTGAAATCTGATGCATAAATTTTACTAATAATTTCTAAAACTAGTATGCACTTTCTTGTTGTCACAACCACCCGTCATCACCTTACAGTCTATGGTGATTAAGGTCACTGGTAAAATAAAGAATGTTTTATGTAGGGCTACCAAAACTTGTATTTTTGCAGTGCAAAAGAAAAAGTAAGTATTTTTTACAATTATCATAGAGACTAGCGGCCCGTCCCGGCTTCACACGGGTTAGGGCACCTTGGATTACGTTACTTAAGTTTTAGTAAGGATCCCTAATCTTTTCTAGCAATAAATATAACCTATGTTACTCAGGGTGAATGTAACTTTCCAATGGTGATAGAACTTTTGAAATCGGCACAGTAGTTTTTGAGTTAAATATTTTTTTTTCCTCTTTATAATATTATTTATATAATAATGTAGATGTAGATTAAAGACCTAGAGCAAAACCAAACAAAACCAAAGTTGTAGTTTTTAAGTAATTTGTATTATAAAGCACGCCTACCACCATCTTATAACAAACCATAGAAAATGCTCGTAGCATTAAGCCCACCCTTTTGTTACATAATGTGCAATAAAGTATAAATAAATAAACAAAAAAAACCTAAATCTATACCTAAAAAAACCCTAGTAGGTACCTATACCTATATAGTAAAAGGCTTTTTGTAATTTTAAATTCACTTAGAACAGATGCGAAAAACTAGAAAAAAAAATAACAGACAGGTTTTACAGTATCGCTAAAAACTACATAGGACCATACTATGGCCCGTCCATTTATCTCGTGAGGCTCGAAAGGGGGGAGGGGGTTTGGAAAAAATCACGAAATATCACAAGGGCCCTCCCCCCTTGTGATATTTCGTGATTGCAGTGAGATATCAAGTGCATTTATTTTTTAGTCAAACGCGCGATTTCTAAACCAAAAAGCGGCGTGTATTGTGACCTTGACTCGCCGTTGCCACTTTCAGAATAAAATTAGATTATAATAGTAATACCTTTATTTAAAGATAATAATCTCAAAAATTTAAGATTAACCACGTGTATTTAGAGGGGTGGGGGTGGAGGGGGGTGTAGTCTCACCACGTATCATAAAGGGGGTGGGGGGGTTTAAAAATGTTAAAATAACATCACGTGTTTAATGGACGGGCCCATATCAATAATAACTCAGTGTATGTACTCTCAGTTGCGACCTTCATCAGGGCACAAAAGAATTATGTAAGTAGCTGTTGGAGTTGGTGAGCACTTCAAAAATCCCGTTATTCAATGAGTTATGTCATTGGTTTTTCATGAGTAAATAGCCTCGTGGGCACACCTATTCCCAAATGATCCAACAAATCATCCGTTAGTGGTGTTTATACCTAATTCAAGTGACTCAAGTAAATACACGTGTACCTACTTAATATAGTCGAATGTTTATGTTGGTATATGTTTCGTATAATAAGTCAAGCCAATAAGGGCATCAAACAATGGTGATGAGATGTACGCAGACTCATGGCATCTAAATATCTTATTATAATCATTGGTATTCAATGTGTGCAATGATCTTTTATTATAAGAATCTTCGAATGTTTCCAAGCTTTTAACTTTGTCTTGGTTCTTTTACTGGAGTATATTTTATTTTATTTTTGTTGGTAAACTTGTGAGAAATTTTAATAAATTTATAAGATACGTGGATTAGAAATTTCAAGCTCTTACATAATCCACATAATCCAGTAGCAAGTACAAACTACAGGCGGAAGTTTTTCTTCCTCAGATCAAACCATGGTTTCAATGCAATCTGTACAGACTTAAATCTAGACTTATTTAAGACCGTAAACTTAAAAGTGAGTTGGCAGAATCCTGTTTTCTGAATTAGTTTTCTTTAATTTGAATGTCTAATCATTGCAGAAAGCCAAAAAGTTTCTGGAATATTCTTATGTAAACTCCAAGTTTCATCCACACAAACACAAGAGGTACCTAAGTGAAGTTCCTTAAATCCTGAAGACGAATTCTTCAAAGCCGTTCCTTTGGAGACGTGTAGACTAAATAAATCCAACATCGAGTTGACCACAACAAACGCGAAAGTATTCATCGCTACCCATCAAACAAATACTCGGGCCAATAAGGATTCGAGATGACAAATCGAGTGAGTATATCGATTATTATTCAAGTGGCGTCCATGATCTCTCGATACGCAGAATCTTCGAACAATGGACGGTGAAATCGGTCATGATGCCGTTGTTTGTGGACTTGTTGGCGTAATGGGTGGGTGATACGAAAGGTTCAGTTCCTATTGCTGGACGTTTAGAAGTATGACATAACACATGAGAGAGGCACATGAGAGAGGCACATGACAGAGGAGGCTGTCAAAACTAAAGCAGTGGATGATCCGGGCTGAGATGATGATGATGATAACGACATGACATAAAACCTGTACATATTATCCTGGATCCTAAAATGGCAATAGTTTAATTTTACTTTGTATAAGTTTAACGCCATTATTATTTAATTTCAGACCAAAAACTTCCATTTTCATTTAAAAATTTGAATTTCCTTCTTCTAAACCAGACTATTTTAATATTCGTAACACTGACTTAAATTTTTTTGATTTTTTTTATGTATTAAAAAAATCTTGAAAAATGTATGTATGTATACAGCAAAACATAAAATATATATATAAATCTAAATATATCTAAATCTATATATATATATATATATATATATATATATATACTTAACCATATACAGTTATGTCTAAGCCACACAGTCTCTCGCTCCGTATCATGGATTCCACATTTTCAATGCTTTATTATTTCCTCGTTCAGGCAATGTAATAGCGTAACGGAAAAGAGTTATTCCTATTTTTTATCCCACATTAATAAAGCTTAACCCAAATCCCACCCTCTGAAGCAAATCCTGAATTTGCCCGTTGAAGGGTACGGTTAGGTTCTTCAAAATTCCAGAATGACGTTCAAAACTATTTTAGAAGCAATGCAAATAAAGTTCAATAACCAGATCAGCAGATCTCCCAGGAGATGCGTGGTGTGCAGACTGCATACTCAAGTGCGTTGCATGCGCTGCGCATACGCACGGCCGAGATGTAGGCTTGAGTTATTTCTCCTTTATTTTAGCTACTGGTTGTTTTCGCAATACACCTTATAAGAAGACCTCTGTGGAACAGTGGGCGAAGGTCCGTCTGAGACGCAGAAACGAACCCTGAGGGAATCGATTCCCGCCCAGAGTCAAATGTTTGCGTTATCTGCAGATATTTGTCATAGGTTTGGGTTTAATTTAAAAAATTGACATAACTTTAGGTACTATGATTTTTTCCACTCCATTCATAGACAAAGGCCTCCCCTGGTCTATCTCGACGCATCCAACTCCTACCAGCAGGCTCTCACAGATCGTCACTCCACCTGACCCGCTGGACGGCGCCGCCGCCCGCCTGGCGTCGTACCGGTAGTAGATAGATAAAGTCTTTATTTGGCACACATTAACAAAATATTAACACAAAAATAACAGCACAAACAAAATAGGTAATGGAACAAAACAACAAGATATAAAACAGAGAACAACACAAATAGGTGGTTTGGGCAGACAAGCGGATAGTAGCCTATGCACTCTATGCCTAGGTGAACAAACCCGTCCGCATGCCTACCCATCCCTAAAATCCGTATCAGTAGTCGTAGTCTCCACTCAATTTGTCATATTAGACACAATTAGACAATCTGTAAATTGCCAAAATAGCTTTTTAACAGTCCTCACGGCATGTTTATCATTCAGAGAGTCAGGGCCTAGAACTTTTGTGATAATATATTTTCATACAAATATATTAATAAGTTATGCATCAGTCTTGTGGTTCTCATAATACATGCTCTGCTTGGTAGGGCTACATAGTGATGTTATGATGTGTCCAGCATTATATATTTATTATTTATGACAAATGAGTAAAAATAATTGCGGGATCAATCAATTACTAAATTTGGTAATGCTGATTAATAATTAATGCGCAAAAAAAACCAAAAGATAATGTAACGTATTGTGGTAATACCATTGCACTCTTTCCCCATACATTTAAAGGAAACAGTGATTCACACAGAGATTATAACATAAATAAACGTACTATTACTCAATATTATTTAATAATAAAGCAAATTTGCGGTTTGGCGACTATCAACCATTCATATTGTGAGGATGGGTAGGAAAATCCATTGATTAGGGCGACTAACAATTCTCGTTAATTATATTTCATTCACAAACACAAACACAACAACATGGTGCTTCAACCACAGAATAAAGAAAGGACTTCAACCAGAATAATAGTGCTGATAGACTGATTCAATAGACATACCTATTAAGTATATCTAACTACTGTAAGATCAAGTTTTTATTTTTTCTAACTAGCTTTTGCTAAGTTTTGCTCGCATGGTACCTACCCGTATAAAAACTAGCCTAGTTATAGACCAACTCTAAAATAATATTATATACAAAATTTCTTTTCCTCCCAGAAGGAACAGACATTTCACATTTTAGAAGTAATAGAGTTCTTTGTCAAGGGCTCATCCGGGTGCGTACTACCACCATGCCTATTTCTGCCGTGCTACATTGCTGTGTTTCAGTTTAAAGGGTGTGGGTGGTGGTGACATTACAGGCAAAAAAGCCTTCATGCCTCATGTTGATGGACGCAGGGCGTTTAATCATAGTGCACGCTCTAAACATGCGTGACCTACCTAGCAATACTTTGTTATTAGTAATGGTTACCACTTAACATCAGGTGAGCCATGTGCGGTGTATCCATCTTCATAAAAAACATATAATTTTTTTAGTTTAAATTTACATGGAATCCAAAGTTTCCTGGATATTGGCAACATTTAACATTCAAAAAATTTTCTAATGTGGATAAAAAACTGAAATGAAAATGTGCTACTAGTTATTCATACTGTGAAACTACCATATTAAGTAAAAAAAGGCTTAGCCATGTCCAGACATAGGTCTGCAGTATTGCAAAAAACATAATTCAAATATCCATTACGTATGCAACACAAAGGCGCTGGCCAAAAAACAATAAAAAAATCCTAATAATTCACATCTGACGAAAGGAAGTGAAAAAATCCTTGTGCGCGGAAGCAGCGGCCATTGCCTCCGAGATACGGTGCCCATACTGATGAGAACAGCTCCTGAGATGCTAATGATCGATCGTGAGAGGAGCTACAACATTTGCATACGCAATGCCGTCTTAACTAGTCTCATTCATTCTAAACTTGTTTTAGTTTGAGTAGTAGGGCTTTATATAAAGGGCTTTTTCAGGGAAGTATTATGACCATGCTTGTATCTGGATTGCTATTTCGTTTTAAAGGATGTGGTTGCTGGTGAAATGACAATTATGTAATGAGCATCGCCTCTAGTGCGACATGGCCGGTGACCACTTTGCATCAGATGGAACGTCTCTTCGTCTACCAGCTTTCACATAAAAACGTATCATCCGTATAAAGTGAAGTAAATATTTCTAAATTTTCTCCTCGGTATCAACTCTATCAAGCTACTTTAAAATCTCTATCTTCATTGGTACGATGGCATCAAATTCCAACGTGTCAACGAGATCCCTGGTCAGCGTGATTTGAATATAAGCCGGATGAATGTATGATCAGAGATAGGGATCTCGAATCTCATTATGCGAGATTCAAAGAAGCATAAAACTGTTTTAAGAAAGAACAATGGACGGTGAAGGATGAGGTTTTTGCGGTAGATGAGTAAAATCTGCGCAAGATTTTATGACAAATCATGATTTGTTGGATTTTTTTATTGTATTATTTATTTTTGAAATTATATTAAAGCCAACGGCGCGGCGCTTAGCCGTAACTGCCCGAAAATTTCAACAAGGTGAGAAGTTGACTCGGTAGTCGAAGCGAGTGCCGGTATTTATGGGGAGGTCGCGGGTTCAAATGCAAACTCAGTCGAAATTTTTGAGTTATTTTTTGTATTTAAACTATTAAAATGTTTCAAAACAATCAATTGCAAGTCCACGCGGATCTATGTAACTTACTTAATTATTTTATAATGAATCTTAAATTCTCCAATAATGTGAGTTTGTCGTACTTGGAGCAATTTCAATGTTACAGAGATCTTGATATATTTTATGACTCGCTTCATGCTCATAACATAAGTATAAACTGTACAAAACTCCCAGAAATGCCTAACGTACTGCCATCCTTGTACTTTAATTCTTGTTTTTTTCTTTTGTACCTACCTTTGTTTTTTAAAAACTAGTGTTATTAGGAAATCTGGGATACTAGAAAATCTTATTAGGATTCCAATGACCTATCATTATTTGTGTTTTATCTACGTAAGTACTTTTTAAATCTGTTCACCAATACTGGCAAATGCTGTACTCGTGTAATTAGGGCACATATAGGAAATGTGCTTAAAACAACTATCATATGGCTGAATACTGTTTTTAATTATTAATACGTGCGTTGTTGGTGTATGTCATAATGTGTGTATGTATAAATTAAATTATGTAGGAACGTAAGAAGTAGTAGAAACCCTAAGATTTTTCCGAGTTTTTCAACTTAAAACCGTCCCTTTAGAGGTTAAGTTTCTGGAATGTCTTTTATTAGTGTAGGACTAAACTCATGCCTAAGTTGACTGATCGGTCAGCCAGTCAATAAGTAAGTAATTTAAACGATTCTTTATAATTAGATTACATTTTCAGATCCTTCCAGAATGTCCTGGATGTCCTTTACGATACGAATTATTGCTACTTATTGTGCGAGTATTACATAAATAACAAAAACAATTCACAAAATAAAGTTATCCTCAAATAATGATTACACACTGGAATTTTCAAACTACGAACGTAAGTTGACACTTACTCATTCACCATCGTCGACACATTGCTTCGCGGAAGCCGTCTACGGGAGCTGAATCTAAACATCACTTCTTGCATCAGCCAGAATACCCTGACCTGCCTCCCTCGCTCGAAGAAAGGCCGCCTGTGCCATTGAAAAACTGACATTAATGCAAAACAATCTTTATCATCATGGTCGTAGAGTGAAAATGAAGCTGCTGAAATCAGAGTTAGATTCTTGAATAATAAGCAAGTGATATTATCAGCACCTAAATGCCAAAAGCAAAGTAGATGTCTACATAAAATAGTACTTACGTGTTCTGAAAAGAAGAGGGGGCACTTCTTACACAGGTAATTATAACTTAAAAGAGAAGAGATCCTAACTCTACTTTTAGTTCACTTTGTAGCTTTTTCATTTAATCTGATTTCATTAATTCAAAAACTATGCTTGTCACTTTAGCAATTGTTAAGCTATTTATCCAAGTAGTTGAGAATAACAAAAGCGATGCCTCTTAAGTTTATTTGCAGCAACGTTTAACAGTTTCAGTGCTGGTTTTGACCTTTGTCAGTACTCAAAACTTTGGTCACGACACTGGTTAAGTACTTTTTATTCGGGTACCAAGTACCCATCTTAGAAAGTGCCTCGAAAGGTACAGGGATAGGTATAGGCTAACTGGACAAAATCAAAATCAGATCAACTGTTTTGCATAGAGTAACCAATATCTCCAAGTATCGAATCTAAAGATTATTGATTCATAAAACTCATGAAAATATCGATATAGGAAGTTCCTATATCGGATTGGGTATTTATAACGATTTGTAATTTTCCTAATGAAAAAACTAATATTACAAACTAGCTTACTTCGTTTGCGTATATACTTGTAGTAAATAAATCACAATCTGATCAATGGTTTCGGAACGCATTGAGAACCAGCCTACAAACATTGATTTTTACACCAATCAAGCTGTAATAGAAACTTTATATAATCAAAACGGTAAGTACCAACATTAACAATAAGTAATTTTTCACTTCTCTTGCTCAAAAAGTGTATCATAATAGTGTAGCTTAGCGGGCCTAAAACTCGAGTTTAATACCTCGGGCTAAAATGTATTTTTTCTTTTTAATTTTTGTCTAAAATCATCAGCCCGTACAAAGCATTCGTTCTCTTACATAAAAACTTGACTTCTTGGTGCTCCGTAGATATTTTTTTTTGAAAATAGAACCGTCTTGGTGATGTTTTATGAAGGTTGATTAATTTTTAATAAAATTTCTGAAAATTGTCTAATTTTGAATTGTTTTATTTTCTCGCAATCGAAGTGAAAAGTAGAGTGTTTTACTCGGGCCAAAACCACCCATTATAACTCGGTCTTATCATCCTCCCTCGCTACGCTCGGGAGTATAACAACCTCGTATATAATGGGATGGTTTAGTCCCTTGTAAAACAATCTACTATTGAATTATATCGTTTTCTCATTCAGAGCCACAGCTTATTTCTAAGGAAGTGCAGTTGGAGACCTTCATAACATGGTCGGGCAGTTAAAAAGACCAGCTTTAAAGACCTCCCACTCCTCCTCCAACTGATACCAATACTTTGGAGAACTGGAAAAGGTGTTGACAGTTGGAGGTCCAGTTAGTTTGGTTGGATGGATTGATAGACCAATGTTACCGTTACACGATGATCGGACTCGAATGAATGGAGCCATTCAATGGATTCTTAGAAAGATAGCGGGATATTTTGTTTGGAGATGGTGATGGAATCCTTGGGTACGGGAAATGCTACCATTGAAGGTACAGAGAGCGTAAATATAATGTAGATTTTCAATACAAGGTGAGTTTAAATTACTGAAGGGAGGTGATTTGGTCATGGTTGGTGACAGCTTGTGATAACCTCAGTTATGATTATGAGAGATAAGATTCTTAGAAAACTACATGATAGTTTGTTTGGAGATGGTGATGGAATCTTGGGTACGGGAAATGCAACCATTGAAGCCACAGAGAGCGTAAATATAATGTAAATTTTCAGTACAAGGTGAAGATATTTAAAAGGTAAAATATTTAATGCAAATTCCGCCAACTCTCTCTGACAAGTTTCATAACCACTCAACAGCAATTCAACAATGTTTCGCCTTCCCCATAAGGCATCATCAGGAAACGATAGACTCCTTATCGTATATATTATTATATATTATTATTGATGCCTTATGGGGAAGGCGAACCATTGTCGAACTTCTGTTGAGTTTTTATGAAACTCTTCAGAGAGAGTTTGCGGAATTTGTACTAGATACTCGTATTTTATCTTTTAAATATCTTGTAATAGATTTCCGCAAAGTCACGCCTGATTCAATTTTTTTAAATACAAGGTGAGTTTAAATTACTGATGGGAGGGGATTTGATGGTGACAGCTTGTGATAAACTCAGTTATGATTATAAGAGATAAGATTCTTAGAAATATAACGGGATATTTTGTTTCGAGATGGTGATGGAATCCTTGGGTACGTATCCTGGAAATGCAACCATTGAAGCCACAAAGAGCGTAAATAGGTATGTAGATTTTCAATACAAGGTGAGGTTTCAATTCGTATGCTATCCCGAAAGGGTGATCTGGACCATTTTTATCGAAAGTTTGTGAGAACCTTAGTTTTAAAAACGTGATTCAAAATTTTCTAAAATCTTTGTTATCTTTGTGCTGGCCTTACGGTACCGCTACAATTATCATCCTCATTAAGTCAAGGAGGAAGTTTAACAAAATCAGTTTCTATATTAATACAAACATACATACACCCTAAAAACATAAGTCGACTGAAAACTTCAGTGGGGTAATAATGCAGTGGTCTGTAACCGTCAGTTACCACTAATCCGCTGAATAGTTTATTTTTTTATTCATTTATTTGCTTATATTTACTACAATTTATATAAACAGGTTAGGGTGGTATGTAGCCTGATTGTGGTGAGTAGGTACATGTACCCTGTAAGGGCAACTGTATGTAGTTTGAAAATAAAACACGTAATTTCGGTTTATTTTAATATAATTTTCGTCCCACTGCTCGACAAAGGTTTCCCCCTTAGAAGTCTATACGCACCCCCACCTTAGAAGTTAGTTGAAGAAGTCGGTTCTCCTAATCATCTCTGTCCCGATCTACTTCCTTAATCCTTCCTTCCTTCCTTCTTTTGAAGTCATTAAGCTCTTAATTGCTTAAATTAGTATTTTTTTATTTAACTCATGGCTATTCACTACTCAATTTAGGTATAAATGATACTGAGTCCAGGTAATCTCCTCCTATTTCTTGCTCATATAAATTTAACATACTGCCCATTTTATATTGGGTTGATTAATTTTAATATGATTAATAAATGAGAAGTCAAAATTACCTTAGCAATTATCTTAAAGGAAAAGCCAAGTTTATCGCGCACGCAAAATATTTCTGATATTGGAAAATTTTGACAAAATCACAGATAAATAAATTCGATTCATCTAGCAACACGAAAACTCATGATTATTTCTCGAAAGAAAAGTACATTCTTTATCTGTTCATCAAAAACCTATCAGTTTTCGATACACTTGTGTAATATCTCAGAAATCGACGTTATCGGTAAGGTATTTGGGAATTTAGTAGATTTTAGTGCGGCTGTGTTCATGGGCTTATTCTGAAAATAACTTATCGGTGATCTGTCGAATACGATTTCCAAATAGTTTTCATGGTAACGAGCTTGACATGGTGCGTACGGAGTTCCAACCGCCAACTTCGGAACTCAAGCCAACTTTACCGGCCCGTGGTGCATCCTGATACCTAACAAACGGCGCTCTGGCGGCCGGCTGCTTGCGGCATAGCGCAGCCTAACACCGGCACAAGTATACCCCCTGGCCGCCGACAGGCAGCAGCGTCGGTGGTGCTTGAAGCTGTGCCCCCCAAGCCGCATGTACAGCATGAGGATTATAGGTAGGCATATCTCCTTCTTATTAGGGGAGGCTTATGTTAAGCAGTAGACTGATATAGACTGATATAAACAACATCTTGTTGTTGTAATGCTAAATGTTTTTTTAGAGGTTTTTATCATTTGTCTGAATTGTGGATTAGTCGATCGATATTTCGTGTTCGTAAGACTGAAGAATACCTACAAGAATACCTACTTGAGTAACTGGTTCCTTCACCGCGTGTTACTTTTTGACAGCAAGAGTAATAAAGAAGGTGTAACGTACTTTTATTTTAAAAAAAATGATATAAATTATATAATGTACCAATAAAATAGTATATTCCTAACAGAATTAAATTATGTATTGTAACTATTTATTTCTTTTTATTAACTAGTGATAAAAGCTTGTTTTTTTAAACTTACTTAGCGATCGAAAAGCCATTTAATCTCGATACATTATCGACATCGCAGATTAGGTCTTCTCGAAATGTGTCACCTGTAGAGTCATATCGTATTTTGGAGCATACATCACTCTAGATAAGTGGGGCCGGTAGCTAATCGAAATTTGGGTGTGGTTACAATCTACTTACCTTCGGTAGCAATCTGTCTTGAACAGTCAATGTTGAAAGTAAATGATGATTGTACGAAGACAAAAATAATCTAACACCAACAACAACACCAGCCTATATCAGTCCACTGATGGACATAGGCCTTCCCTAATACAAAGGGTGATATGCCCATAATCCCCACGCTGGACTTGCGCGCTGGGGATCGCAGGGCACAGCTTCTCGCACCGCCGAAGGTGCTGTCAGGGTCCAGGGGCCCGTTCGCGGTCAGGGAATTTGCTGTGTCGATGTTAGACTTGCTATACCGAATTCAACCGGCCGCCAGAGCCCCGTTTGTTATAATTTATAGTTATTCATCTGTTAATAAATTCAAAATTGTTGTTAAACGTAATCTCTGTACAGTACGGTCGGCGAATCAAGGCTTACGTGAATATAGGCTCAAGCGCGAGTTCGCGCATGTACAGTCATGATGAAAATTGTGAGTGAAGTAGGTTTTTCTTCTGGATAAATTATCTAAAATGTTTTAATTAAAGTATAAGAATCCGCGTCCGCTCAACAAATAGTCAACAATTTTTCACACTTTTCACAATATAACAGTAAAAAACGCTATCCGAAGCAGAACTTTGAACTTGGAACGAATAACAACATTTTAACAGTTTTGCACTTGACTATATTGATAGATGAAACGCAAACACGCACTATAGCAATTGCTTGAAGTGCGAGCGAGAAAGACTTCGGACGAACTCGGTATCCGAACACTTCCGATCGCTACCGCGTAGGGATGCTATCCTTCCCTGCCGGCTGTTTGTTTACAATCGATTATTTGAATCGATTATTTTTCACGATTAATAGAACAATAATAATTTAACCTATAAATATTATAAATTATCAAAAATAATCTGTAAATATAAATTTATTTGTCGATTGCATCATGTAAAGCCGCACGCGGCATTTGCTTGTATAAATAATGAAGTGGCCGTTTTTCACACTTCCGAAAGACATTGAAAGTCGCGACAGTAACTTACTCATGTGTTTAATGAAACAACTTTAAAACAATCGTTTATTGCTAAGTGGCTACCTACTTAGTCTTCTTATGCGGTTACCTACTTAAGTGCCTGTCTACTCAGTCTTGTTAGAGGTTAAAATACTTGCTCGTTTCCTTTGTGCGCTACCTATGGTCGATACCAAACATATTGTACGGTCCCTTTTAGGTCTCGTAGCGTAGCTGGCCCAGCTTCCTACCTAGCTAGCTACCTACGATCGACCTACCTACCTAACCCGACATGATCCTATCTACTACTTAATTTTTCACATTCCAGAACAGTAGAATTATAATATATATAGCTAAATAATAATCTAAGATTTACTATGGATAATCAATAGTTTACCATTTTACATCAACTCGATACATGAACTCAAGTTCAACGATACCGTAATCGAAATAATTTGATAAACTATCGATTTAATTTGATTGATTAATGTTTGATTTACTCTTTTTGAGAGGTGCATCTCTAGCCTAAAAGACTTTGTCTCTCCCGCCCCGCTATACCTCACCACACCACCAATTCGCACCCAAAAAACGATACTGAGCACCCTTTTGTGGCTAACTTCACAGTCGCCGAGATCCGCCGACCGTACTGTAACAAAGCTTATTATAAAATTTCTGATTATTTAGATGACATAAAAGCTTGGGATGAAACTGTCTCCAACTCCCTCAAGAACAATGTAATAGTTAAGAATAAATATTTTAAAAATGTCATTAAAAAAATATAAGCGTAGCAGAGTTTCTTGCCAATTCTTCTCTGTTTGGTCCCGTTACGAATTGGTGTAAATTAAAAACATTGACGATTCAAATTATACTGTAATGTAAATTACTGAATAAAAAAAATCTATACTTTCACTTTACTTTACTATTCAGCAGGATTCACCATGGGCAGGTTGAGGTTGGCTTGTATTCCGAAGATTGAGGTTAGAACCCCATACATCCTCAATCAAATAAACTAATCAGTTCTTTAAAGATGACGTATTTGTTATGGTCTTACGACCGGCGCCTACAGGTCAATTGTGTTTTCAGCACTTAAAGAGTTCCACATCCACATCCACATAAGCCTATATCAGTCCACTGCTGGACATAGGCCTCCCCTAATAAAGGGGGATATACCCATAATCCCCACGCTGGGCATGCGGGTTGGGAAGAAAAATGCGGGTTGGGTTTTCTTAAAGAGTTATGCGTACCGAATTTTAAAAATCGTGGACACCGCCGATGTTATCATCCAGTAGCTCAATTATCGAGGCATCCTAAATCGATTATCTGCAAAACTAGGCTAGATAATAGCTCAATTCGATTGTGTCACGTCTGTTTGTGGTGCACTCGAGATGTGTTCCTGTTCGTTATCAATAGATAAGTGAACTGTTTCTGGGTAGGCTGTGGTATCTGTTCTGTGGCTAAGGTGTGGTGTTTTCTAATCGTTATTAGCTTTGAAAAGTACAATGAACGTTTTTTGTCATCGAAATGGAGCGGTCTTCATTTGGACAGATAAATAAATTAATAAATAATAAATAATGCGGGACGTAATCACACAGCATCACGTAGCCCCAAACTAAGCAGAGCTTGTATTATGCGAACCACATGATTGATATAATTCACATATTTTTTTTTGTAAATACATACATATCATACATAGAAAATACCCAGACCCGAGACAAATATCTACAGAACATGCAAACATTTGTCTCACAGCGGGAATCGAACCCGCAACCTTCTGCGTCTCAGGCGGACCTTCGCCCACTGCGCCACAGAGGCCGTCAAGATAACCATTAACCACCTCTTTTATTCTGCTTCTTTCTACTTCCTATCAAAATATTTGTTTTTTACAGTTCCCGTCCCACTGCTAGGCAAAAACATTCACATTTCACATTTAATAAACTTTCGCCTTTATTATAAAAAATGTTTGTAAGGGGGATAATGGCACAAGTTGAGGCCTTTACCGAGCAGTGGGTGAATTGTTTTTGTAGTGACGTTGGAATAAGCACATTGCCAACCTGATATTAAGTGGTTACAATTACCTATCATAAAGCATTGCATTATAGATCACGCTTTTTTTGGAAGGTGCACTACGATGCAACGGCCAGCGTCCATCAACTACACCCCATGAAGGTGATAAGCCTTATGTGCAGGCAGGTAACTTCACCGGCACCCACACCCTTCATATCAAAACATAGCAATGCTGCTTACACGGCAGAAATAGGCAGAGTGGATAGTGGAAGTACTTCCCCGGACGAGCCCTTCACAAAGAACTCTACAACTACTAACTAGTATTTATTTATAAAAAAAAACCCGACGAAGAAGTTTTTAGTACATTTGATGATTCAGTCAAATCCAATGACACCTAATTTGCGGAAATCGATAATTATTTTACACTTTTTTAACCGACTTCGAAAAAAAGGTGGAGGTTCTCAATTCGGTTGTATTTTTTTTTTCTTTAGTTCATCGTAAACTGAAAATAAGTTGATGTTGTTTGTTGATACTATAGGTAAATAAATAATAATAAATAATGCGGGACGTTATCACACAGCATCATGTAGCCCCAAACTAAGCAGAGCTTGTATTATGGGAACCACATGATTGATATACACATTTTTTTTTTTTTTGTAAATACATACATATCATACATAGAAAATACCCAGACCCGAGACAAATATCAACAGAACATGCAAACATTTGTCCCGCAGCGGGAATCGAACCCGCAACCTCCTGCGTCTCAGGCGGAGCTTCGCCCACTGCGCCACAGAGGCCGTCTACATACGTACCTACCTAGTATAGATACCTACCTTATACCTAGATTATAGATTAATTTAGGATAATTATTTGCCACATCCTATAAACAGGGTGCATATAACTGAACACTGTAATTGTACTTGTCAATAAGCTATATGTTGCAATAAATAAACTAAATTAAACTAAAATGGCTTCTTACAATTAGTATTGGATTTTACATTTCATATGGCCTATGTCACCCTCGTGATCTAGACGAATCCAACGACACCTCATTAGTCAAAATCCGTCCAGCCGTTTGGGCTACAGCGACCGACAAATAATATTACAAACATACATATACCCTAAAAACATAACCTGACTGAAGAGGACTTCAGTCGGGTAAAAGTCTGGCCGTGGAGGGTGATGATGATCCGTAATATGGTCTTCTAGTTATTACTAGAAGACCATATTACGGACCATCGACTGCTGTCATGGTGATTTTTTTTACAAGCAATAAGTACATCTGCTTACAAGCACATATAGAATACATGATTGTTTGTTTACTAGTTTCAGGAACTAAGGAACCCGCATCGTCGCGGCCCTGACTCGAACCGCGACTTTACCTGGGTTGTTCTCCAAGGGAATTGTTTTATTCTATTTTCAAGATTTGCCTTGGCTTAAAGCTACATAGGTATGTAGGTATGCCTAAATACTAATACATAAATTAGAAAAATATAATTTACTAAATTCTTAATTAAAATTGGAGGAATAACTTACCCCCTTATTCATAACCAAATGTCATTTTTTAACGCTCGATAAAGTAAGCTTTTCCCTGTAATTTAATGAAGAATCACTTAGAATTTTACAAACTCATTAGTCAAAATATGAGTTAAAAACACTTAGAATTTTACAACTATGATTTGATCTCAATAAATATTAGTACATTTTTGTACCTACTAATCGATCGTTTCATGGAATCAATTAGTCTTTTTAAGGTTAAGGTTATAAGGTTTTATGAAGGTGAAAGCCGTTAAAATATCGTTCTTTTTCTAGGGATAGTAATATTTTTACCCGCAACTTTCTGCGTCACACGATGCGGTTTCGCCTACTGGCCAAAGAGTCAAATTGATACCTTTTTTGGGTAATGGTTGCCACTAAACATTAAGGTTACTTGTTCCATCTTACAGACCTCGCAAACACGACGCTTTGTCGTCGCGCTTAGTCACGAGCGTCTGTCATATATTGCTGTCGCGATTGTCGCCGTGTGTGCGGAGCTTTGAGCGTGTGCGGAATTGTCCCCCGCAGCTTGTCGAAGCGTCTACTCGCTGACGTCCAAAGTGCGCAGGCTGTTCAAGTATTAAAAAAATGTGTCAAAATAATTCTGAGAATAGCCCATTCGTTATCAGCAGATGGTACCTAGGTCACAGATTACTGAACTGTTGCAGTACTTCCACGTTCCACACCTCTCGGCTATCTAAGTGTGGCATGTTTGTATGTACATCATTACATTTGAAAATGTAACACGGACAAAGACTAATCGATAAGGATGTAGTACTGTACCGAGAATCGTATAACGCAAACAATAAGGCTCATCGGCCCTTGACTTACCACGGAATCCTAGTTTGGCAAAAATCACGAAATATCACAAGGGGGGAGGGGGTTTTGTAGTAACATTATCACGTGTATTTATTTTTTTGACAAACGCGCGATTTCTGAACCGAAAAGCGGCGTGTAGAGCTTGACTCGCCGTTGCGGTTGCGAGGCAGCGAACGAAGTTCTTAATCATGGTCCTTAATTTCAGAATAAAATTAGATAAGACCTATATTTAAAGATAACATTCTAAAATTTTTAAGATTCTTTGTAGGTACTATAAAAAATACGTGATTTTGCGTGGGTGAGAGGGGGTTCGTCTTAAGCCTCACCACGTATCACCAAGGGGGAGGGGTGGTTAAAAAATGCTAAAAAAACATCACGTGATTAATGGACGGCCCCCTACCACAAAGAGATCACGTTGTTTGGAACGTGCTCTACGATGCAACGATGCGTCCAACAACTTGAGGCATAAAGGCGTTAAGCCTCTTGTGCCTGTAATTTCACACTCTTCGAACTAAAACACAGCAATGCTGCTTCACGGCAGAAATAGGCATGGTGGCAGTACTTCCACGGACGAGCTCTTCACAAAAACTAAACCAAACTACTACCAAACTTGTGGACAAGGATGGCTCAAATCAGCCCCTTTCGGGAGAAAGAACTGGCTCATCGAGCAATCCTTTTACAGTGATGAATTTTTAGGCTGATCCAATTGAATTGAATTTGAGTTGATATACCTGCGTGTTTATAACAGGACATTTAATTATTTACTGAGATGACATTTGTTTAATTTATTTTTTATTAACAGTTTTAATTGAATTATAAATTATTAATTTATTTTATTATAGTAAAAACAATGTTAATTGATGTACTTAGCTACCTATATTTTATTCTATAGTGTAAAATGCTCATGTTTCTACTACATAGTTACCCATTGACATGTAACCACATTTTGTTACCAATAAATGAACTTGAACTTGAACTTGAGAACATATGAATTCGAATTCATCTTGTACTTATAGGGAGGTAATATGGTGCAGTGATAAAAAGTAGTATTATCTGTCACTGATATTATATATTTCTGGGACATATTTATACATAGTAAAAACAAACATCCACAGACTTACTTAGTATATTGGGTATATTCTTCGTGAATGTATTTTGATTACGTAAATGCAGTGATTAATGATACCAAGAAAAAGAAAAATAATGGTACCTAAATATTGATTGCGGGTTTGGACTTCGTGACGTAGGTAGGTACTACAAGGGGTTTCATGACACAAACTTACCAACAAACAGTCATAACAACTTTACTTGATATGTACCTATCTTATCTACCAATTAGGTAGATACTATTAATTACCTTAAAAAAGTTATGCCGAAAAAACGTAGTCCTACAAGAAGTTAATGCCTGGAAGAAATCGCTTTTAGCAATAACGCCGCCCATGGTAGTTAAGTACCTACCCTTTTTATATACAAAACAAGGTATAGAAAATCAGATATAGAAAATCTTCTGGTATAGAAAACAAGGTTCGCGTGTTATCTAAACTAGGTATAGTGTAGGGTTACCAGATAGAAAATTTAAAAGTCCGGAGAAACGCTTAATTTCCATTGAAAAAACCTGAGATTTACTGGAATTTTTCAAAAATCTAGAGATTTCCAAAACCCGGCCGCAATCCCGAGAAGAGCCTAAAAATCCTGATTTGCCAGGATTTGATCTCAGGAGAAATCCTGAGATGGGTGTAGTTAATAATTAAAGAAAGGTAAAAAAAATGGTAGGAAGGTACTACCATTCATTCACTAATTGAAAATAGGTACCTACTCTTTAATAACCAACATACATTATATGTTCATCTACATACATATTAATTGACCAGTTTTACGTCCAATTTAATAAAAAGCCATGCAAATTGTCTGTTCCATAAAAGATAACCTTTTTATCATAAAAGGTACCTAGAAAGTTCAAATACCTGCATTGCTCGGTGGCTATCTGCCGTGCCTTCTCCCTAGAGCAAATCGATCTTTCCAACTACCCACCGCAAAAACATCCTATATCCATCACTTTACACGCTATTCTCACCCTTATACAACTCATCCCTTGCCCAACTACGGATCAGAATCCCGTGCAGTCTACCCTTGGATTTTCCCTAGAGAACCATCTTTGCGCGTTCCATATTTAAATTGGTCTATCATTTTCCACCTTCCATTCTACTATCAGCTTTACTGTTTTGAATTACGATTGAATTTGGTTTGAAAAAGCTCGTTTTCAGAGAATCGATCTCATTTTCTCCTCGCAGTAAGAAGGGCTTATGTGCAACAGAATCCTGTCAGAAAACAAACGACTCTATCTCAAGAGTATGAGTTAGTTTTTGGTCTAAAGATGAGAATTCAGGGTGTGCCAGGGAGTAGCGTTCTATCTCTGCAGAGAAAATAGTTCGAGTTTCAATTGAATGTGTCGAGATCCCATTGGTTCAGAAACTGGGATGAAAATGGGGTCCTTGTATTTTAAGTAACGAATGTTATTGGTTAGTTACATGAGATGACAGTTAGATACTATCCCCCTCATTCCAAAACGAAGATTTAGATAGTCTATGTTTAAATCTGAAATTTTGTATACAAAATACCCTAGTTTTAAACCTAGACTAGGGGCCACCATTTTTTTCATCTTGAACGACGGTTGTCATTTTTATTAAGTTTTATTTTCTAGTGTTTTTCTAATGTATGTCTTTTATTAGTCATGGTATTATAACCGTTATACGTTAGTTATAAGACACAAGTATTAGTGAAATGGAATAAAAGAAGGTTGAACGGGAATTCTCTGATGAAGAAAATTGTACGCCGATCGTTTTGTTATATTCGCCATGGCTATAGCAGAAAACAGGACCTGACTGAAGACTGGACGACTGGACTTATAAGCCGTACTACGTTGCCTCATATTATTATGAATACTTGATACTGGCGAAATTGTGGAAACTATCCCAGAAGCCATTTAATAAAGAAGTGAAGTGAATGAATGAAACCTAGACTATCCTTAGTCTTCTTTTTGGAATATGACAGTATAGGTAATTAGTATTACCTATTACCAAGTAGGATTTAGAAACAATACTAATCAGAATTTACTTAACTTATCTACCTACCTATAAGCTAAGTACAAAAACTAAGATAATTTTATTGCGTTCTTACAGGTAAGTAACATTAGAAAATAAAATAACATAAATGAACGCTTTTAAAATTTACTTGAGCAGGATCTAATTGTTAATAAAAAAATATGCATTTCTAAAATTTTCTCCAAAAAATTTAAGCATCAATGTGTTGTGTGTGACAGCCCCAACATTAAGGCAGAGCTCCAGTTATCGTCATTGGGAAGTCAAGGATTAATTTTAACTTAATCAGCTCTTAGGGATGCCTCTCAAATTTTTTGATTAAAATTATGGCGATAAATTATCAAGTCATTTCTTCAATAAAAAAAATATTAATTTCGAACAGTCCATAAGCAGCAATATCTGCTGTCTTCTTTTCGGGTTAGATAAACAAAGCCCTAATCCACTTATATAATGTAGGTGTATACCTGTATACCTAAGCACCTTGGTACTAAGTAAAAAATAAGTTAGGTACGTTTAAAGTCAAATCTGCAACCACATCAACATTTATGGATTATCGGGAAATAATAACGGGCATTCTGCCCTTTGCAACCTTATGGTAAACTTCCCATAAGAAATGATTACAGCCTTCATGATTCAAGGAAGCCTTATTTATAAACCTTTGGTAATGTAGCGTAGGTACGTTAAAATAATTAGTTTTTCATCATCATCATCATTCTCAGAATTTCAAAACCCACTGCTTACGAGGATACTTCATTACTGACTTTAATAAAAGGAGAAAGTTCTTAATTCGATGGTATTTTTTATGGTTTTAGCTCATGATTTGTAGTTTATGAACCGATTCATAGCGTTTGCTTGATACTACTACATATACTTTCCGTTGGTTTACACGACAAGTCTCTTTTGATAGAAAGCCACACAGGTGGATGCCGCTTCATGTCCGCTCCAAACTTGCTCGGTATACTTGTTTGTGAATGGCCACCATTACTTTTTCAGCCAATTTCAGCATTGGATAAGTAGTTAAATCTTAGATTTTCTACAAATAATAATAGGATCTGTTATAATTCGAGTGATTGCGCCTCTGAAAACGTAGTTTATGATGCCCTCCGGCCAGGTGGAGTAACTAACGATCGCCGAAAGGCTGCTGGTAGAAGCTAGATGCGTCACTGTCAATGGCGCTCATTCAAGGGAGGCTATGTCCAGCAGTCAGACTGCTATAGGCTGATAACGATGATCAAGAAAAAATAATTAGGCACTATAAATTTCGATACTCGTGGTTCCGGATACCGGAATTTTTGGATGCCATGTCAGGGGGGCCTAGAAAAGCTTAACTTCAAATTGTCGATCAAGATTTTATATGTGCATTATCCGCCATCTTGAAAAACCCTTGAAATTTTATAACTCGGCTATTTTTCTTGGTTTGTCCCCCACCCCCAATAATAACCAAAAATCAGCTTGTTCGGTTCACTTGCATTTCCAAATGAATATAATATAATGACTGTGCTAATAATGCCAGCCTGAGTCCGGTACAACACATTTAAGGCTGGCATTACAAATTCATGACTGAAAAATGCTCTGCCACGTTTATAAACTCGAGCTTTAGGTAAGGTAATTATTCTGCAATTGTAAAACTGTAAAGCGACGGACGAAGGGCTTTCATTTATTAATACTTATTACTGGTAAACTAAGGTAACTTTTATTTGAAGGTTATTTAGCTAAAAGAGTTCGCTGGACCCCACTGATGTGTAAACGTCTCCGTTTCATCTACCCATATTTTTCTGATTTTAAATTTAAGTGCCTAGTAGGTTGTAGCAGAGCTACATTGTGGAAGGCTCGTCCAGGGAAGTACTACGACTGTGCCTATTTCTTCTGTGAAGCAGTAGGTTCTGCAGGTTTTGGAAGGGTGTGTGGGTACCTGCTAAATGACACGCACATGAAACCTTCATGCCTCGTAGTTGTTCCGTAACGCGTTGCATCGTGGATGGCGTTCCAAATATGCACGACCTACGTTCCACTACTTTCTTATAGGTTATTATGTAACATCAGGTGGGCCAAAGGGCTTGTTCCATCTTCAAGTTTCAAACAAATGCTAGTCTCATTGACCTTGGTGCACTGGCCATCTTGCCCTCGACTCGTAGACGGCTCGACTACAAGATAGTGATTTTTGTAAATCACATTAAGGTTAATTTACAAAAAGAGAATATATATGATGAAAGAAATTTAAAAAAGGAGCTGATTGACTTATTGATAAAAAAAGGCATATTATTGTATAGATGAATTTTTGAGTGACCGTAATTTATAGTTATGTAGGTAATTAATTAAATTTGACATGTAGACTATTTATATTATATTTAACTAATTTTATTTGACATGCTGACTATTATGTACTAATTAATCCTTAATCTTTATGTAATAATACCTACTATGTTTTGTATGCTAATTAGCAGGATCTAGTGATTCATACTTATTTAAAACCATCTGAATGTAACTATTACCACTATTACCTAGATTCATAAACAATAAATGAATTATGAATTATGAAATTACTTTGATTAAAATTAGATAAGACTATGATAAAAGCTATTTTATTACGATCTGCAAATATGTTATAAAAGTTTTTTTTTAGAATGTCCCGCAGTTCAGCGTGCCCTGCAGTTTTTTCGTATAGGCCTCCTCTAATATTTTCCACTCTATTCTTTCCTTGCTACCCTTCTCCATTGATGTCCAGCTGTGAGTTTAAAGTCACCTTCCATTATATTTGTTGGCCTCCTCTATTGCATTTTTAATATTAATATCATTATTCATTCCTTGAGCTGGAGAATGAGACTTTTGGCTTTTGGAGAATGAGACTTAATTGTGCTCCATTTATTTAGTGGTCCATGGATCATGCAGCTAATCCATCTCCTCTTCAGTTACATCTATTCGAGTAACTATCCTATCTGCTAATTTAGTTTTTACTACAATTTCAAAACTGTTAAAAGTAAAATAAAATAAAGACTTTTTTAGTTTTAACCACGTAGTTTTTATACTTTATGGTGTTCACAAACCACAAAGAGGCCGCGAAAGTGTATGAGAATATTAATTATCACTCAACCCCTCCCGCCCTCCCCCCGAGGGTCGAAGCTAAGAGTCAGCGCCTGGCACCAAATCTAGTCTGGGAGACATTATTATTTTGAATATTAATATAAGCCTGATTTTATCCCACTGCAAGGCAAAAGTACTAAATCTTTCCATCTTCGGCGCAGTCTGCCGCGTGGACCTCGTGCATAAGTATTTTAAAACATTTGAAAAGTTTTCGAATCGTATCCGCCTGTAACTAGATATTGAGACAGAATTACACTGCTTTTGACCACCAGTGGACTGCTATGGGCTGATGATGATGACTTGATACCTACATAGACCTAATGTTGAATCCACGTTCCCCTAAGACCTCTACTTATTACCAATCTCAAGTTTTATCAAGATTTGTTCTTTTTTTTTATAATAAATAGGCTTACGTTGACTACATTTCGCCTGATGGTTCGCGAAGATGCAGTTTACGATAGAGCACGCTTGCCTAGAAGAAACCTGTTCACTCGAGACTTGAAGACACCCAGATTATAATCATCGGGCAACACACATTCGTTCAGAGTTCACATTTTTTCAGAGCTTTATCCGTGATGACGTAACATAGGACAGTTTCTTTTGCATTTTCATACCTAGTATGGATTATCCATACTGAGTACTGTAATGCAAAATAATGCGATAGGTCGGACGAGCGCCACCGTACCCAGTCAACTGTATTTATTGACCTAAAGTAGAATGCAAGCCAAATTAAACAGTAGACACTAGCACATCGACTGCGTGCCTAGGACCACGTCCTGCTCCCTTATTATGCCGTTTTTATGTTTACTCTACGATAGAGAAGACAACCCATTTTTCCTGATTGTGGGTCTCCTTGCATCCCAACCATGCCTATTTTTTCCGATTTAGAACATTAAAAATGTTGCTACATCTACGTCCAAAAATAAGTTTTCTCTATTTTTTCCTTGACAAAACCCTGTCTACGGTTGCTGTGCCAAGCCGGCTGCAGTATTCTGCGCTCAAAACGAACTCTTGAACTATTTCTGTCCTCCTAAAGTCACAAAACACAACGGCCTTTGTACGAAAGTTGCGAGTGTAACTGATGGATCGATCTCTCTCTAAAAATCATCATCATCATCTTTCCCCCGACCTCTGCTCTCTTTAATTAGCACATGTTTTCTTTCTCCATTCGATCCTATCAGTCAATTCTGTAATTTACTCCTTTCACGCAATCCATCCATCTCTTCTTCGACTCATCACTCTTTTCATATGTGACATGACTTTCATCCCTCCTCATCACCTTCTCATCACATGCTCATCCATGCTACTCTAACACTCCTTACCTTTTCGCCGCTCTCTCTAAAAATCAGAACTCATAAAAATATTGTGCAGATTTGGAGTTCAGATCATCATTTATAAAATAAAAAGCTAATAGAATTTTCCATTCTAAAATCTATCTTATCACAAACATATAAAACACACCTCCCCAAACCCAACAGAAGGGATCCTATGAATCTAAAGAATATCCTTCGCAATCCTACACTACCTGCTGAAAATCATACACATACATATATAACAAGTATCTAGGTACGCCGATCTCGGTGACCTCGCCGCGCGAAAACATGTCTTATGTCTTCGGAATAGAGCCCATCTCTCTAAGCAAGATGCATCTCAGGAGTGTGACAAGGACGGCTGTGCGGAGATTAGAAGCCATTACATCTGTAAAAGCTAGTAAAATTTGCCATTCAAAAATGTGCCTTATCCCAAATTCATAAAATCGCAAGCTAAATTCGGGCATCCCCACGAAGAAAATTACTGAAAATTATACATACAAAGTATCTAGAGGTAGCAAGGTACCCCCCATCTCGGTGACCTCGCCAAGCGAAAACCTGTCTTACCGGCTTGAGATAGAGCTCTGTGTAGGTGAGATGCATCTCGGGAGCGACAAGGACGGCGGAGAAGAAGCCATTTGGTCTGGTATTGATCGCCGCCCGCCCTGGCGCCGGGCGGGCGGGGAAGCCGTTCCGTTAATCTTAGTGTCTGCGGCCGAGTTTAAAGGTATATGTTACTATGCGGTTTGTATTGTACCTACCTCATTTGAAAATTGCATAAAAATGAAAAATGTTTTTAGTATTTGTCTTTCTATTTTTATACATATTCCAGATGAAATAAGCACATGGCCTGAGATTTCGTTAATACATTATCATGGCATTGTAGGTAATGTGCTTGAAACGTACCCAATGATGGAAAGCCTCATGAGCCTGTAATTTCATCAGTACCCACACCCACACCCTTCATTGGAGCTGCTTCACGACAGAATTAGGTGGTAGTACCTCCCAAGGAGCCCTTCAAAAAGAGTTCCACTAGGTACTCATGACATTTACTGAAAACATACCTCATTATTCCGTTAAACAGTTGTGCTGAGTTTCAGTTTGAAGGGTGTGGCTGCTAAGTGGAAAGTTGACAGACGCGTGATCTACGATGCAATGCTTTGCGATTGGTAATGGTTACCACTTAACATCAGGTGGGACATGTGCTTGTTCTATCTTCAAGTACCAAAAAAACGATTAGATTATTCTAATTGTTAGGTATGTACTTAATAAGAAATCAGTATAAATAATAAGCGCTCGTTGCTTGGCTAACTGTGATGTCATTAGCAGATCATCTTGGTTAAGCAACACTTCACCTGGTAACTGGGTGACCGTTCAGTGGCACGTTAAAATGTTGATGACTTTTGCCATGTCGGAGGCCTTGGGGTGGCCTAAAAACTCTGACATCAGACATGGCCTCTAGTTGGAAGGAATGTATAAATACTATTTGCAAGATGAATTATTCCTCTCTGTATTTCAGCTCTGCCTCTCGTAGACCTACTTAGCATTAAAAAATAAGTAGGTAAAAACTTTTCACGATAACTAAGCTTATAAGTAGCGGCACGTAATTCTAGCGCTGACCACCTTAAATACGTAATAAGATATCTTAAGGCCTGAAAAATAATGCCGTGACGTCCCTTTCGATGCCGCGGGATTATTATAAAGCATAGGAATTTGTATCTTATTTCTGTTAACATAGGTTTGAATGTTCATTGGCAAAAATTGAAATCTCTTGCCATGCCGTCCCGGTCTGCGCAGGCCTTAACTTTTGACTTGTGCGCAATAACGCGCAGAAGTAAGGTATCTTATGGGAGCTAGAAGCGAGAGAGAGCGAAAGACCCATGCGCAGACGTTTCGTTCAGCGCTAGACTGACGTGCCGACCGCTAGCTGCAGTGTACTTACGCTTTAATAAATGAATGACGATAGGAACAACCTTCAGTCTATACTTAGTCGTAACATTAATCTCCAAAACGATTATTTTGTATTCACACTTATGCGAAAATAGAAGATTTTATTATCTCCCAAAAATTTCGAATTGAATCGAATTTGAAATCGCGACCTTTCCTTATCTATGACGCGCTACCAAGTCAACTCCTCGCCTGTATTTTCGGTTTAATATTTATTTTAGGTCTCGATCTCAGATTGGGAGCATTGTTGATTTAAACCTATTTAGAATAGGTTTTAAGCTAAACATTAAAATCTTTTCTCCCTTTTTGGGGCAGACGGGTAAAAGTACTCCTAAACACAACCTAAAGATAAAAATATTTACCAATTTTCTGGGACAGTCGAAAAAGACCCGTGTAAAAAAGGTTTTCTTTGAGTATTCTCTACATTCCTCAATTTCGTAACGCATCGATCAAGTTTATTAGATCGTGTTAATTGAACTAGGTGCATCTGGTGAGGGCACAATCCGGCTTTTATTTTTAGCCGGACGTTTTCGTAACGTCAGTTATCACTACCTGGTAAATCGTTTGTATTAGAACTGATTTGATTTTCATACATTTTAGGAATTTATTAAGTCCAGTATTTTCAATCGTCCCTTACCCACTATTTGTTAGATAGTATAATTTAAATCGAATGCATAATTTCATACTTTTCGTTTTATTCAATGGATAAGCTATTTATAATTTATTAAAATAGGTTTAGTAATTATTTAGTAATTAGTATAAGTAATTTCGGCCTCCCTTGTGCTTTATGATTAAAATAAGTTCATAATATAGCTTCTTACCACATTTCGTAATTCTAGGTCAACGATAATTTAATGGCCGTATGTTTAGATTGCGTTTATTTAGAAGTTAGATTTTTCACAGTTCCAAGGGTCTGCAGATCTGAGTACTATTTGATATTAATTTCAACTTGATACTACCACGTGTTTCTGTGAAAAGGGTCTTTAATAGTACAGACAACAAGCGGCCAACGACAACGAAGTGGTGATTTATGTGTTTCTTTTCGAGATACGAAACCCTAAAAAAACACAATAAGTGCTATACCCTGCTTTACCGACCATTCAAAGTGTACCAAGGATTTTGTGAATAAAGAGTAAAGTATCAGTATTAGAGTCAAGTGTAACAATCCGGCCTTTTATCCGACTTTCGCCTGAAAAAACATCTCTATCCGCAGGATGTAACGCAACTAACTCGATTCCATTACGATTGTTTCTCGGTAGCAGAGTATCGATTTTTTATGTACATTGTGCAACCCGTTGCGACGCATCCTACTGAATCGAAAGGATTGAATGATCGCGTGTTATGTGCGTATTGATTGATGAGTGTACACTCAGGCTGGTAAAATTGCTCTCAACCCTGATCAATAGCTCAACTGTTGCTTAATTACACTTTACTATACAACAACAACACTAGCCTATATCAGTCCACAGGTTAAGGGGGATTTGACGACCGTAGTGTGAGATGTGAGTAGTACTTATATAAATAATAAAATAAATAAAATAGGCTTTGTTTGGGGCTAGATGATGCTATGTGATAGTATCCAGCATTATTTAGTTCACTTCTTTATTAAATGGCTTCTGGGATAGTTTCCACAATTTCGCAAATATCAAGTATAATTCTTCATAATAATATGAGGCAACGTAGTACGGTTCATAAGTCCAGTCGTCCAATCTTCGGGCAGGTCCTGTTTTCTGCTATAGCCATGGCGACTATTACAAAAAACGATCGGCGCACAATTTTCTTCATCAGAGAGTTTCCGTCGAAATCTTCTTTATTCCATTTCACTAATACTTGTGTCTTATTACTAACGTACGGTTAAAATACCATTAATAAAAATCGATATACATTAGAAAAACACTAGAAAATAAAATTTAATAAAAATGACACAGCCGTCGTTCAAGATAAAAAAAATGGTGTCCCCATTATTTAGTTATTTACTTAGAAAAAGAGTTTAGTACAGATTCAGCGCTAAGTATTCATATATTTTCCACTGGTACGGATAACAATGCGCATGGGCAGGTACCATTGTATTCAAATACAGGTGAGGCAGGTCGCCAGTATCATTCACTGGACGAGTGCTATAACCGGCGCATAACTCCATTTGCGTCATATTTTTGGTTTATTGGTCTTCTTCTTTTCTTATGAGCTAGCAGCCAACTCTGGTGTCGCAGTTTTTAGGCCCGCTTGACGACTGAAAAATGCCGACCTACCGAAGCACGAAAGCGCTCAAATCTAAATGCCACTAAACGGGCACCTATGTATGTAGTGACGGGCGGAGTGTGGCTTAACCGAGGTGATCTGCTGAGAACACCAAAGTAAGCCACGAAATGAGCGCTTTTTTGAAAACTCTTTGATTTGCTGTTTCTTGGGTTGCTGAATATTATTGACCTGGTGGTACATATTCCGGAAAAGTGAAGCTGGATTGGGCTATATTTGCCCGGCAACAGCCGCTGCTCGTCATAGGCCTTCCCTAATGGGGGTTGGAAGGGGCATATGCCCATAGTCCGACGCTAGACATAAGGGTTTGGGTTCGCAGCCGACGCCGCACTGCTTCCCATCGGAGCTGTCAGGGAATTTAGATGTGCCGGTTTTCGGCTGCACTAGGTATGCCGCAGTTATCCACCCAGAGCCCCGTTTGTTATTTTTCAGAGTGAAACCACGGACCCATGAGGTTGGTTTGGCTTTCAAAGATGGAGGTTGGTTGGAACTTTTTTTTAAATATTTTGAATAGGCTTGCGTTTGACTACAACTCGCCGGATGGTAAGCAAAGATGCAGTCTACGATGGAGCCTTTCTGATATAAAATACCTATAAACATAAATGTTACATTTAAGACTTTTTAATTTATTTTTATCATTGACGAAATTTGTAAGTAAGCAGCCAAAATTAGCCATATCTGCCTAAGAACCGGTGCGGTAAACGAGGTCGTGAGCGGAGACTGCGTTTAGGCAAACCTAGTGTAGTATGGGCTAGGTGGAGTGACGATCTGCGAAAGGCTGATGGTAGAAAGAAGCTGTATGCCTTGACACTAGCTGGCTAGCACAGCTCTACGCATACAGTATGCGTCGAGCTGAGGACTGAGCACAATGGCCAGTGGACTGCTATATTAAAACTGATGATAATGATGATGAAGAAGGTACCTACATGTATTTATTTTAGTATGACAAAAAGAACCTAAGATTAAGAACCATTATTTTCTCTATCTCTACCTAGAGATCTTAAATTATTTTTAAATTTGTGTTACCGATAAGATAAAAGCTTAAACAAACATCGATTAGATTTCGAAAAGTGGCTCTTATGTCTGTGCGATAAGGGCGATAATTGAGATGTATTTTCCTATCAAGGATGAAGATAATAACAGACGTGCAATGAGCATGTTCGAATTTGAATTTAGTCAAATCTTACTCTAGTAGTATAATATAGTATTATTACAGTCAGCTTCAAAAGTAAGAAAATGTAATACAAACTTGATTGGCTGAGGCGTGATTTTGCGGAAATCCATTACATGATATACAAAGGCAAAATATTTAGTACAAATTTCCCTATCCTTCTCCGACTTGTTTCAGAATGTTACGCATTCCCCACAAGGCATCATCACAGATACACAAACTTTTCATTTATTACTAGCTTTCAACCGCGGCTCCTGACGTGTAGTAACCGAACAAAAAGTAGGTAAAGTGTTAATCCAGGTCATAAACTATGTGTATTTCAAGTTTCATCCGAATCCGTTCAGCCGTGACGGAATTTAGTGGGAACAAACAAAGACACAAACTTTTGCATTTATAATATTAGTGTGAAGTGATAGTGAGATATAAGAAAATGTAAATATAATATCAAAAAATATTAGTATCAAGATAAATCATTGTCCCGATTAGAATTTCGGGAGGTAGGTAACCTACCTATATTTTTGTTACACCCTATTCTATACCTAAGTAATACTCATGTTGGTACCATTTTATAACATATTTTCTTATCTAGAAATATTATAAGCCTTAAAGAGATTGAGTGAAACCTCTGGTAGGATTAATGTTATCTATGTTTTCTAATCTAGTTAGGTATATTGGTATTAGTTATTTCGTGGAAGAACCACGCCTTCCACTCCCTGTTTTAAAAACTCGCTGTGATAAATTAATAAGTTTACCTTTTTTTTATTATGGTTTTGATATTATTTAAAATTTTAGTTTTGTGTGATTTTAATTTTGATGATAATTTTTTTTTGTTAATTATTATTTTTTAAAGTATTTCCAAACTTTTACCGGGAAACTGACAATAGAGAGCCAAAACCCAAAATGTATCTGTAGCACCAAAAAAATGGAAATTTACAAGCTTTTATTTAGCTTCAACTGTCCCGTTGTGTGTAAAAAAATCTCGCAAGTAATTTTTATTTTTTCTTTAATATGAGCCAGCTCTTGACCTCGAGGCTTGCATAGGCAAGGATGAGGTGGACGATAGGGCGAGCTTTGAAGATGCCTATTAACTCTCTTTTTAAAGCCGACACACTTCCCGGTTTCCGATTTTACGTTACGATTCTAAACCTGATTGTAAAACCTGATGTACCCGGGTAGGTACTACCTACCCGTAAAAAATATATAAATGCAATAAAATAAATACTACGATAGAGTCAATTAACATGCTAGGTATTATACCAATTCCAAGAACCAGTTTTAGTAGAGACTCTACTCCACCAATGATGTCTACATTACTATCATCATCATCATCATCATCAGCCTATAGCAGTCCACTGCTGGACATAGGCCTCCCCTAATGAGCGCCATTGCGCCCTGTCCTGAGCTCGACGCATCCAGCTTCTACCAGCAGCCTTTCGCAGATCGTCACCCCATTACTTACATTACAATGATTAGTAGCTATACCATGATGCTATAAGATTTACTCTACCCGTGTACATCAGGCTTAAACTCTAACGAAATATAATAATCTTGAAACTCCATTCATCATTTTAAGAACGTTTGCAACTATCGTATGCTTGGCAGGTGATTGTGGCTTCGTGATCATAGAATTGAAGACCTACCATCAATTAGTATTATTTCTTCAATCAGGCCGGGTGAAGTAACATCTCGTTGCCATCTTCAGATGGCAACACCAGGGCAACGTTCCGTGTGATCGGTGCCGGGTGCGTGTTGCGTGTCAACAGACGCATCCTGATTGTGAGCGCGCCACATCTCCACTGGTGCGAGGATTTTAGTTGCCAGTCGTTAGGAAGTGCACATTTTTCGGGAGATTTCTTATCCGTCAAAATAAAAAGAGCTGTTTGTGTTCTGTTTCCTGCGGGAACTATATCTAAGTAGAGCAAACCCTGTGGTTTTAAAAAAATACGTTACTATCAGCGTGTTTATTTTATACAGCGTATACATAAAAATGAATAAATGATTTAACACTTACGCAAATAACAAATAACAAGGTTATTCCAATCATGGTACTTTATTATTTTTTGAATTGAAGCTTGGTTAACCTTATTGCATACGTAATGTAATGAAATGATAATCTAGCATTAGGTAATTATGCACCCATCCTCGCAATTATTGATAGTTATTTAAGATATTATCAAAAAAATTACCTACTTACTTAGTACTACTGAATTTTTACTGACTGTTTGAACGTTAGGAACGTTAGATTAGATTTATAGATTTGTTAGTTGAAGATTAATTTACTTCATTTTCCAAGATAGCAATAGACTTACTATAATCGGCGTAATCAGGAAAAAGATGGCAACACCAAAAACTACAATCACCAGAATTGATACGAAATGATTGGCCGGACGGGACGGGTCTTACGAAAAGTTTTTTTATTCACGTCTTCGTGCCAGTGTTTCCCAACGACTGATCCAATTACCCGTTTTTGCAGATATTTATGTATGTGACTGCTTTGATTGATGTAATTAGAATATTTATTAAAATATGTCGAGATGAACGATAATCAAATAGGTAGGTGCGTATTTTGTTAGTTAAAAATGCAAAAAACAGATGTTTGAAAATATATTCATAGTTTGTTCCTCAACCTCGCAAAAAAAAACGGAATAGGTTTTGATGCTTTAAATTTCATATCTTTAGATAATAAGCTTCAATGGGGCGCTCACATAGATGTATTGTCCAACAGACTCAGTTCTACAGCATAATAATCCGTCAACTTACTGACGTAGAAATGGCTAGACTGGTTTATTTCAGCTAATTCCACAGCATTATGTCGTACGGCATTTATTGTGTTATAATGCTGCAGATATCAACACCATATTTGTGCTGCAGAAGAGGGCTGTTCGTGCAATTTATAATATGGCCAGATAATCACTTAGAACTTAGAACTAAGTTTAAAGAAATAAATGTTATAACAGTGCCGTGCCAATATATATATATATATATGAAAACTTAATGGTTGTCCGAAAACATATTAATTTGTAAAAAAAAAGGCGACAATAATAATGATAACACTAGAAATAAAGATAAACTTGCTATTCCTACTGTAAGGCTCCATAAAGTTAGTCAATCATATAAAGGGCATAACGTACGGTTTTTTAACAAAATCCCAAATGACGTGATTAATTTATCTATATTTTTATTAATTTTTAATTAAAACAAGGATTCATAGTTTTACAATGTTAAAATATAGGCTAGTTAAAGATAATTTGTACATAAACCAATTTGTATCCACATTTTGTAAACAGCTCGTAATATGAGCTAGGACGATAAGTTATCTGTAAATACATTCATAAATGTTATTAAACGTAATAAGGATTATAAAATTTCTGATTATTTAGATGACAAAAAAGCTTGGGATGAAACTGACTCCCACTCCCTCACTCCCTCAAAACTAACTATTACATTGCTTTTGACTCCCTCAAAAGCAATGTAATAGTTAAGAAAAACTATTGTAAAACTGACATTTAAAAAAATATAAGCCTAGCAGAGTTTCTTGCCAATTCTTCTCTGTTTGGTCGCGTTACGAATTGGTGCAATGGTGCAAATAAATAAAAAAATGACGTTTCAAAGTGGACTTTACAGTTCTTACTGAATAAATAATTTTTTTTTCAACTAGGGTTCCTATAGTCTGCCTAAGGTAAGTTTACGAGTCAATACAAACAATATAATACTTACAAATTATTTATTTGGCAAAAAGTCTAATACAAATTACACCAGCGTCATATGCCCATTTAATTTTTTTAACTACCTAATTCAGAGAACAGTTCACAAAATATTTGTAAGTATAATAAATATTTGTATGTATACATGTTATAATTATACTAACTAATCGCGTTAACTAGTCATAACAAGTAGTTTTTAAAACGAAAGAAAATTAAAATGGCATCAGTATGCACAAAGATTGTTATTTCATATTGAGATCGAAAATAACATTTGTAATAATGATTTTATAACAATATTATTTATAAGCTGTTTGTATGAAGTGTTTGAACGTATTATTTCACGGTACTGATTTTATAGCGAGTGGAATAGAAAGTGACAGTTGTACATACAATCATACAAATTGATATTGATGATATGGTTAGCTAAGATTTTCTATAAAGTATCCCAGACAAAGTGAAGTGAAGTGGCAGTGGGCTGGCCATATCTGCCGAAGAACCGATAACCGTTGGGGTAAACGAGTTCTTGAGTGGAGACCGCGGCTCGGCACCTAGTGTAAGACGCCCTCCGGCCAGGTGGGGTGACGATCTGCGAAAGGCTGCTGGTAGAAGCTGGATGCGTCGAGCTCAGGACAGGGCGCAATGGCGCTCATTAGGGGAGGCCTATGTCCAGTAGTGGACTGCTATAGGCTGATGATGATGATGATCCCAGACAAAATATAAAAGTAGGGACGTAAAATAATGTTTTCAAAAGAAAAACCAAATTCAATAAATTTCCTTGCTAAACTTTACCCATTTATAATATGATTTTTATTATGACGTAAAAAAAAATGGAAAATATAATTAAAAATACAAATTCGTTAAGATAAATCAAACCATAATGATGTAACAATCTCATTAATTAAAAGCTTTTTTTCATCGTAAATGTAAACAAATAAACAAAAGAACAATTATATTATCTCAATAACGCGCGCGTGCGTCGTTGAGCGGTAGTGTACGACCATTTACAAAATACAACAAAGCTTAGCTAAAATAAGCCTTATTTGTAAACAACTAAAGCTGTCAAATGACGTTTTAAATCTTGGTGAGCGTGCTTAGATGCGCACGCAGCGTGTTCCACGACCAATGACCGCACTTTCTCTGACGTCCATCTTGTGAATTAATTTTGATTTTCAAATTTGGAACGCCCAATGTATTGTGCAGAATGACAATTGATATCGGCAACACCGAATCGAGCGGGGAAAAGAAATCACCTACTTTTTAATGATGATTTTCGAATCACCGATGAATGATGGTGAAAAACGGTAAGTTCGACTCAGGTTCGTATTCTATTAACAATAGTCAACTCAACTATATTTGTATAATAAGATTTAAAAAAAGACATCATAAATATTTATTTCATTTTCAACTAATTTCAGATTATTTTTTACTGTTTTGGATCAAAGCTCAAAACGCTTGACATTATGATAAAAGCTCAAAACAGCATTTAATTTTTTTCACACTAACAGAAAATTATATGTCACTCATCGATATAACTATCAAAATTGTTCGTAGTTAATCAGAGAGAGATATAAATATTTTTTAAAATTCACACCCATAGCTTATGAAAGTGATAGGTATACAACTCACAACGTATCTTTATCCTTCTGAAGTTGGCTGCAAGTATCGACGTAGTTCCCATTTTTGGGTCGGATTGAATTATTTAGGTACTAGGATTGGTCGAATCGTTTGCTGGCATGACAGAGAAATGTTCGGTTTGAGACCTACCGACATGTGTAAAGATGTTTTCAAACAGTGTAAGATTCTAACTCTACCTTCGCTGTATATATACGAAGTTGATAAATTTGTAGAAACAAATCATGATCGCTTTGATATATACCCGCCTGGCACTCGCCGAGAGGGTGCACTGAACCTCCAATCATGCTAAACCGCCTTACTCAGAAACAGTGTTTTTGCATGGCCCCGATTATCTACAACAAAATCCCTTTGTCGATACGCTCCGAGAGTAGTTTGAAGTTTTGAACGCATCTAAAAACATACTAAACAAGCTATTGGAGGAAAAAGTTTATTATAAAATTGATTAATTTATGTATAACAAATTTTAATATCCTTTACTGTGACATCGAATACCTACTTTTTCTGTTTTATGTATAATGTAATAATTTTGATATTGATATCAGTTTTAATCTTTCATATTCTGACATGTAATTTTCATTTTGAACTAACTCGTGACATAAAATATTTTTTAATTGAGTAGATTTACTAAGTTTTTTTTTTCATAACAATGTTGTAAGCCTGACCATGGCAGACTAGAAATACAAGTATTTATGATATAAGACCAATGTAATGTTACCATCTAGTTCTACAACAATAAATTCATTTATCATTGTAGAACTAGATGATAACAAACAAAGATCCGACGCCGACGTGACGATTGTACCTACTTACCATCTCGGGCAAGCAAACGGTTAGTTTTTAAATAGTCTTACACAATTCTGCACTTTAATATCTCCAGCTAAGCACTCGCCAACAAGTAGGTAAAAATCGATAACGAGGTGAGCATTGTTATTTCCCACGGTGCTATGATATTTACCGGAACGTGCAGATCTTATTTAGGGCTGGCCACACATATAAAAAAGTTTAGACGTAACGTTAGCATATAACATAGCAGTAGGTAGTCAATATTACAATTTGTCGTTCAGAAAAATAATTTAAAATGAAATGGGTATTCGCGATTCGTAGCGATCAGACTAATAATAAACACCTACCAATAAAAAAACCTACATATTATTCAAAATAAAAACCGTTGTAAATGTAGATCTTGGAAATGCACAAAATGTTTTTCGGTTTATCTACGATGCCATGCTTTGTTAAAGGTAGGTAATAGTTACCACTTAACATCAGGTGGGCCATGGGCTTGTTCGATCTTTAAGTACCATAAAAAAAAAATTGTAGCATCAATAAGTACAATAGTAGATTGTTTTACAAGGGACTAAACCATCCCATTATATACGAGGTTGTTATACAGAATGTGAAGACCTAGTTATAATGGGTAGTTTTGGCCCGAGTAAAACACTCTACTTTTCACTTCGATTGCGAGAAAATAAAACAATTCAAAATTAGACAATTTTCAGAAATTTAATAAAAAAATTAATCAACCTTCATAAAACATCACCAAGACGGTTCTATTTTCAAAAAAAAAGATTGACGGAGCACCAAGAAGTCGAGTTTTTATGTAAGAGAACGATGCTTTGTACGGGCTGATGATTTTAGACAAAAATTAATAAGAAAAAATACTTTTTAGCCCGAGGTATTAAACTCGAGTTCCCGCTAAGATACACTATTATGATACACTTTTTGAGCAAGAGAAGTGAAAATATTAAAAGAACTAAGACATTTTTTTAATTAGTTCCTTCGTACCTAGTAGCGCTTCGAAATCTCCTAAGGAAGTCGACGGATATGACAGTTGTACGACTGCTTGATTGACTAGTTGATTAAGTTGTTCGCAGACTGGTATTTTTGTTTATCAACAATAATTGGCTCGAAGTAACAGCGCTCGTGGCGTGGCTTTGGTACTTCAGTGTTTTTCGCAGATCATCTCGATTAAGCAACACTGCACCCGGTCACTCCTTTTGGGTGGTGATGGGTGACCGTTTTGTGACATTAAGATCTGAGCACTTCCGTGCTTCGGCGCACATTATGATGTTGTTCCCGGCTTTTTGAGTCGTTAAGCTATGTCGGAGGCCTTTAGGCGTTCAAAAACTACGATATCAGAGCAGGCCACTATCTCATACAAAGAACATTGACTTGGAAACTAAGCTTAAACAAAACCTAATCGATTAACCAGTCGGGTTTTGGATGGCAGATCTATTCGTAGCTGACAGCCCTGACGAAGTGCATAATCAACACGCGGTGATAATAAAGGAAGAACACCTGAGCTGCCATAACATCCTTTGAGAATCTCGCGAATTCACTTAAACTGTGACACTTACTTACATCTAGGTATCTATTAAGCTACCTTAGAGAAAGTAGATAGGTAATGCTAATGGTCGTTAACTGTACGTCGGCGTCGTGGCTTGAAACTTTGATGATGACTTATCATTATCATCATCAGCCTACAGACGTATTGATCTAGTCAGTCCTGTTGTGGGTGATGCCGACTGGGCTGAGATGATGGTATAACTGCTGAGATACAAACGCCAAATATATAAAAGTATAAGTAATCATCGACGCTCGCAACTAGTTCTTGAGTGGAGACCACGGCTCGGTAAACGAAGTGTATGACGGCCAGGTGAAGTGACGATCTGCGAAAGGCTGCTGGTAGAAGCTCGATGCGTCGAGCTCAGGAAGGGCGCAATGGCGCTCATCAGGGAGGCCTATGTCCAGCATTGGAATGCTATAGGCTGATGATGACGATGAATTAACGAATAGGACAATTTGTTTCGGTGGTCAGCTCAAGGCATCGTGGGAACATAATTATTCCGCAATCTCATATGCCCAGTTCCTATAAAACAGCACAATGATGCCGGTTCGTGGAAGGCGCTTCGCACGGTAGATTCGTCTTACGTGAAATCTCGTCTCATAGTGATAAGGGAATGGTGCTGACGGCTTCTTATAAGGTACTTAGGTAGATAGTTAGAAGATTCTTTATAACACAAAAGATACTTGTACAAGTGAAACAAAAATTAGTAATTGGCAGTTAGCAAGGGACGCTACGGGCCGATGAGTTTGGCTTGGGTTCCGAATTCCCAAAGAGCAAGTAGCACCCTTAGCACCCCATGATGAAGCTCTCATGGCGTGGCTTACTTCGGTGTTCTTATCGCTGCATGGATGGGTGACCGTTTTTTTTTACTGTTAAGCAGTATTTAGATATAACCGATACCTTGCTTCGGAAGGCACGTTAAGATTTTGGTACCGGCTTCGTCAGTCGTCAAGCCATACTAACTCCTACTCAAACTCAAACTCAAAATTCATTTATTCAGTAGGAACTGTATAGTGCACTTTGAAACGTCATTTTTTTTAATTTACCACTAATTCGTAACGCGACCAAACAGAGAAGAATTGGCAAGAAACTCTGCTTGGCTTATGTTTTTTAACGTCATTGTTCTTAATAACTATTACATTGTTTTTGATGGAGTTGGAGGCAGATTCATTACAAGCTTTTTTGTCACGTAAATAATCAGATTTTTTATAATAAGCTTTATTACATAGATTACGTTTAACAACATTTTTGAATTTATTTACAGATAGATTAATCACATCATTTGGGATTTTGTTAAAAAATCGTACAGACATCCCTTTAAAAGATTGACTAACTTTATGGAGCCTTACAGTGGGAACAGCTAGTTTATCTTTATTTCTAGTGTTAACATTATGATAGTCGCTATTTTTCTTGAACATGTTAATATGTTTTCGGACATACATTAAGTTTTCATATATATATTGGCACGGCACTGTCATAACATTTATTTATTCTACGAAGGAAGGACCCCATGATTAATCTCATCATCATCATCCGCAGCCCGACTTCACCCACTATAGGGTATAGGCCTCCCATTATGTGCGCTAGTCTACAAATAAACCACGGTCCATAGCCCGTCTCATTCAGATTCAGATGAATGCAATATCGTCCACCCATTTAGGTGCTGGACGACTGACGTTTCTTTGCCCGGTTCTTGGGCACCATTCAGTTACCTTATTCCAACTGTCATTCCCTCACCTTGCCAGGTGTCCAGCCCAACTCCATTTCAGTAACTCCAGCTCCGAATAACGGAACAAAATGGAGTTTTTTTTATTTTTCTACTGATGCTAAGTGCTAACCATTACATAATATTGCTTCGTAGGTCACGGATGATTAGAACGTGCACACGGTCAACTTGAGGCATGAAGGTGTTAAGCCTCATGTTCCTGTAATTTCAGTCAGGTTGATTAGGCTCATTCCAAGAAAATGAATTTAGCAATCGTACCACATAATCTTATGAGAAACAAAGTAGGTTAATGTTTATTCAGAGGCATCGCCAACGGACGCGATGTCAAGAGGTGACAAGTTGGTGCGGGTCAAATGAATATGTATGTAAGCGATCTTTATTACGTCTTCAATGCGCAGATCTACCAAGTGTCCACGATGTTGGCGTACCTATTAATTTATTCAGTTAATACTTTGTATATGTAATGTTTATGGTTTTTTTTCTTTGTGACAATATATTGAAAGCTAAGCGCAGACTAAAGTAAAAAAAAAATCTTCTGCCCGCTCGGTGTCGCTCACATGGTACCGGGATAGAAAGCATTTGTGCTAGCTAATTCAGGTCACAAACTATGTATATTTTCTTCCAAATCCGATGAGCCATTACGGAGTTTAGTGGGAACAATCTTACTCTACACCTAAACACACAAACTTTCGCATTTAGGTATTAATAAGTGTGATATGATCTTTTCTTATATGTTTGTAATGGAACGAAACCGCTGCAAAATGGGGACTGCTGGTAAAAATGGCTATCAACTTTGTGTTTTAAAACAAATGTTAGTTATTTTTCAATTAAACTAATTTGTGTCAAAAACTATGCTTACATCCCAACTCAGAAACATCTCTAAAGAATACGGGTGATACGGGTTTAATCGTACCGCCTAATATTTATAACATATTTACTCTACAGTTTTGATGTAACAATAACTAGATACTAATAATTACCTACTGATTACTAGGTAAATATTAAATAGTCTCTATAAAAAATCTGTTTTTCTCGCTTAAATATATAAAATGCATTGATTTGTTTTAAAACTAAGTTTAAATTAAATATGTGATAAAGCTACCGAAGACAAATTCAAGCAAGCCGACTTATCGGACAGCCAGTCACTAATTTGCATATTAATTGAACTGGATACGTACAAACATGTTTACGATTACAGAGCACCCACTGAAAACGACTCCGAACGATTCGCTTCATTAAATCTTATTTATTTAAATATTTGAATAGGTAGGTTAAGTTTTAATACCGTGGCAGCTATGGTCGTCTATACCCGTGGGTGCAAAAGGGAGCGAGGCACCAGGGCTCCAAAGACCATAGGGTCTTATACTCCGAAACATTCAGAAATATCTCATGATGGACGAGATTACATCATATCTCGCTTGAAAACTCTCAAACAACTACTTTTAGGCTTCCCCTAATGAAAGCCATTGTGCCCTCTCCATAGCTCGACGCATCCAGCTTCAACCAGCAGTCTTTCGCATAGTCGTCACTCCACCTGGCCGGAGTGCGTCAACTTTATTTCACAAGCCACGATCTCCACTCAAGAACTCGTTTACCCCTACGGTTGTCGGTTCTTCGGCAGATAAGGCCAACCCACTGCCATTTCAGTTTGCTTATTCTCTGAGCTACGTTGCCAACTTCTGTGTCTTAATCTTAGTTCTCTGTTGGATCGTTTCGTTCCAGATTCTTTCCTTGAAACTCCGATCATGGCTCGTTCATATAACTCGTTGAGTGACTTCAAACTAGTACCGTGATTGTTCACGTTTCGGCTCCGTGTGTCTATTTCATGACGCCTAGGTTTAATTACACACCTCATAAAATTGCACAATAGTTAAGATCAAGTACTAGATGAAGAGAAAGCGATTCACTTAGGTAATTGTCAATGGGCCTGTCACCGAGAGGCATGTTAATGCGCTTGCGCAATTAGATCATTATCTAATGCTAATTGCAACTACTGATGCAGCGTTTTGTACCACACACTGGAACAAACAAGGAAATCTTGATAATATGTATTATAAACTAACGTCTGCCTCTAGCTTCGCTTTGTAATTTACCTGGAATATAGATTTAATGACATTCTCAAAAAGACAGTGACTTATATGAGAATAGTTGTTTGACATTTTGTAATACAAATTATAGTAGGTAAAGTAGTTAGGTTAGTCTTCAGAATGCCTACTCATCTCACGCATTCATTCAATTTTGGTAGTAGAAGTTTGCTTATATGTATCAACCATGGTATATAGCCTAATAAGTATACTTCAGCGCTTCAGCTTAACCTTAAAATTAATAGATAGATAGATAGATAGATAGATAGATGAAAACATTTATTTCGGAACACATGACATTGACAATGTAGGAACAAAACTGAGAAACAACAAGCCAAATTTAAAGCTACTACGTACCTACTTAACATTTTCATGATAAAGGAACAAATGATTCCCTACATGTCATGTGCCGAAAAGGGGGTTGGCTAATAAGTGGGGCTAGTGGAACTACGCATTTGAATTCGAGTCAAATACACCCTACAAATAATCATTATGACTTATTGCTTACGGCTGAAAGCATATTGGCTTAGCTAAATAATTGGGGTGTCCTTATAAACAAAATAGAAATAAAAATAAAATAAACAATGACTAGTGAATATATTTTTTATTAGTAAAATTTATCTTATTCTATTCTACTTCTTACTTAAAGGTATTATAAAGGCGTTTTCCGTCCTTCACACCAAAACTATTAAACGGATTGTGCTGAAGCTTTGCAAATATTTTTTATTTTATTTATTTATTTAAAAAACCAACAACGATACAATTATAGTATGATTATGTTAAAATTATGAACTTTAGTTTAATTTATGGCCAATAATATTATGTTTGTACGTTTGTATCAAACAGTTATGCGTGATGGGAACATTAACAAGTTACTACTTAGGTAGGTACAGGAGTACATACAAGGTAGATACTTAAGTAATTTAGTCCAAAACTTAAAATAACATAGAAGCCATTTGGGTACCACGCGAACAAAGCCGCGGCGGCTACTTGTTAATAAATGTTAGGAGAAAAAGACGAAGAAAATTATGTCTACTTCTGGGTCCTGATAGACTACCTAAAAGATGTCCAAAATTCTTCTAGAGAAAAGTTTGAAACATTACGCATGCGCGGCGAGATCCGTACGCGCAGACATCCACCGCTTTCGCGCACCATGGCCACATGAGCAAATGCCAAACAGAGTATATATAACAGTCTCACGCGAGAGTACGCCTGCGCAGACCGGGACGGCATGGCAAAGGATTTCCAAAGGAATTTTTTTACCTATCGATACAAATTCCTATGTTTTAAAATAATACCTTGACGTCTTGATGTCCCTTTCGATGCCGCGGGATTATCTTAAAGCATAGGAATTTGTATCGTATATCTATTTCAATTGGTTTGAAGGTTCATTGGTAAAAAATTGAAATCCCTTGCGCAGACTTGTTCGAGGGATTTCCCCTCACAAAAAGAAAATAGACTTGCTTCTTAGATAGATATATAGAATATGCATGACGACTGGGTCAAAAAATTACTATATCGTGACTTCGCGCGGACCTTTAACGCACTATATCTTTGTTATTTTTTGTTTAAGTGACAAAAGAAAAAATACGTGTCCAATATTTTTTGGATATGTAAATAACGGACAAATTAGAATTTTTCAGTCGGTTATTTATTATTGCAAACAATTCATTGTACATAGGCGAACTTAATACTAAGAAGCATTCTCTACCAGCTAACCTTTGTATATTGCGGTGATTTGAAGATGCTTTTTAGATGGCTTTTGTTCATTTGGAGGTTTATTTTGAAGGCCTCTGTTTTCTTTGAACATTGCCACTGATAATCTTTGATTGTGAGTATTTTAATTTAATTTCAAAATATAACTCATAAAGATAGCTGGTTGCTATCTCCTCTAAACCAGTTTATTTGACTGAAAGTACCTTCTGCCAACAGCCAAAAATATACTAATCGTACATAGATTGTTTATAGAATCGAGTATAGAATAGAAACCATAAATATCCCTAGCAAGTTTATTCTCTGTTCAAAACCATACTCGTGTGCCATGGCTGCGCACGCGCCACTTTGACACATTTCAACGAGTTTCGGTGAATGGGTGGTGAGTAGTCGAAATATGAATAGATAATGTTGCCAGGCAAATAGTTGCGATGTGAGAGGAATGATAAAATGCTTCTAAATGTTCTAGAGTTAGAATAAAATATCCTGTTGCGATAATCTTTATTTTGATAATGTGTGCTTGATAGGATAGGTAGGTAAGTTTTAATTATCATGCACAATCATTAATCATAATCTGTAAAGTTTAATGTACTTTATTATGTTCTTAAAATACATGAGGTCCGCCACTTGAGCACCGTAGAGGCACTGCAATATAAACTTAGGTATAGAAAGTATAAATATTTTCTACCATCTTACAGCAAAAGTTAAATCTCAATTTGTTTTGTACGTAGTTAGGTACCTAATGTTTACCCATCTAGGTATTTAGTTAAGTTGAAGCATATGTCATATTCTGTGTTCTATTAATTTATACTTGGCTGTAAGTTTCCTTTATAATCAAAAAATAAGGTAATATTATTAGATAATTTTGTTACGCTATCCTTAATTTTTGGCCTCATTTAATTATCAGTGGAACGCAGGGCTATGATGCTCATTGTTTGTTTGAATGCTTACAAAAGGTGGGCTTAATGCCGTAGGCATTTTCTACTTGACAAACAGAAATAGGTTCAAATAAGGGCCCTTATTCCCTATGACCAAACGCAAACTTAACGCTCCTCGTTACGATGTCTGCGTGGAATCTGCGATTAATCGTATTCTCTATTCCTATGTCAATTTTTTTAACGTGACGCCATGGCATGTTTTGGAAACGCGTTTGTGTTTGAATCATGTTAAGACGTTACTCGTTACCGGCAAGGAATCTTTTGTGTCATAGAGAATAAGGGACAAAGGGCTTGCTCGCTAACATGACTACCTACTCAATAGATATATAGCTTTGGTAAAGCGTTCTTATTAAAGCAAGCTCTAAGAGCCACCGTCGCGAGGTTGCGTATTTGTCGGACTTATATGTAGATTGACTTTGGAGAGTGTGCGCAAGAGCTACATGGCCTTAATCCGCCATCACCATTCTTCCATAGGAACTTCAGGCGCACTGCTAACTACCATTCATATTGGGTTGATATTCCACAAAGGAGGACTAAGCACTTCCAAACATCATTTTATAATGCACAGTGCTAAAATTTGGAATCAGCTGCCAGCGTCTGTTTCCTTTGCATCTGGCTTTAGAGTTAATAGGCATCTCCTGGGAAAGCTCGCCCCATCGTTGATCTCATATTTTTCCTAGGAAGCCTTGTCAAAAGCTTGCCTATAACATATAAAACGAATAAAATAATAATAAGGATTAAATTAAATTCTTATTTGCAAAACTCATGTGAGATAAGGTTTAATTTTGTCACTTAGACTAGTAAATAGGTTATTGTATACAAAATTATGCATTTAGTATCCAACATAATTGACGACTGAAAATTTAAGCCTTGACCAACAGATAGTGATAACATACGATTGAAAAATCAAACCATAAAAATTTTAGAAAAAAAACTGAATTTCTTATGAACACATCATTATTGTGTTACAAATTCATATTAAAATACTCAAACATAAACACCTAGTTTACCCAATCTTAAACGCGTTTAGAAAACCTAATACAAATATTAGCCAACAATAATTATAATATTTAAATAATAAATTCTAAGTAAACAGGTCATAATGCAACGACATTCGGTTTCGCAAGCGCAGCTCGCGATGAGATGAGTTCAAAAATGTTAATTAGATCGTATGTAGACCTTGCTACTACTTAACGGAGGTATGAGCACAGCACAGATTGGCGAAATATGGAAACGGTACATATAATGAATGATTGAATCTTGAGTGAATTTCTAATTTAGTATCCCGAAAAATCCCCATTAATATCATCGCATTAATATGCGTCGTAGCAGACTACGTTGTTGTAGACTACGCCGTAGCAGACTAAGTTGTAACAGACTACGCCGTAGCAGACTACGTTGTAGCACACTATACCGTAGCAGACTAGTTGACTACGTCGTAGCAGATTAGCAGACTACGTCGTAGCAGAATTCCATGAAGGAATTTAAAAAATCCAATAATTTGGGGCAGCTTGGTATGGGAATTATCGGAATAATCCATCAATGACTTGACTCCTTACTACGGCCGCTCGAAGGCCTCCGACAAAGCTTAACGACTGAAAAAGCCGGGACCACTATCTTAACGTGCCGCTAAACGGTCACACATCCAAGTAGTGACCGCGTGGAGTATTAATTCAGATGATCGACTAAAGACACCGAAGTATGAGATACAAAATATTTATTTGCATAAATAGGTACGTAACGTCTTTCATCATTATTAGGCTATAGCAGTCCATTACCCGACATATGCTTCCTCCAATGAGCGCCACTGCGAAATTAGGTCTTAAGACTAGTTATTACAGGTACAGGACTTTTTTTCCCTTTATAGATATCGCAAATTTATTGGGGTAGAGTAAGCCACGCCGCAAGCGCATTCAATACGTAGCTTATAAAATATATAGCTTCAAATTAGTCTTAAAATATTTGACACCATATCCAGTTTCTCTATCCGCAACTTTAATAAGTAAATAATATGCAAAACTATGAAGCATACAGTGCAATACAGAATAAAGATTACAATTATTTAGACATTTCGTCATCATTCTTAATAACGCTTATCAGAATTCTCAGCTTATCTTCGCAACTATCTTTATTTTGTTTGGAAATTTTCGTTTTCTGCGTAAATGATTGGTTAATTTCCGCTGTACCTACCTGCCTACCTGCTTAGTGTGGTTAAGGAGCTATTGGCTTATATTTATAGTAAAACATCATCACCATTAACGTGCAGTCCACTGTTGACAGACTCCAAATGAGCGCCATTGCACCCTGTCTTCAGCTCGACGCGTCCAGCTTCTACCAGCAGTTAAATAAAATAATTTGGTAATGCTCTAAAGCAATTTTCAGATAATTCAATAAATAGAACATCATTATCATCTTCATCGCTCAGAAGTTCACCACTGGACTGGACTTCATTATTTTAATGATCAAAATGTACCACATTAAACAATAAGACTAATTTATGATTATGAACTGCCCTAATGAGAGTCGTTGCCTTGACCTCAGCTCGACGCATCTAGCTTCTCTACCCGCAGCTAAAAAAACCATGATAGATATAGGTAGGCCTTTCATAATGAGGAGGGGGATATGGCGAAAATGTCCTTGCTGGTCATGCAGGTTGCGGGTTGGAGATCGCAGGGCATAGCTTCTCGCACAGCCGGCGCTGCTGCCCGTCGGCGGCCAGAGGATTCACCCAGTGATAGGCTGCGCTGTGCCACAGTCAGCCGGCCACCAAATCCCCGTTTGTTTTTCAGAGGGTGCACCACGGGCAGGAAAGGTTGGCTTGGTTTCCAAACATGAAGGTTAGAACCTAACAACTAAACATATTTCTAGCCAATACGTAAATACATAACTTAGTTCGATCTTTGTAATTATACATAGTTATTTTATCAGCTGTCGTTGTTTATCACAGTTATGTTTGAACAGATGAACGAATAAATTCTATGTCCTCTTATTAATCTCGCTCAAAGACCTTTTCGTGTCAATTAGGTAGTCAAAGTAAACAGTTACCCAATCGTTAATATGTAGGTACCTAGGTATCAAAGTAATTGTTTCATGAGTGACATTTAAAAGGTAGAAGCTAATTTCAACTATGTCCATAACTAACCTAACCTAAAAAGATAATTTCTACATCATCAGTCAATAGGAATCCAGTGCTGCACTTGATATAGGCCTCCCCTAATGAGCGCCTTTGCGCTGTCTTCTGCTCAATGCATCCAGCTTCTACCAGCAGCCTTTCGCAGAACGTCATGTCACCAGGCAGGTATAAAAATAACATACATCAATAGAATCAATTATTGTTTTGTATTTTTTTAATTATTACTTATTTTATTATTTTAATTTATTGTTTTGTATTTTTAGGCTTATTTAGGTAGGCCTTGTTTTTAAATTGTATCTGCTATTGTGCTTTCTTTATTGTTATTGTCAGTTTTGTTCTTCTAGGTAACTTAAACAAAGTAGGTGCGAGTACAAAAAACAGTTTTCTATCTATCTATCTACCAAATTTTTTGAGTACTGAAAACACAATTAGGTCCGTGGGCGGGTGTCGCCCCCTCGCGGGTTGACGCTACGACAGTCAACGAGTTGAGTAGGTAAAAGAATAGATACTACTTCTTACTAAATCTAATGAAGCTGACTTACAGATTGACTGACGTACAGTCAACGCACAGCCTAAACCGTACCAAAGTCCTTGACTAGAGGCTTTAAATTTGGAGAGTACAGCCAGCGGCAGGTAAGTCTAGCGCTGAATGAAACGTCTGCGCATGGATATCTCGCTCTCTCTCGCCTCTAGCTCCCAAATGATACCTTACTTTTGACTTCTACGCAATAACGATCAGCGCTAGACTCTCGTGTCGCTACTTGTATGTTCCTTGCATGGTGTAGGGGTGTACGAAGAAAGATTATCCTGAAATTCAGCCCCTGAAGGGGTGTGGTGTGGAAAACGTGGTGCTTTACGCGGATGATGTCGCAAGGTGAACACTAGTTATAATAAATAAACAACGCTCGACACCATCACACAGCATCATCTAGCCCCAAACTAAGCAGAGCTTTTATTATGGGATGGGAACTACATGACTGAATATATGAATAGAATAGAATACTCTGAATAATTATTTATTTGCAACAACAATAACAATGCATCGGTAGGTAATACTTATCTTTAGGTGTTAGATTTTCAACATGAACCTTATCCTGTAAAATGGACCTCAGCATTATACGAGTTGTATGGAAACCACTGATCTTCCGTTTAAACTAATTATACTTAGAGAATTATATAGATTTTTGTAAGTACATAGGTACATACATATTATACATTGAAGACTAGAAACAAATATTTCCAAATCATGCAAACATTTGTTTCGCGGCGGGCATCGAATCCGCTACCTTCTGCGTCTCAGGTTTGCCATCGACCGGGTTGGTTCCACTCAATGCCAAATTTCTTCCCAGCGAATGCCACGAAATATTTAAATAAAAATGATGTAGGTACCTAAATTAGTTTCCACCAATGCCATGACAAGCAAAGTACAGTCAACGATAACATTAAAGCTGTACTTTCCTTTAGGTATATTTTACTTGGGAGCTGAAACTTTTTGTCACATATAGGTCGTTTTTGTCACGTAGGGAGCCTAAATCTGAAATGACATAGTGCGGATGTAAATAGTTTTAATACACCGCGCCACAGTTCGGGTGATATGGTCGCTCAGCGAAAAAGACCGTTTTTGTTATAAAAAAGAGGTCATATAAAAAGAGTTCTTTTATCAGCCTGTCTGAATAAGTCTATTTAATATTTAAATCATACATTCCATTATTCAACTTTTAGTACCTACTTAGATATATTGAGATCATTCGATACAAGTAACACAGGTCAATGCCCCGTCTGACAATATTTGCTCTAGCCAGAGGAACTGATATCTTCTCAACAAATATTGTATTCAAACACGATAGTGATGTACTCACAGGATCTTAAATAATCGTCTTCAATTTGAGCCGTTAAAATCCTGTTTGTATTGACACCATTTTGAATTTAACGGACAAGTGACTCGCTTCTACATACAAGTCTATACCTACTTAGAGCAAGGAACTCAAAGCAATGTCAAACCTTAGGGTCTTATTTACTCAACTTTGCTAACTTTATCATAATTATACCCAGTTTAATTACCCCATATTCATAACCAAATGTCGTTTTATAATGCTCGATAAAGTAAGCTTGCCCCTGTCATTTAATGTAATTTAAATATCAAAAAAGCTAAAAGCTATCTATCTGAGTTTTATATTTATTTATTTAATAGGAACGCCAACAGCTTAAATATCAATACACTGTAGAGTTCCACTGACAAAGTTTTCATTCTGATGTAGAAACCAATTACAGGCGGACACAGCATTCATAATAATAATAATAACTAAGTAGAATTATAGAACTGTTATGAATAGGACGGCTTGATCAATACTGGTATGTAAAGTTGTGTTTTATTTATAGACCATGCATTGGTCACCTTTTTATTTATCTCTATTTTATTAAAAGTGACTGTCGATGACATCGCTGCTTCTTAACCTACCGGTTGGTAAGGGGACATTAAACATTTCGTAGATTTGATTGGATCTGTCGATGACCTCGAATTTTTTTTTTAATCCCGTGCAATGATGTCGATTTTATTGACTTCAGATTAAATTCTACTGTTATCTGTGTAATATTTTACAAATTATCGAACCGAAGCATGCTGTGCAACGCATGTTACTTTGAATCAATTTTGTCTTCTGTACAGCACGAATGTTTCCCTATCCCAGCAAAATCAAGTTATTCGTGTTAGCAGACATTCCTCAAACATGCAGTAGCGTGTAACATAATCCTACAACAATAAGGAAGACAACAACACGGATAAAACATCTTCAGTTCTGAAAAATGAAAGTAAAAGAAAGTCATTTGACCAATACATCATTTTCATCACGCAAACAAAATGGCGGAAGCGTTGGCGCGAAAATGAATCTTAACTTTTTTCTTGGCATGGCTATTAGCGCGAGACATTTCTACCGACCAGTGTCAGTTACCGCTGGGTGGTGTCCAAACGTCTCATTTTAACAGGACTTTTTTTTAACCAACCTGCATTGTCCCATTGCTGGGCTAAGGTCTAACCCGAAATCCAACCGACCAGTGTCAGTTACCGCTGGGTGGTGTAATATGAGACGTTTGTTATATTTACAGAACTTTTTTTTAAATCAATCTGCTTCATCGCACTGCTACGCAGCAATCTCTCCCGAATTCCGCCTCCTATCGTTTACTTTTCCGGATTTTTACAGATTTAATATCGAAAATCGAAATACCATGTTTTTTATATTATTTTTGCGTTTCACTCTTCGTTCCTATAAAGACACGATCAGAGTCAGGTTGAAATATTCGTAACCGCCCTACTGGTCTACATAATATTTGCAAAATTTCAGCTCAAATCCGTTCAGTAGAGTGTGCTGGAGTGGCGGGACAAACATTGTACAAATTACCACTTCTATAATATGATACAGCATCCGCCCGTAAAGCTAGTTTTCTATACCTCGGGAACTTTTTCTGGATGAAAGGTACCATATATCCATTTCTTTACCCCTGACAACGTGTCGAAATGTCATGTTAATCAGTGTGAAAGCGTAACTAACAAACAAATACCTAACCTACACACTTTCGCATTTATAATATTAGTTAGGATGGTTGGGCAATAACAAACTTTAAGAACTGTCTAGTCTTATAAACAATGTAAGTGTTGCCACCCCAGCCAACTGTATTGAAAAACAGCGTAACATCATGCAATTACGCAGTAACCGCGCGCGACAACGATTGATTAGCGCGCACGGATTCTGTTATGAAAATACATTCACTTAAAGCAATCAGCGTAAAACGATTATTATACTACTCTGAATGAATTCCTAATAAGTATGGAAAATAATGCCATTTCTACCCTTTCAGTAGAATTATGTTATTCTATACTCTTATTGTTGGGGTTCCCTGTCGTGAAAAAATGCTTACCTAGATCACTTCGTTTTCCGTTTGTCTGTCAAGACATTTTTCTCAGAAACGCGTGGGAGGTACATATCAAGTTGAAACTAATATCAAATACTCAGACCTGAAACCCCTTGGAGCTGTAGCAACGCAATCAAAAGATACAGCCGTTTATGCCGCAGATTTTGCCATTCGCATGACAATCAAAACCTATGGGTAGGATACTTCCGGTTGACCTAGAATCATGAAGTTTGGCAAAAAGCAATGTCTTATAGTACAAGTAAAGTTACATCACAAATTAGTAATTTTATACCTACAAGTTTCTGCAGAATCTTCAGTATGCGAGTAAGACTCGCCTTTTGCTGTTTTGCTATTTTTTCTGTTCTGTGTGTCTAGACTACCCTAAGGTAGGGGAAAATCGATAGCAACGCCCTAATTCATTGTAAGTACGTAGAGTACCTATGATGAATTAAATAACGTAATTTCGCTCAGTATGTATCTGATACGGAGAGTATATGTAAGTACCTAGGTAAGTATCTACTATGTCGATGATAAATTCACGCTGAACTGTATCAGATAAAATCATACAAACGGGCGGATAAGGGAATCTTTCTTTTTGTCTGTACATTTTATCAAACACAATGGGGCATCGTCATCATCAGCCTTCATTTTAGTTCACTGCTGGACATAGGCCTCCCCTAATGAGCGCCATTGCGCCCTGCCCTGAGCTCGACGCCTCCAGCATCTACCAGCAGCCTTACGCAGATCGTCACTCCACATGGCCGGAGAGCGTCCCACACTACGTTTCACTATGGTTACTTAAAAAGGTATGTTGACGCACATACCTAAGCCTAATTTCATGCTCGTTACCATTGAAGGAAATCCTTAAAAACAGTTTTAAGAAGATGATTCGATTTAAGCCAGTAACAGTTAATAATTCGCTCACAAGTCAGCGTTGCGCTACAGCCACCCTAGGCCATCGATATTTTGTAAACTAATCGCTTGACATCCCGTCTGTCTATTTTTTCCTCCGTCCGCCATGTTTGTAAACTCGGTTCGGCTTGTGAATGAAATTCGCGCGTTTCCGTGATTTGGCGGGAGATTTACCAAAACATGTTTGTCTATGAAATTCTGGGAATAGACATTTACGGGGAACAAGTTAGATATTGGACTATTGGTGGCAATTCGCTTGGCACCAAACTAACTAAAAATCGGTATTAAACAAACTAAAACCCTAATTCCTATTCGGTTGTTGCAACATTAGCGTAAATTTTAAGTAAATGTTCTTAAAATTTTCTAAAATTCTATTATTTAATTAGAAAGGCTACAAAAAGTTATTTGACTTGTTTTTATGAAAAAATTTTTAGAACTTGTATCAAAAAAACTCAAAAAAAAACATTCAGATCAATCACATTTAGAGATTTATTGATCCAATCATCCAAGTGCTGTTATTTTGTAACTTTTAGTAACTTTTATTGTAACTATCCTGACCCATTGTAATGCCGGGCGTTTTCGTCACCGCGATCTAGGATTGTACACTTTTACACTATGCCTATCTATCTAATGCTAGGAAGTGAGAAACTTAGTAAATTTTTAGTCAGATTTCCACGTACGATTGAGTTTGAAAAAATTTGTGTATTTTTGGCTGAAACATGTTAATACCTTGAATAAAATACAAGATATTTTCTTTTTTTTGGATGGCACTATAGGAACGATTAACAAACTGTTTGATGTAACAGCAGAATAGCTTTTAAATTAAGAAAAATCTAATTTACCTAAATTTAAGCATGACTAAACAGCCGAATTGCCACTATTAGGTAGGTATATTTGGGGCTTTTTGGAGCTGTATTTTTTAAGTAAGTACTTTATGATATTTGCAGCACTATGTGTTCAAGATTCAAAGGTTTATTTGCTTGTTTTGTATATAATTATTTTCACAATTAGGTATAATAGTCCGCGTCGTGGGCCATCAGTGGATGAGGCTACTACAGGACCACAGCCTATAAATCATACAGGACCATGGCCAGTGACAGGAGCAAACGGAGGCCTATATACTCAGCAGTGGATGAAGACGGGCTTTGTAGCCATCCACTGAGGAGATGGGTCATCAGGAAGACCGAAGAAAATAAACATCGAGTCAAATGGCATAATCAATAGAAGACCTATGCCCAGCAATAGGGCGAAAACGGCTGATAGTGATAATAGATAGATGGAAAATTCTTATTTCCACAAGATAAAACAAATACCAAGAGGCAATCTTAATGCTAAATAGCATTTTCTTCCAGATAACCTTTGTGTAGTGTGGAGATATATTGGTGTGCTACAAAGATAAATGAAATAGTAAATAACTCGACAGAAGAGAACTTGAGTCGGGTAAAAATATAAGTTAAATCCAAAGAATTTGCAATTAAACTTTTAATAGGTACTTACTAAATTTAGGGTTATATAAAAAAAATCGTCATTTATTATTATCATTTATTAGAAATTAAAGACAAAGAAAAAATCATAAAACAAAAATTGAACGTAACGGTACGAACGGTATACATCGTGTCCCCAGCCTGTGGACAAAGAATGAACACGTAATACTACGTCACACAAATGCTGAGAAATAGTTTTAGTTTTAATTAGAAGTAAAATAAAAATCAAAAATTCTAACAAATTCAATTCCAGATGATAAAAAAAGTAGCATACTGTATCATTATTGATACGAATAAAACCATTGTTTTCTCGGTAAATACTAGACCGATTGTTATAATACTTTGCATATTGGTCAAAAATACCCTAATAAACGTGTAGTGTTCGTCTATGTCCACAAGCTGGGACACATTGTATACAGGGTGTTGTTAAAAATTAACATTTATACAAAGACTAAAACATGATCAATATACATAAATTACTTAAATTAGGTACATACTATGACTAGAAGCTAAAATTTTTCGACTATAAAGTTTGGATTTGAAGATTCCTAAGGAGACAGAGCTATGAACATCCAGAGAAGCAACGAACGCTCCAAACATGCGTGATCTATGCTACAATACTTTGTTATAGGTCATGGTTACCACTTAATATCAGTTGGGTCATTTGCTTATTCTGTTGTATATAAAAGCGTCGTGGTCTTGAAGCGGGTCTTAGATTCTCACCATTTATGTGTCATAGTAAATTAGTAAATATTAGGTATTTTTAGCTAGGTTTTAATTATTTTATATATTTTTTGACTAAAAGAGGGATGAGTATAAATGTGACTGATGTGCGAGTAGAGGGAGCCCTAAGAAGAGATTGATGAATTGTGTGAAATTAGTAAATATAGAGTTGACAGCTGGTAGGAGTGAATGGAGAAAGAAAACATGTTGTGCCGACCCCACCTAGAGTGGGATAAAGCAAGGAATTGATGATGATGATTTTAATGCTTAAATACAATAAATACGTGATATTTTGGGCTTTAGGTAGTGGTAGACTAACCTTTACAAAATAAATAAATTACTTTGAATACTGAATAGACACTTATCTAATGTTTAAATATTTAGAAGACAAAACTATTGATCAGAGTGGCTTTAAACCAACCTAATCACATCACATCACACCATTCACATTAATATGAATATATGCGAGTTTTTCTGTATGTGAGTATGGATAGATAGATATAACTTTATTGCACCCCATACAAAGAATTACAACATAATGAAAATGGTATTAAAAATAATGGTACCTACAATGGGCGACCTTATCGCTTAAAGGGACTATGAATGTACTGTATTATAATATATAATTTTGCATTAAGTGGGTAATTACGTTACTAAATTCCAGTTTAATCATTTACAATGAGTAATTAAATTAGGTATATGCAATTTCATACCTAATTGGGTAATAAATTATGATATATCATTACATTTCCAAATCTCCACTTCCCGTTTGTTTTCCTTAGCAATAATTAGCTTTTAGTTAATCATCGCCACCTTTGCGTATGCCCATTCATTTATCCCTAATGGACAAAACCCATATGTAACGTCAAAATAACGCAGGTTAATTCTGACGAAATGACTTACAATAAAGAGATAAAATGAACTGCAGGAGATGCCTACTTGAAACCAGACACAGGTACGAGTCAGACACGAAAATATATTAATCATATAGGTATCTACCTAACTCATTAATTTAATTGCAATTTCACACTAATGTTACAAATGCAAAGGTTTAAAATTTTACATTTCCGTACACCTACTTATCCCAAAAATTTTCATGCGGGATTCGAACCCGCGTGGAAGCAATAACAGGCTTCGCCGGCGAGTCAACTCCTCACCTTGTCCAAATTTTCGGGCAGTCATGTTTTTATCTCAGTTACATAATATACCTACTTATATCCACCACACCACACCAGCCTATATCAGTCCACTGTTGCACATAGGCCTCCCCTAATAAAGGGGGATATACCCATAATCCCCACGCTGGGCATGCGGGTTGGGTTAGGTTAGGTTACGCTGCTGCCCGTCGGTGGCCAGGGGATTTAGCTGTGCCGATGTAAGGCTGTGCTATGCCGCAATCAGCCGGACGCCAGAGCCCCGTTCGTTGTTTAGCAGGATGCACCACGTGCAGGTGAGGTTGGCTTGAGTTCCGAAGATGGGGGTTGGAACCCCGTACACCCCTACACCTACCCCTACTTATATAAAAATCCTAGATTTTCCCTGAAGTGTGGGCTAACACATAAAACTCAAAAAATCAATGCGTAGGTCAATTAACGTAACGGGTGAACGGATTTAGCGATTAATTTTAGAATATATATGATTTATGACATGGATTAACACATTTATATCCCAGTACCACGCGAGAAAAGCTGCGGGCAGAAGCTAGTATTCAAAACATCGCCCTGTTATTTATATATATTATTCATATTATCATGATGATGATGATGATGATGTTATATTTTTTACCCAGTTTTTCAGCAGAATTCAGAAAAGTGGAATTTCATGGTCCGGCTATTAATACGATTGGGCGAACCTAACTACATTGTTCAAAATGTCATCTTTATCCTATCTACATACTTAGGTACCTACTACTTAAACATAAAGAACTGCTTTATGTTTAAGTACTATAGAAAGAGTTTTGGCGTAAAGGCGTAGTCTGCCCACGTCATCAGACTTATCTCTGCAGAAAGCATTCTTTTCTTTACTTAATGACTTCTGGGAAAATTATCCACAATTTCGCTAGTAGGTATATTGTTCGGTGTAAAAATTAAATGATGTTCGTTGACAACAGTTGATAACGGCTGATTCGATTCGACTATTTTTAATTTCAAAATATTCGTAGTCTGAATAAGATTTTAGGGAAAGAAAAATTGGAAAAGTTGTCTGGGAAATTGCTAAAACGGGATAAACTTATTTTTATTGAATTTTTGAATAAAGTCAAGAATTTGGACAGGACCAAAGAAGTTGGATATTTTTTACAGGACAACGTCTTTAGTTGGACTGACTGGACTAGAGTGGGACAGGTGTTGTTGTTGTGGTTGTCGATCAGCCTGATAAATTCCATTGTAGGGCAAATGCTATCCCCCATCTTTTCCAGCCACTTCGACCCTGCGCTATATTTTTCCAATACTTTTAAAGAGGTATTTTAGTCACGCCGTTTTCTACATGGTCTGCCTAAAAAAATATTTTAAAGAAACATGATTGTTAATGATTGTTCGGACATTCGAAACCATTTATTTGAGCAATCCAAATCCTAATGGTACGATAACATTCCTCTATATCTCCGTGTTGACTCAATCGCCACTATCAGATAATTGTAGTTTCCTTCAAGAGCACGCCTTTACTGAAAGGTACCAAAGCATTGCAGGGCTGCATCTAAATTTAATATTTGGGTATTTTATATGATTTTAGGTACCTGGAAACAAACTATATAAAAATTATTTATAAAAAAAAAACATTAGTAACATATTTTTATTTTATGGCTGGTAGACAGTGGATAAGAAAAGCCAAGATCTCAGTGGCACACCTTGGGATTGAGAGCGACCTACGTCCAGTAGTGAACTGCTTTATGTTTTTGTTGATGATGATGATGTAAAAAAACGTTCAGTTGACAGTTGACAGAAAATTTATAAAGAGAACATGTTGTGCCAATACCACAACATAGGACAAGGGCAGGTAGACGTGAGTGTAATAAAAAGGTACGAACACCAGCCTATACACCACCAGGTCCACCAGTCACCTGCTGGATGGATAGAGGCCTCCTGTAATGAGGAGGTGAAGAAGGGTATGCCCATAATCCCCACGCTGGGCATGTAGGTTCGGGACAGCTTCTCGCACCGCGGACGCTGCTGCGCGTCGGTGGTCAGGGGATATAAAGATGCACTGGTGCTAGGCTACGCTATGTCGCAATTAGCTGGCTGCCATTGCATAGCCCCGTTTGTTATACAGCAGGGTGCAACAAAGGCAGGTGACGTTGGCTTAGGTTCCGAAGATAAAGCCCCAGCCCTGCATCGTAGAGGAGTCATGGAGACACCCACCCACCATTAGGGTTGGGGGATGTCAGCAATGTTTCGGAACATGCGTAATGCAAGGGGGACGTGGTAGAATCCTTCCGGGCCCCCATGACCCCGTCAATTACTGCAGCGTCGAGTCCATTATCAGGTGATGAATGGTTCAATGATGCACTATCACTACGGTGACTAACGGAACACAGTGTGTTATTAGTCGGTAGGCCGTCGAGCTAGCGAGAGCTAGTCGCCGGCGGAGAGTCCGACAGACCCCTTCAACTCGGGGAGAGGACACGAATTTTCACACCGAAAAAAATGGTTTAGAAGATAGAGGAACCCCTTACACCCCTAAATAAACGTTTCAAAGCTCTCAAATTATCTTTACTCCTTCGAAGGAAGGAACTCAAGATGGAAGCATCTTCGTATGGAGCTTGAGGCACTGGTATCGATAAGAAGTGATCCTTACTCAGACCCTGTACACATCTTTCCACGCCGCACCGATAAACAATCTACGTCCTTCTTCGCACTGAATGATAATATTAATTTTCATACGATTAGTAGTACCTTGAGTTTCTTAAAAACATGTTTATTGAGTTTATTCCCTTTAAGATCTACTTATCAGATATCGATTAATGTCAGGGCATAGATATAATTAATAGCGCTTTGTTTGATCAATTCTAACTTTAAGTCTTAAGTATTCTATACCTACATACTAAGGTAACTATGTTGATTGATGATGCGGTACCTATTAGGTATGTATATAGGTTGATGCTTCTCTCCATCTCCTGGTTTAATTATCTATTCACCTCATTCACCATCCATGGAGTTACCTACTAGACGGGGGAGTATTAGTCACCTATTCTACTTATTATACTACTCTACTTATCATATTAATGTATTGGGTAAAAATAAATGTATTTTCTTTTAATTCTTTATTTATTTCGGTTTTGTTTGTTTGATGCTTCTGGGCCCTATTTCTCGTGAATCGAGATGATTGTCGCATTACAAATATATCGCGAGAACAATTTTCCACGGAGTTTTGACAGGTGCCGCGTTATTATGTGTAATGTGGCAATCTCTATTCATAAATAAATAAATAATGCAGGAAACTATCACACAGCATCATAATAATTGGGCCTATTCATAAGAATTTAAAATACGTAGCGTAGGACGCCCTCCTGCGAGGTGGAGCGACGATCTGCGAAAGGCTGCTGGTAGAAGTTGGATGCGTCGAGCTCAGGACAGGGTGCAATGGCCCCTGACCATCTCCTCCGTCAATCAGGTATAAAGGTGGATTATCCAGTCCATCCCCTGTAATCATCTATAAACCCCTTTCTACATCCATGAGGTTTCTGAATGTTCTACATATTCCGGATTATTTGTTCCCGAGGGCAAAAAACAAAACATTTGACAAAATCTACAAACACAGTTAGTAGTAGGTAGGTACTGTTGTAGAAGAGTTCTTTGTGAAGGGCTCCTCCGGGGAAGTACTGCCAACATGCCTATTTCTGCCGTGAAGCAGCTTTGCTGTATTTCGGTTTGAAGAGTGTGGATGCCGGCGAAATTACAGGCACAAGAGGCTTAACACCTTTACGCCTCAAGTTGATGGACGCAAGGCGACATCGTAGGTTCCAAAAAAACGTGTGATCTATGATGCAATGCTTTGTGATATGTAATGATTACCACTTAACATCAGGTGGGCCATGTCCGTATTCCATTTTCGGGTACCAACAAAAAATCATAGTTGCATGTTTTTCAAAATTTAATTATTTCAACATTTTCCCTTTTCGCATAGTCTTGTATTTCTCCTGGATTTGGCTGGAAATATATTTATGGCTTTATATTAAATAGAGGCAAGCCATGGAGCCTGCGGTGTCCGCGTGGGCGCAACACGCTTACTTTGTGTTGAAGTATACATATGTGCCGTTTTGTCGAATAAACTATATGAATAATATTCATATTGAAAAACGGGAATTTTCACGTACCGTTACATCGGTGAAGGCACCGACGGCGTTTCGACTCGTTAAGAGAGTCTTCATCAGGGTGAGTGATCGCGACGCTCTCCCTCCGCGTCCCGTCTTGCACTGCGTGCGGCAGCTCTTGCTGCTCGGCTCGACACGCCTGAGGCCGGGGGGGAGGGCGCTTGTGTCCGGTTTAATGTCAGCGGCGCGGCGGGCAGCGTTGATCCGCTGTCTTCACTACTACTCTCGTCACCATCTCCTTTTGTAGCGGGCACACAAGAAGTAGTTTTGTAGCAAGAGCTGCCGCACGCAGTGCAAGACGGGACGCGGAGGGAGAGCGTCGCGATCAATCACCCTGATGAAGACTCTCTTAACGAGTCGAAACGCCGTCGGTGCCTTCACCGATGTAACGGTACGTGAAAATTCCCGTTTTTCAAAATGAATGAGTTAATTCACGTTAGTTTTATGACTAATATGAATAATAATGTAGATAATCTAACTCCACATTCGTTTACGTCCAGTCGTTCATCTATTGACTTCCTCCATGCAAATACGAAGGAGTCAGATATGTTGACAGATCGGAGGGCGCTGTGTTTGGACAGCCAGCGTGACCGATTGCAGAGGTCACAGAGGGATCGTTGTGATAAATAAATACTTGGTATTTGGTTTTGGGGAGGTGAGATACAGATAGATTTAGGCACTACCAAACACAAGTAGCGGCACGAAACCGACCGTTATTGCGCAGAAGTCAAATGTATGGGAGCTAGAGGCGAGAGAAACGCATGCGCAGAAGTTTCGTTCAGTTCAGCGCTAGACTTACTTACCGCTAACTATAGGAATTGGTATTCAGTACCTACGAATTGCTTATTACGATAATGTTCATACTTTTCGTTTTAGAGCAAAATTTTAAAGTTTCGAGTAAGTTTTTTTTCATCAATTATTCGAATGTTTTGAGTGAAAAACATTACATTTTTTTAAGAATATAAGTACCTACATCAAAAACACTATAACACACATGACTGATATACTACTTGCGTAGGTACAAAAATTAATTAGTAGGTACATAAAACCAAAATTTTCAAATTATTAAACATTTGTCTCGCGGCGGGAATCGTACAACCATCTGCATCTTAGGCGTGCTTTCGCCCACTGCGCCACAGAGGTCGTCGAATTAAGTACCTACTTTAGCTAATACCTAGTTGAGACAAATAGGTGAGATAAAATAAAGAACACAAAAATTATTCTCCTGATAAGCGCAGTATTCATCATTATCGGAAAAATGTACTTAAAGATAACATTTAATTATTTTTCAACGTGATGCCATACCCAAGGTAAAGACAATAAAAAAATGAGATATTGAACACTTATAATCACCGATATTCGTATGTAGGTACTTATTGTGCCTTTATGCTATTATCCATCATTATCAAGTTGATATTCCATTTAACAGGACTAAAAGCTTCCAAACACCATAAATACTTACGCACTGCTAAAATAGGCGAGCTTGCACGTTTGCCGGTCTTCGGAGAGTGTGCCAGGAGCTACAATACTTTATTCCGCCCTCAGCATTCTTCCATAGGAACTTCAGTCCAGGCGCACTGCCTACCATCCACATCGGGATAATATTCCACATATAAGAACTAAGTGCTTCCAAACAGTATTTATATACGCACTGCTAAAATTTGGAATTAGCTGCCAGCGTCTGTTTTGTTGTTGTCTGCATTGACTTCGACCCTAACGGGTTCCAAAAGGCCTTTTCTGGGAAAGCTCGCACAAAGTTGAACTTATCCTTGTTTGCTTAAGCAAGCAAGCTAAAGAGCTTGCCCATAACAAATTAAAAAAATACTAGTTGACCCGCTTGCAACTTCGTTTGCATGTATTCTCCTACTATTCTCCTCCCCTTGAGTTTTACCTATACATGGTGTCCGCCAGACATTGTCCGGTAAGAAAAGGCCGCGAGGTACCGACCTACATAGATTTTTTTATCTATGTAGGTGTACCTGCACGGATAATCAAAAGAATCCTCTAGCTATGTTAATTATAGAATTTGATTGATATTTTTCTATCAATATTCGATTATTATTTTAGAGTATTGAATTCGTATCAATTTCGATATGTTTTTTAACGCAACTCTGGTTTTGTGAGACCACTAGATACCTTTAATAACTCCTTGCATGCTCTTCGAGCATCGTTAACTTAAAAAAATCCGGCCACGATCTTTATGAAATGCAATATAACTAGTGAGACGTGACCCTAAAGTTAACAGACAATTAAAAATTTGGGGTGTGATTTTTTTACAACAAATCAATTTAAAAAAAACTAACATATGCACATGTGAAAATTAAAACATTGTTTTGGAAATATTAAAAAAAATATTAGACGCTACTAAAGTCCATATCTGCTGATAAAAAAAAATTCTTCATGTCTATTCTTTTTGACGCATTTTTCATGAGAAAACTGACAGTATGTCGATATTTTTCACTCAATAATAATAAATACAGTTTACAGTTTAAAAGTGTCAATAAAATAAATATCGAGTTTTTTTTTATTTAAAGTAGTATTGGGATAGGCCCCTACTTGTAAACGGCTAAGCACCCTACCGTGCGTAACGTACTAATGCTCAAAACGGTGAGGGAAAACATCGTGAGGAAACCCGCGGCTTAGTTCCACATGTTATTGACCTTGTCTTTCCTGTGGGTAACCGACTAGGCTGAGAACAGGGTATAATTGCGACCAGCCTGCTCCATCAAACCATACCCCAGGCACTTCAGCGTCCTGGTTCCTGGTTCCTGATAAGTGAATAAAGTTACCACTTGGCGGTGTATAAATCATCTACAATAGATGCAAATGCCGGAGTAAGTATACCACAACCACCACCACTAGCCTTTATCAGTCCACTGGCCTCCTCTAATAAGAAGGGATATTATGTCCATAATCCCCTTGCTGGGCATGCGGGTTGGGGATAGAGCACAGATTCTCGCACCACCGACGCTGTTGCCCGTCGGCGTACGTAAATATAAGTACCTGCCTAGGTACTTATTATAATTATATTACGATAGGTAGGTATTGTTAAATCACGTATTAATACCACCTTATTGGCACCTGCACTATCTATTTCCATCACAAAATGGGGCTTATCACATTCACAACTGAATATCAATTCATCATCTATCACCTCTTCCTGATTTCCCTTATGAAACAGCAGAACGAGCAACTAATTCCTAGAAATCTACAAAGAACTCTATGTATAATCTTAAAAAACTCTTGAGCAATGTTGTACGATATGAGTTCTCGGAACTCTATCGAAAATTAACTCACGCCGTACATTATCAAATCAATTAGCAAATCGACACTTATTGTAACGTGTCTAATGATCGTGACGTAACTTCACATTGGCATTAGTATTTCTGAGTGATTTAGGATTTTTTTATGAGATTTATCAAAAAAATAAGACATTGATAACAAAAATTCGAAAATACATAATCAATAACATACGGAACCAACCAACGCGGCATCTCCACATTATCATAGCTCTCCATCCACCTGAACTCGCATCGGTCAATCTGTAGCACGACGAAACGACCATCGCTATCTGTCTCGCTCGTTCTCGTCCCGCGCGAGATGCGCTCTCTCCCTCTCCCCGCGCGCCCGTCCGCCGTTCTCAACCAATAGCAGTCCGTATCTTGCTCCCCCGAGAGCAGAGCGACAGTGCGTACTCTCATCACAACGAGACGACATCTCGGAGCGCGAGGTTGTCGCTCGTTTGAGATGCGAAGACCCAGTACGCGCGAATTCAAACATAGTGCTTTAGAATAGTGAAAATTTATTTAAAAACTGTGATTGTGCCTTTTCAGTGACTGAAACGTGTGTGGACTATTTTTATATTTTTCGGGCACCGGTTGATAGCGTCTATTATCCACAATTGGGTGAGTTTTGATTAGATTAGGATGCTAATTTTTATCGAGCGATCTCCTTTGTTTAAATGGTCGCCTAACCTGAAATTCAGAAGGCTTACCACGGGTTTTGATAGTTTTCGAAAACTTTTTAGGTTTTGGTATCTTTCCATACATTTTCGTACAGCGCCTCTAGGGAAACGTGCATGAACTACGAAAATGTATGGAAAGATCAGTGTTGCCGTTTATTATTTGGAAAAAATGCTAAAACATGTTGCAAAAAATGCTAAATAACTTTTAAAAATGCTAAATAAAATGGTAAAATCTATATTTTTCTTTTGAATTCCTTAGGAATTTTGAATTTTTAGGTAACGTACAAAAAAATGTTAATCATATTTTTATGCTAAATGCGAATTTTTCAAGCTAACAGACCCGAAAATATGCTAAATTTAGCATTAAAAATGCTAAAACAGCAACACTGGGAAAGATACCGAAACTTATAAAGTTTTCGAAAACTATCAAAACTCGTGGTAAGCCCTCTGGTGGGCTTTGATCGAGCTATGTATCGCCGTACGTACGATCATCTTTCTGTCACTGAAAGGCGAATTTTGTGATAAAAAAATCAAGAATTTTGCAACGTACAGCTTTTTGGAACTTTTTCATTCAATCAATAAAACAATATTATTTATTCTGTCCTTAGGTTTAGATTACGCTAGTTTATATTTTTTTTAACCAAGACTTTAAAAATATAATCAACATATACCTATTAGGTTTCTAAATCTTTTTTGCGCGATTTTTTTGATGGCTTACATAAATACAGCTTTTTCATCTTGAGAGTAGATTTTTATAAATTTGCATATAAAACAGAATCAAAGAAGTAAAATTAAGTTTATCGAATAATGATGAAATTCTAATTTAAAAAAAAACTTAAGCCTACTAGATTAGTAGGTACCTAGAAACATTGGCTAATCTAGTAGGCTTTATTTATTATCTGAAAAATGTTTTTTTTTTGATAAACTTAACTTTACTTCTTTGATTCTGTACTTAAAAAAAAATATAAAATGTCTAATAGGTATTCTTTTTTAAATACTAACCACCAGTCTCCATTTATTTTAAATAGTAGCAGATACCTTTATATTATAATATCAGATACCTTCCTCCCACCAGTCTGTTTAGAAACAATGTTTAAGTTATGCAATTTAATTAATTTCTTAATTGCTGTCTAATTAATGCCCAAATAATATTTTTTATGAAACAAAATATTATATATATTTTTTTGTTTTTATATTTTTTATTACTGATCAAAAGAAACAAATTTATTTATCTATTTTAAATAAGAATAGTGCCTACCTACCATAGACCTTATTTTATTGAAATAAAAATCCGTCGCCTCATCAAATTTAGGGTTTTTTTTCTTACATGTTAATTGGAAAAAATTATTACTCTAAGAGGATTCAAATAAGTTTATTATTTTATAAATTAACTACATAAATAACAGATATATAGATTTATCAATAAACATATTACTTAAATAAAAATGGTACCTACACAAATTAAAAGAAATTAACCGATAAAAAGAAATTGATAATTACTTTAATTTACCTATCGCCATGACAGAAAAGACAATAAAATTGATCCTTTTATAATCAATCAGTCTTAGGTTAGCTTTTACCTTACCTACCTAGTATTTTAAATGATAAAATATACAGTTAATTTGTCAATGTAGGTAGGTAAGTTATTATGTATATATAATTTTATTAATTAAGATAAATAATGTATAAAAATATATTTATTTTTGATTGACCGAAATGGACTGTTTGAGCTTTTTATGTCATTTGATTTAACAAGTTCTTCATCATCACTTTCTTTATGATTACATCAACAACAACAACATCAGCCAATATTAGTCCGCAGCTGGACATAGGCTTCACCATATAAGAAGGGGGAATACCCATAATCCCCATTGGAACCCCTTAGACCCCCTTTATGATTAGGTAGGTAGTATGAAATACCTTAACTCAATCACAACAAGACTGTCAAACACAAAGTCAGTTACCTATCTTTTCTTCTTAGACTTAGTATCTCAACAGTTCTTTAGCTGCCTTTCTTAGGCTCTAAATACACTATAGCCGAAATTACGCGACGTAAGTTCCGCAGCTGACTTTGACAAGTTCGACTGTACTCCATAACGCAACGTTATTTCAGCATAATGTGTCATCTGTAATTCAAATAGTATTACAGGCGTAATCATGCCGAACTTTCGGTCTTTCGGTCTTTCGGTTACTTCAGCATAGTATGTTTCAACACTTAAGTGGATGATAGGTACAAGATTTGCTCTTGAGTTTCTCATAAGATCTGATTGAAAGTAAGTTAGGTACCTATATCAATTACTGTCATAGACACGCCATACCCCACCATTTTTATACAGGGTAATTTTGAATTATCAACTCAATTTATAATCACCGTGTATACTTAAAAGAACCGGGCAAGTCCGAGTTAGATTTGCGCATTACATACCACACAAAGAATTCCAAGCGCTTATTGTATGAAAATTAATAGAACACAATACAAAAATATACATTTCTATGGTGAAAAAATACATCGCCTCGTATATCGATATCGTATTGTATTCCACTATTAAACACTACCTATTTAACTTGAGACCTTTGCAGTTAGAATTTGAAATATCAAGAAGGATTAGGAATGTAGTTATTATGTTAATACAAAGATAATTCTTTACAAATAATGCATTAAAATTATTTAATAAAATAGATAAAAAAGTAAGATTAAGCTTGATTTGATTTGAGAATAGGCTAGATGCCTAAAAAATTCTAATTAGTCCGTCATTTAAATTATCAAAATATATTGGACACGAATTTTTTATTTTGTCAATTAAACTAAAAATGACAAAGATATAGCGTATTGAATCGTTCAGCGTGACGTCACGGGTAAGTACACTTTTTACATACAAGTGACGTCACGAGCCCCCACTCCCGAACTTTGACGCTCTATAACTTTGTTAATTTCTATTGATTAAATAAATAAAAAAATACGTGTCCAATATTTTTTGTTTATCAAACTGACGGAGTAATTACTTTTATTATTTGTTTACCCAGTCATCATCCCTATTGACATCTAAAATCCTGGATATTTTAAACCAATGGGACCTGAAGAACAAACCAAAAAACTAAAGATAGATAATTTCAAAGGCACCGTTATTTTATTAAAGGTTAGATTCTACCGCTTCGCTCGCGTACCCGGGGCAAAAAGATGCTGCGTTAATCTACGTTGCAAACTATGTACCTATAGCAAGTTTCATCCAAATCTGTTCATTAGTTTTTGCGTGAAAGCAGCTTACTTAGTTGTTCTTGGCGATCATTTGTGTTAAGCCACACTCCGCCTGGTCATTACTTGGAAGGGGGATCGCTTATTGTCACTCAGGGTCCTATCAGACAAAAAGCGTTCACACATTTGAGCGTTCGCGTTGTGTTCTATGCCATAGAATTCAAGTACGAATTCACGTGGTACCGAACGCTGTATGTGCAATTGTGCTTTCGTTGTGTTGTACTAGATACGTTGCATAGACAACGTACCTAGTACAACACAACGAAAGCACAATTGCACATACAGCAACGAAAGCAGAAACCGAACGCGGAACGCTCGAACACGTCAACGCTTTCAGTATGATAAAACCCTTAGATCTGAGCGCTTTGGAAGGTAGGTACGTAAAGATTTTGACACCAGCTTTTCAGTCTTTAAGCCATTCGGAGGTCTTCGGGCACCCTAAAAATCCGACACCACAGTTGGCCACTAGCTGAGAAGAAGAAAGAATGAGTTTTCAAATTATAACTAGAAACTAAGTTTTATAAGTATTTTAAATCAACCCATCAGGTACAATGCAGTAAGATAAAATGAGTTATGACTACTTACTTAAGTTACCCATTATTGCATAAACAAAAGCAATTAGTTAATAACAGCTTGAGATTAGCGGCGGTGTAAAAGCGTATTTTACACCATCCAACAAGTTGGATTTAAACTCTTAAGGTTGGATTGGAACGCAAGTCGGCTCGCTCCAAATCTAATATAATATATACCTGTGATCAAATACAAATACAAAGTTTTTTTATTTAGTGGAACCTTAGGGAACACCTTAGGTCGTATTTTTTTATTTACACCGATTCGTAACGCTACGAAACAGAGAAAAATTTGCAAGCAACTCTGCTTGGCTTATATTTTTGATAAAACATCCAGAGGAACAAAGCCGATAAAGGTGCAACAAATACTTGCAGATCATAGAAATATTTGTCTCACGGCGGGAATCAAACCAGCAACCTTCTGCGTCTGGTGGCCTTCACCCACCGCGCCACAGAGGTCTTCAATATCGCGAATACTGTCTTCTCGATGGAAAGTTAAAGAATCTTCTGCAGTCATCCAATCTTCAGTCAGGTCGTGTTAGACTGGACTTATAAACCGTAAAACGTTGCCTCACATTATGAACAATATACTTGATAGTAACGAAATTGTGGAAAATTATCCCAGAAGCTTTTGAAAAAATAATTAATTTTCTGCAATGTACTTTTTGGAACCAACCTATTGGATGGTGTAACAGGCGCGTGTACACTGTCATCCGATCACGTCTAAGCTGATAAGGTAGAACATAGTGCGCGTGATCAGCAATCAATTGCCACTTACTTTTATAGCAGGTGATGAGTCCAGACTTGGGTTTAGATTAATGTGTTCTTGTTTATGGATTATGTTTTGTTATTTTTTCCGACAAAGAACTAAAGTAGTCGACTTAGAGAATCAGCAGGCTGATGTGGCAGAGGGCCATATCTGCTGAAGAACCGACAACCGTTGTGGTAAACGAATTCTAGGCAGCGACAAACGTAGGACGTCCTTCGGCTAGGTGGCGTGACGATCTGCGAAAGGCTACTGGTAGAAGCTGGATGTGTCGAGCTTAAGACAGGGCGCAATGGCACTCATTGGGGGAGGCCTATGTACAGCAATGGACTGCCAAAGGCTGGTGAAGGTGCTCGTTTATCAGGTCTTTTCATCATGTCAGGTCTTTTCGTCATTTTGTATATTTTAATGATTGAGCCCCAGGATAAAACCTCGTTATTGGTTATACTGAAATCTCCATTTCATATTACAAGTTCAACTTTCGCACGCCTCGCAAATCCAAACAAAAGGTATCGGCTCGTTTGATTCGCAGGATTACACCTTACTCAGAAAGTAATACAATATATTACTTATCTTGTGTATGATAAGCGGCTTCCTTTGAAGAGTTTCGCCTGTTAGGTAAACTAGGGAACTTCCATAGATAAGCTTTCATGGTATAAGAAACTCCTTATTTTTTTAAATCGATTAAAAACAAATGAATCGGTAACATCTCAGTCACGGTAAATATCTTTAAATTTATTCAAGCTCTGAACCTCAACTCATACGGCTGATCTCTACTTTCTTATGTACAATAGCATCAGCTTCTTGTAAGTTGTAAGTAGGTTTATATTTGGTCAAACTTTAGTAATTTCTGTACGAATATGGAGTTTATGTAAAAGCTTTACTTTTTGATTAAGGAAAAAATAAAAGAAATTGGATGGATCCCATTACTAAAGTTTGACCAAATATAAACCTACTTACAACTTAGGTACCTACTCAACATACTACACTATAAAGTAATAAGTTACCTACCTACTTTACTAGGCGACCCGGCGCAACATCGTTTGCGTGATCTTTCTCTCGCGTCAGTCAGTCATTTCAATTATAAAAAGATTGTATATAAGGTGTAGCTTATTTGCCTGCAAGTTTGCTCGCGTAATCAGATTTTGTCAATCCGTCTAAATGTCCTATTTTGAACCTACTTTTTAAAATCTCACTATGATTGGCTTGGGGTAGGTAGTTAAGGTGTGAAAGCGTTACAAACAAACTTACTGCAGCATTTAAAATACAGGAAAAGGGCGACTTTTTAGAGATAGTTCAGATTTTATCAGTGGAAGAACGTTCAAATAGTTTCAACTTAAATACATAGAATACAGTTAATAACGACGTAGTACCTATTTTTCTGTTGGTTCGTATCTACTAAGATTGGTTGAACCGTTTACTGAGCCTAACTTCAAAGGAACAAAGATCCGTTGCGATGATTGTAATGACGATAGAAAAATCGGACCTTAGTCTACCTGCCTCACTTTGTTCTATAGGTAAGTCCTACACAATAGGAGTTAGTTACATTAAGCAGCACCCAGAGACTATTAAGTATTCTATAAGTCACTTGCATACCAGTCTGCAGGTTATTAGCACGCATTGTCTGCTAATGACGAATAAGGGTGCGCGCGCGCTACAATTCGACTAGGGTGACCGTAATTTAGGAATTAGGTAGGAAAAGATTAAAACAACTGCAACTTTCAAATGAGAACCAAAATAATATTTCGTTATTAGAAAGAAAATTTTTATGACACCTTTGGGTTAGTTATCCGCTCATAACACTAAGGGAATATACTAAGAGGCATATGGAAGAAGCTGCATCAGTTGCGCCGACAAGAGCATAGCTCTTAAATAAATGATAATGAAGTGAATAAAACACAGTATCATAATAATAGGGATAATGCCTGGGTAGAAAAATAATAATTCTAATTCGTCCGTCCATAAGATTATCAAAAAATATTGGACACGTATTTTTTTATTTTTAAAATTAATGGAAATCGTCAAAGTTATACAGCGTCAAAGTTCGGGAGTGGGGGCTCGTGACGTCACTTGTATGTAAAAAGTGTACTTACCCGTGACGTCACACGGAACTTCAACTCACTATATCTTTGTAATTTTTAGTTCAATTGACAAAAGAAAAAATACGTGTCCAATATTTTTTGATAATGTAAATGACGGACTAATTAGAATTTTTCAGGCATCTAGCCTATTTATACAGTTTAGTGCTCTCACAAGGCTTTCACACTATCAGCACGTACTAAGTATACAAAGAGGTTCTTTGCTACCTTTCTTCACAATTAGCAAGTAAACTTTTCTACGACATGGTATGGTAGGTACCAAAGAGGTTGGTCAGATTGTTTTTTTCTTATTTTTTTTTCTTACCTACAAAAATTAACAGCTAACTATATCAAAGTCATTCATGAGAAGAAAAGATAATAAAATGTGTCGCTTTCTTTATTATAAAATGTTTACTGCCAGCCGAATTTCAACCAAATTGTCATAAGTAGAAGCATTCGCTTTATTGATGCGCTTGTGAGAACATTATGGTTATCAATCCAAAACTGTTTTTCGTTTTGAGATTCCTTTGGTCTGCTGGCTACTGGTGTTATCCTATTTCTATGCATGGTACCAAAGGCAAAGAGGTTGGAACAGAAAATTTCTTTGACGCTACTTACATAAACTGTAAGTATAAATCTTGAAGGCGATTGCAAAGTTCTTACGTTTTAAGCCTGATTAAAATACTAGTCTTTCGAGGATAATTACCTCGTACAAGTCTTTCAGCCTCATTTCGATCATTGATGGCTGGCACCGGAAACAGTGCTGATAACATGACGTTTGTGAGTCAACCTCTTTTGTTCTGTATAATTGTCACTTGTGTTTTTGAGAGTTTCAGTCCGTGACTAGGAGATAAGAGCGTTTTATTGCCTCAAATGAAGAAATAAAAAAGCTTTTTAAAAGTGACTTAAACGACGATTTTATTAAGTGCTACTGGTAATAAAGTAAATGGTAATTCTTTTTCTAAAATTGCAAAATTTCAATTTTGTCGTTCCGCTAAAACAAATTATCAATATTTATACCACGCTACTTACCTAATGCACCAATCATTAATCATTAACAAATTGAATATTTTATTAAATAATAACAAAAACTTCCTCTTACTTTATTTTGATGGACCGAATATACTTAGTTATCAAAAGTAGGTATATCCACATATTTTGCCTTTTAACGTATAAAATCATAATTAAATTTGAATTAGAGATTGCAATGAAATTAATTATTCATTTATAATTTTATACTTCCATTGAAAACGAGACGCTTACATTATCGGTGTACACAATATCGGCTCGGCATGTGTCATTCATAACCATAACCTCATAACATAATATAAACTACAAGAGAAACACTAAAATATCGTTCTAGTTGTCAAATTTCTTAATCTACTGACGTTAAATACGTGTACCCAATAAGTTGGTACTTCAAGAGATTAATTCTCAGAAACTAATTCATGTTAGTTTCTGTTTTATCCAAGAGGGTCATAAAAATGTATTCTTTGACATAATATTTTCACAATATTTTTTATGGAAGCATTGGTTACCTACATAATCACTTGTCATTTTACACACAACAGTTAACAAATAAACACGACAATTAAATAAAGTTGACCATAGATTTCAACACCATTTCTGACACATAAGCATATAAAGTCTATCAAGCGATTATTAATAAGGGTATTTAGATATATTTATAATTTTCCTGACGTTGTTCATTTTGCGCAGGCGACGCCGCGGTCTACCGTCGCGGGTCATGCAGGGCGCGGCTGGCGTGCCCGCGGCCCCCGCGTCCGAACCACCAACATCCCAACGTGAGTAAACATCGACCTTTAAGATGCTTTAAGTCCAAGTATTACAAATGATCATCAAAGACCACGTCTTTGGTGCAGCGAGCGAAAGTCCGCCTGAAACGCAGAGCTGGTATTATGGGAACCAAATGTCTGATATACTACTCATACATATTACTACATATTATATAATGAAAACACCCGAGACAAATATTTGTAAATCATACAAACATTTCTCTCGCTGCGGGAATCGAACCCGCAACCTTCTGCATCTCAGGCGGGCTTTCGACCACTACCCCACAGAGGTTGTCATTGAGATGAGACGAGTTATGGCATAAAAGCGTAACAAACAAACATACAAATAAACAAACAAACTCACATATCAAACTCGGATATTATGTTACAACTTAGGTACCATGGTCTACTAATTCTTTCCAATACACACAATTAATGTAATGTAATGTAAAAAAATATACATTCTGTCTGGAAGTCGGTACCCCTAGAGTCACTCCAGACCAATTTGTTTTACATTACCAATTCCATGTAAAACTATTTAAAGACACAAGGTTTTTTAATTATTTCCTGAATAAAAGTAAATAAGTGCCGTACAATAAAATATTTATATTCGATTGACGACACCAGCAAATAAAGATGGAGCGGAGCTAATATTTTAAAAATTTACATTATGATCTAGATATAATAAAACGTGTGATGTAAAAAGGTTTTTACTCGCATTAACTTGGTCAATTTAAATAATAAATTAATCAATAAGGGATGTAAGGGGTTCCGACCACCACCATCGGAACTCAAGCCTGCTAAAAAACGGGGGCAGCCGATCGATCGCGGCATAGCGCAGCCTAACGCGCATTGCTAAGTTCTCTTACCGCCGACGGGCAGCAGCGTCGGTGGTGCAAGAAGCGGTGTCCTGCGATCCCAGCGTGGGGATTATACAGTGGACTGATATAGGCAGGTGTTGTAATTAATTAGTTCATACTCATAGGTAGGTTCTATTTTTCTTCCTTATTAAAAATTGAATGTTATCTCGTAATTCATTATGATTAAAGTTCAGGGAACGTACCTACGGTATGGAAAATATAAGTGGGTGATCTGCCATTATTAATCTACAGAGTCATAAACGTAAGAAAGATCATAAAGATGCTTAAGATGCTTGACATCTCATTAGCAACTTGATCGTAACTGTGCGCACGCGCAGATCCGACACCCGAGCCTGTAACTACCCTCATTCCATCGCATCATTCAGAACAGCTGATAAACTTTACGACCGGTATCCGGTTTATGCTTGCACCATTAGGAATACCTCATAAATAGACTTATACCTCCAAGGTTTTTGCACATATTCTCGATATCGACTAGGTACCGTCACTGTATAAGTGTATATTCTGATTACTTAGTGTTTGTCACAATACCTACCTGTGGAGAAAACAGTAAACAAGAAGTCAATAATCTTGTGCCCTCTACATCTATGCAGACGTTATCTTTCAACAGCTGTATGTAACAGCCTTTTCAGCCATGAAGGCTTTCAGGCAGCCGATAACAGACCTGACCTGTTTGCCACTATCATTAAACTAATAAGCAAATATGAAATCACTGTAAAAACTAAACAAAAAAAATAAAAAAAAACTTCAAATTAAACGTTATCATTTGAGAAAAACTCTAAAGATGTCGGATTAATGGCTCCGGATGACATATATATTTTTTAATTTATTATGGGCCAGCTCTTGACCTCGAGGCTTGCGTGGGCAAGGATGAGATCGACGATAGGGCGAGCATCGATGATGGGGTGAGTGAGCACATATTCGCGGTTCCAGAAATCTATACCGCAGTGTAACCGCAGTAATGTTCAAAAAGATAAAAACAATTCAAATAGATACTTATAAAAGACTTGCTCATTTATCAAACAAATTCTTGTCGTTTGGCCTTTATTGGCATATAGTTGCTAGGTCTTATAGAGTTTCATTCTGCTAGTAATTTTAGACACCGTCATTTTCTCGTAATGTGAACGAAATCTACCATTTCATAATCCAAATACTTAGTTCAAAGCGTCATTAGAGAACTCATTAAGACAATCGCTTTCGGAATTTAGTTTGCTCAGATGATCTCCCGAGAGCAAGAGCCCACATCCTTTTGTGTCAAAAACACCTGTTACTACACTGGATTGTTCATTGAAGATCTTTAAGGCCGTAAGGCGGCGTGGAACAAACATCTTTTGAACGGCCAACATATTTATTGTTTGTTTTGTCTCTTGTTGAATCTATAGACGTTAGATTATTTTAGTCCAATTCTCCTTCTATCAAGTAAATACTATTTGCCTGTTTTACTTATAATCATGGCAACCTATCTAAAAAATTACGGATGAAACCCGCATAAAGCTTGAAATTAACTCCTTTCTACACTGCATATTAATTACTACTCTCTTCCTCGTATGCTAATCGATTGCTTTGAAATTTCTAACAACTCTATCTAAGTATTGCCAAATCTTTACAAATCACCGCAAAATGAGTGTTAATTTGATACTCAGTAACAAGTAAATTGGAGCATTCGCTAATCTGTTTCCGGTGTTTATGACAGTCATCAATTCCATCTGTAAGGAAAAGGCGAGCGCGATTAGATTCCAAGAATGTGACACGTTGTTTTACCTTATTGCATTTTCTTTTACTTAATGCAGACATATCTAGTTAGATTTGGTTTTTAAAACCATTGTTACTGCCTCCGTGAAGTCTAATTATGAAGACTGCAAACCCGTTTTTGTTAGGTAATATTTGACCAAACACACTTTCATACGATATTTCGTTCTTCCAATTTATTTTTTCCTTCAATCTATCTGTCTTTGTCCCCAATGAGTTCAGTCTCCTCTAGACCATTTGGCATATCTGTCAAAGGTGTACCCTAACGGCACTTCTTATCAGATAACCCATTTGTAGGCTCTTCCGGTCGTAATTGCTGTTTGCTGTTGGGCAACCCGGCAAATTTGGACAATTGGAGCAGTGATAGTAAAGATGAGTAACATAATTGGTCTGAAGTTTTAAAACTTAAGAGATAAAAATATTTTTTGCAAACTATTAACAGGATTTTCATCAAATCAGTTCTAGAAATCATTGTCTTTACCTCTAAAATTATAGCATAAATACTTACACTACGAAGATATATATATTACAGCGGGGAAAAACTACGTGGACGAAATCCGCGAAGCACCCACCAGTTTTGAATAAACAAAAATAATTACAAATACAGAAAGCTCATATATATTAGTGGAGTTCAGTCCGCTTTTTTATTCTAATCTTCTTTTTCTAACCATCAGACAATCAGACTCGACTTAGAATAACCACATCCACTTCACTCTCTCGCCAGTCGCCACCCAAGAACACATCACCAACGAGTGTAATTAACATTTTAGTACCCAGACAGTGATGCGGCATCGCGTCTTTAGCAGCCACATCACGACAACAGTTCGTCGATCCTGTTACCGACATCTCTAGCCCTTCACTTGATATTCAATCATCTCGTAAGCCTTATTGGTAGGCCTTCCGTCCGGTGAAAGCCGCCATTTGTAACTGTTTTTGGTGCGGCTTCACACGTAAGATCGATTGCTTTCTGAAGCTAGTTACATTACATTGTTTAATCAATGACGTTCTGAGTTTATTTACTATTTCAGATTATGTGTCTACTATATTGTGTTGTGTATGATCTTATATAATAATCATAAGCCAATGATCTACTGGATTCGCAAAGTAAACATTTTGATAGATAGAAGATTCAGATTTGCACAATAAATACAATGTAGGACCGTAGGTACATAGGCGAACTTTATCCTGAGGGAAGCACTCTCTATCAGCTAACATGTAATTTAAGTGGTGACACTAAAAAAGTTACCTTAGCATGTATTTCATATCAATTCAAAAGATCAAACTGTCAAAATACTTTGCCATTTTAAGGTAGGTTCTGTCCACAATGGCATGGACATAGTCTAATTCCTAACGGCACGCAGATTCTTATCAAGTTATCAGCGACAGTTAAAGTACCTATAAAATAAAAAAATAAATCTTAGAAAAACGAAATGACAATAAACCATCCATAGCTTTAAGTATGATTTCACATATAAAACTTAAAGTACGAATAAAATAAATGATTTCCTTTAAAACGGCAAAATTTTCAATGATCAGAGGAAACAAACAGCACAAGTCAATATTGAAACAAGACCCCTGACGTAAGCTGAAACATGATCATCCTTCAGAGTTCATTCATAAATCGAGGTACTAAATTCCTTACCTAGAATATCAGATAATCGACCTTATTGACATGTTTTTTGAAACAGTAATACCTAGTTTGCAAACAACTACGAATATAACAAATTCATTCACTTTTAACAACGATTGCGCGTGCCCTAGATTTGATTCACGCAGAATTTTGCGTACATATTATATCGATGGATAGATCTAAATCTATTTTTGCAACTACTAATAAAATATGGCAAAAAATTTCATGTGTTATCGGATAGTATTTCACAACTCTGTTTAGAGCTTGTCTTTAAAAAGGTACCTAAATCTTCCCAACGCATTCACTGTCTGAAAATCGGGGGATGGTGGATCCAAGACCGTTCACCGTGAGGCCAAGAAGGCGAAAAAATGAGGCTTGTTTTGTGTGGCAGTGGACTGCTATAGATAGTGCTTATGTCTACAGAGGCTCGATCATGAAGAATATCGAAAAAGTATTCGTATCGTAGACGTAAAATTTTTGTCCAAGAAAGCGTAGATTCGATAAAAAACTTTGTCAATGGCCAAAAATTTTCGTTACTATAATACGTCTTGAAATATTCGTGATTGCCCTACAGTTCCTTTCTCTAAGTATAATAAAATATGCTTATTATAAACTTTTCCACGTGTAAATATAAATATTATTGGGAGAACCGTTAACCGCCGCGGAAGGCCCGCTCCTGACGTGCATTAATGAAGTCAAAGAGTCCAGGCGACAAGATGGCCGCTTGGCTGCTTGGTGAATTTATGATCACAAACAATTTTTGTTTAGTATTCCTTCGTAAGTTCAATAACGGTTATAGGCAATAACTAATAGGCAGTTAATAGATATCTATCTATCTAGTTATTTCGTGCCTTCTTCTTCCTTTCATTTTTATAGGTTACCTACTCAGTGCTCAAGCTCACTGTGCTCAGGTAAAAACTTAGACTATGTAGGTCCTACCGTACTAACCTTATTAAATAATTTTTATCCATGATATAATTTTATATCATTTTGACACTGCACGTCATTCGTTAAGACGGTACATGATAAAAACAAGAATTTCCCCAAAAACACTGACGCGTAGTCACCTTTATGTTCTGTAGCTAGAGCAACATTTCATAAGAATAGGTACAATAAATATTATAATATGATGTAGGTAAGGTTGTTAGTACCTACATACCTGCACCTAGCATTTGTATAATTTCTTTGATTAAATTCAGACTTATCATTGTGTCTCGTTCATTTACAATAAATAGATTTGCAGTCAGCATTGACGTCAGAAAAGACAATTCGCCCGCATTTTTCTTGAAGATAAGGTGAATTATTTCCCTCCTTCATATCTTACTGGTAAGGTACTTAGGTACCTATAAAGTTTACCTATTATGAAATTGTATTCGACAAATAATCTGTAAAATTAAGACAATGTACTGCATTTCTAAATCCTACTGTAATTAAGTTTCTCCAAAGATTCGAAACGAGTCCATTCGAAATGACAGTTCGGAATACATTATCAATTTCTAAACAACCGTTGCTGATTGGTCATACAAACGCATCTTTATCCTCGACATCATAAGAGCTACAATTGTAAGAAAGCGGTACTGTCGGGTAATTGACGATGGCAACACCACAAATGAAGGCTTAGGATACATGGTGTAATTCAGTACCGTTCGGCTCATTGGAGTGAAGAAAGCACCGGTGTCGCGACATCCTAGCAATACCAATCGCTTATGATATGCGTTCCGTTAGACGTGACCCACAATAAGAGCTGAATGTATGACGGATAAGATTGACAGTCAATTAATTTAGTTGTATTAAATTATATGCTGGTAGAAGCTGGATGCGTCGAGCTGAGGACAGGGTGCAATGACGCTCATTAGGAGAGGCCCGTGTCCAGCTGTGGACTGCTACAGGCTGATGATGATGTTGATGATAAAGTTATATATATTTCGTCCCTTGAACCGATATTCACAAAAATATTACATACAGATCGGTATAAAAATAAAACAAACAGGCACCTTACATAATCAATTCAAATCTTATTCAACCTGATAATTTTTATTATATTGTTACACTATATTAATATTTTTGGATTTTTAAAATACTCACACACAAAATGGTAACCCTGCGCGGGATGGCGATAGGTCGATTTAAATTCCGAATAAGCGGGAAGGAGGAAGTCACGATCCTGGCCGCATCTATGTCACCTTTTCTCCGTACCTAAATGAACTTGAATGAACCCGATTAACGATAAATTCAGAGGACATTATTCCGTCTCCTCACAACGCCTTTTTTGATTTACTAATTACAAATAAATCTTCAAACAAAACATCTTTACTTCGCTTTTAGGTTATTAGGATTTTGTTTAGTGACAAAAAAATACACAAATAAGAATATGAAAATAACAAAAAACAACTTTACGTGAGTTAGATACCTACTTAATCAATTTAGGTAGGTACGTAACGTAGATACCTACTTGCCTACTAGGTAGGTAAGCATAACAAACTTAATAAGTATCTTTACAGGTGAGATGTTTACACTTTATCGTCATCATCATCAGCGTATATAACTTCAATACTGGAAATAAGTATCTTCCAACCCAATGTTTTTCTAAATCAAATGTCAATCTTGCCACTTATGTACTGTGACAATTAAAAATATAAACTCAATCAAAACCAATGTTACGCAATCGTGCGGCTTTTGTAATTTTTGGAATAACAAAACAATCCTTTTGCTGAATCGACATAAACGAAATGCTTATTAAAATTCAGCGCGCATGCGTCTCTCTAAAACCTGCATTTCAGATTCATTTCCAAGAAATGCATTTCGAAGAAATCAATTAATAAATTCGTAATTAGTATATGTAGGTAGGTACTAGGCACCAAGGTATAAAACTAGAACTTAGAGATTATTTTGTAGGTATATAAAGTGTAAATCACACTTAAATCTAAGATTTAATACTATCCTAACTTCGACTCAGGCAGGTTTTAAAGTAACTGCGTTACCGAGCCAACCCCTTGCGTTGTCGAAGTTTCCAAGCTCTAGCTTGTGGTAGAACTTAAAGACTTGAAGAGAAAGTTCCTTGCATAGTGTATAGGGGTGCAATAATAATAATTTTCATGAAATTCAATTCTTAAAGAGCTGTCGCGGGGCCCTACGCTAACGGAGCCGCAGAGCGCTCAGTATTTTCTTAATAGTCTTTGATACGCTATAAGACTACAATGTTTAAGTATTTAACTTATATTAATAAATCCTAAGATACCTAGTCCTCAACTCAGCGAGCTATGGAACAAGCTACAGTCAGAGTTTCTCGAAAGGATAGAATCCACAACGAGAGTCGAGACTATCCGACATAGAGCCAGATAAGTAATAAGGAAGATAGAACTCAAGTTGTGGACATAGCTGAAGTGGCAGTGGACTAGCCATATCTGCTGAAGAACCGATAACCGTTGGGGTAAACGAGTTCTTGAGTAGAGACCGCGGCTCCTCAAACGTAATGTAAGACGCGCTCCGGCCAGGTAGAGAGTGACGATCTGCGAAAGACTGCTGATAGAAAAGCTGAATGGCTGGCCAATATCTGGCAGTGTACTACATATTAGGATTTTTTTTGTGACGTTACGTTAGCTAAAATGTATCATCGAAACCCCTATGGTAAGACTTGGTGGTCTGACTGTCCGCAGTCATTTGTACGATATGTACTTACATAACCAATGAAAAGCAAGTTGCTAGACCATAATGTTACCCAAGATTGCATACAATGAAATCCTGTTGAAGTTTTCAACTTTTTGCTAACATCTGAAACCTGATTTTAAAGTTACGCTTCATGCGTTAGATCAGTAAAATAGGTATGAACCTACCTACTTATGTAGCTATTTATCAGTATTTCTACTAGGTTTAGATTAGGTTGTGTACAATTCGATTTAATTTTTCTGGCTTTGTAATAGGCGATTTACCCTGAACTGACCTTCATGTACCTAGTGTACATAATTAATAAAATTTATCTATTTATTTACTTGTTAATAATGCATATTATGTTACTTGTTTGTTTTCTCTGAGAAGAATAATATAGGTACTAAGTATAATCAAATAATAATCATACCTATGCAATTTAAAAGCTAAAGCAATGGATTAAGATTAATTTATTGTGTTTACCCCATCACCATCGTTGGCTAGTCTTTTTATCCAGTCCATCCAAAAGGTTGTCTGAAAGAGATCGCTCTATGCGATAAGACCGCACATTGTCATCAAGATTCGCCAAGATCCCACTCAAAGTCCGGTCACCACATGTTTTTTTTCTCCATTCACTGCTATCATCCGTCAACTCTGTATTCACTCCTTTTACACTCAGAGGTATACTCTTTCACACAATCCATCCATCCCTTCTACGGCCTTCTACTCGCTCATCATCTATCTATTTGGGAAAACGTCGTAAATTCAGGACTTTCCCGAACTTTCTGTGAGAATCATGGTCACCGTAATCACCTCCTACGAACAAGTAAGTCATGTGGTCATATAAAAGTCAAATATGGCTAATAAGGACCACGTTCTCAGAAATTGAGAAGCCAAGCTCCATTTGGTGGGTGTTTCCCGATGGATCATCATCTGATTCATTTTAATTTACCTACGCCAATACATGGGTTACAAAGGAAAAGTGGCTTATTTATAAGGTTCCTACCTAATTAATTTATTCTACTTCTACTTTCGTATGAGCAAGTGACCAATTCTGACGTCGGTATTTTTAAACAGCCTGAAAACCTCCGAGACTGAAAAAGCTGGGACTAAAATCTTAACGCACTTTCCGGAGTACGGAAGCGCTTATATCTAAGTGCCACTCGGTCACCCATCCAAGTAGTGACCCGGCGGAGTGTTGCTTAACCGAGATGATCTGCAAAGATCACTGAACGAAGTAGGTACCAAGCCACATGCGCTTCTTAGCTACAAGCTTCGGCCCATAGCTTCGCTCGTGTGGTTGGTAACGGAATATAAAATATCACATCTAATAGGTACACTACATCCATAAATCCTCACTATCTCTCACGTTTATAATATTAGTAGGATTTGAAACTAGCGTTCGCTTTGCTCGCGTACATACATGGATAAAAAACAGGCAACTTACCGTCCTATTCATATTTTGGTCATTTTCCACTGCAGTTTTACCGCATCAAATTGCTGCAAAGGCCTACGTGACATAACATGCCACCTATTATGAAATTAGTCACTGGCAATCTAGAAACATAGATAGATCGATAGTACATAGTTATGTAGGTACATAGGTATCTATGCAGCAGTTTGCGGATTCAGGCGTCAGACTTATTGATTTTAGCGTAGCCTCTAGTAGTACAAACAAAGCTAAACACTAAAGCAAAGTAGGAGAGTTCAGATTAAACTACGAGGGCTCATCAAGCAATGGTGCGTTGTAACAAAAGATAGGCAGTGATTCATAGCTCAAGAAGTTTGGAATTTGAGCTTTAATATTGAGAATCGTAAGATTAAAATTGTTTATCATCACAACGCCGATACCTACAGTTGAAGATGATTAATCTTGATTCCGCTTTATCATCAGTGCCTACCGCCCATTTGTTATCAGTCGAAAAAACTTCGAAATAAAAATAGGTCGACCTAAATTACTACTAACGCCATCTCGTGATGAGTAGCGGCGATACAAATTCTCCTAATACTCCCCGAATCTATTAGCTGATTGAAATAGATACCAGTAGATACAATTCTATGAAAATAATCTGATTGTAATATTTTAATACAACGCAAGTGAATCGCCTGACTCACCTATTGTCGGAGTTTTCTTGGAATTGTAAAATGAAAGCGCCCTGCGTTATTCAAACACATTAGCAATCAATTGTAACGCCGTTCTTTTGTTACAGAAATCAAAACAGAGGAGGTTTGCAAGGCTAAAATTGAGGCCGAGGAAATGGAAAGGATGATTGTCGAACGTCAGGAGTTCCGGGGCACTCGAACCACAAGCATCGATAGCGACAACTGCTCCGATAGAAGCGAAGAGGATGAATGCCGGAGAGCCAGGAAGCGGGCAGCATCTTCCCCTTCCCCCATCCCCATGGACAAAAGAATCGCTCGGTTCGAATGCCCAAAATGTCACCAAAGATTCGACTCAGTCAACTCATTCGAAATGCATCGCTTCACAGTCCACGGAGACGATTCCCGGTCAGGCTACGACGACCTCGTCGATTTCTCCAACAAAAAGTTTCCGGAAATCACTCGCGGACTCCACAACTTTAGATGTGACTACTGCATGCGAGACTTCATCAACGCACAAGTCCTAGACATCCACAGAAAGACTTGCTCACCGACCAACAGAATACCCACCCCTGACCGCGATCGCAGAGAAGATTTCTTCGCGAAACTAGACCTTAGGAATCGATCGTTCGGTATTCCAGGCACGTTGACTCCCCCTATGGAAAGGTTCACTCCAAAGTTCGAAGATGGACATATCAGTAACGGCATACGACACATCGACGCCGCCCGAGACTTGGCAGATATTCAATCGATACTCAACGTCACGTCAACGGGAAGCCTTTTGGAGAGACTCACTGGCACCAGAGTCAATTTAGAAAGTTCCGTGCTAACGCCACCGGATACTATTGCGAAAGATCGTGATCAGGAAGAGACGCAGGACAACTTTGCCGCCGAGTTTAGACGAATGAAACTACGCGGTGAGTTCCCGTGCAGATTATGCCCAGCAAAATTTCCCAATTTGCGAGCTCTGAAGGGACATAATAGGGTGCATCTCAGCGGTACTGGACCTGGCCCTTATCAGTGCAACATGTGTCCTCACGCGTCATTGGACAAGGCAGCCTTAGTCCGGCACATGAGAACGCACAATGGTGACCGTCCTTACGAATGCGCTGTTTGCAACTACGCATTCACCACCAAAGCTAACTGCGAAAGACACTTGAGAAACAGACATGCAAAAGTCACACGAGAGGATGTGAAGCGTTCTATCATCTACCATCCTTCAGAAGATCCTAACAACGATGAAGTAAACTCCAAACTTGCTAGGGATGAGGTTAAAAGATAGCTCGCCTTCCATTCTCCTCCTGAAAACGACAGGCGCAATGAAAACACTGGCCGTGATACTCCTGTCACACATCATTTCTCGCCCAACTTCATAACTGATAGACACCCTGTATCTGTGTTGACATCTAAGCCAATCCCTGATCTAGCCCCACTCCCTCCTAGGGAACCAGAACCACCTGTGCCAAGAATCAATGTCAAAAGCATCGGGCAGTTGACGCAAATCCCGGAATTCAGGGTGCCAGAACTTTCCTTCAAGAATAACGATATCAAACCTGAAGTTTATGAAGAGGATGCTCCAGTAGATCTGAGCACAGGCGATAACAATAACTGTGATGTTCTGGATCTCAGCAAGAAGAAGCGTGACAGTGACAATGAAGAACCTAAAACTCCAACTCCGTCACGTCCAGCTTTCGAACCCGATGCAGCATCAGTAGCTGCTACAGCTTTTGAAAAAACGAGACTGTTGCTCGCTCAGCAAAGACTCTTCGAAAACACTCTCCCAAAGATTGACCCTGCTTACTACGCTACTCAACTTTCCCAACTCTATGCCGGAGCAGTTCCTGGACTGCGAGGTCTTCCGCTACCACCTTCTTTTCCTTATTTTCTCCAACCTCCTTTTTTTCCCCCTACTACAGACTCCCCCGAAATGACAGAAATAATGCAGCGGATTCAAAAAGATATCATTCGAGGTCTCAGCATGTCTGGGGGGAGACTCGTCCCTAATGAGCAAGATATTCAACCGAAACAAGAGCCTGAACCGGAAATCGAAGAGAAACCAGCACCGCTCGTAATTTCCCCTGCACCATCACCTCACTCCGAATCTCCGCGGCCAATGTCCAACAACAGTATCGGTCCGCAGACTGATTCCGTCAAAATGGTAATTAAGAATGGCGTTCTCATACCGAAGCAGAAACAGAGGCGCTACCGTACAGAGAGACCATTTTCCTGCTCCCAATGCTCAGCTAGATTCACTCTCCGTTCGAATATGGAACGTCACGTGAAGCAGCAACATCCTCAACACTGGAGTGTGAGGCGGCCAGCACCCAGGGCGCCTCCGCCATACCCATCATCCGACGCTCTAACTGACCGCGTAAAGTTCGCGTTACTTGCCCGTCATCTTGAAAGACCACTTCAGCAGTCAGAGCGTTCACCAATCCGTCGCGACTCCGATGAAGTCGCTGACAACGAGGAAGATGAAGATGATGCTCTGGTCATTGACGAGGAACCTGAACTGGAGCCAGAAGAACACCCAGCCGCCAAACGAGCTGCAGCAGAAATCCTCATGGCTACATGCCAGCAGGAAATGAACAAGGACTTTGATCTCAAGATCGCTGGCAATCTCATCAACAAGCCAGTTACAGAGAAGATTGAAACTGGAACGGATCCTATTCCGTTGATGCAGGAGCCTCTGCCGGTTCCTGTGGTGCCGACCAGGAGCGATGAGGAGGAGGATGAAGAAGGATTGGTTGCGTCTACCAGTGAGGGCAACAATTCTGGAAGCGATGAGAATAAGTAAGTTAAACTCTTTGTATTTTTCTACTACTTTCTCATTGTTCTAAAACGTCCCTGAAGACCTAAACGTTTATGTATCATTGGCGAATGATGAAGTGAACTAAAGGTAAATTCTCTTCCAGATCGGAATCCGACAATGGAACACAGCCACCAAAGAAGCGATCAGCTTACAGCCTAGCCCCGAACCGGGTCTCCTGCCCTTACTGCCACCGAAAGTTCCCGTGGTCCTCATCACTACGCCGCCACGTTCTCACCCATACCGGCCAGAAGCCTTTCAAATGCCCGCACTGCCCCTTACTGTTCACCACCAAGTCTAACTGCGACAGACATTTGCTAAGAAAACATGGTGGTTCCGCTCGGGCGATACTAGCCGAACCGATACCTGAAACAGTAACCCCGCAGCCAGCGAATGACCTCCGAAACGTGCCAGAAAGACCATTCAAATGCGGGACCTGTCCTACCAGCACCTTCTCCACAATGGACACATTGAAGAAGCATATCACCTCACGCCATGGCTCTGGGGAGTCCCAGCCTAGCTCGCCAAACCCAGACAGTCACGATGAAGCCTTAGATGGCCTGGTCTTTAAATGCCATCTCTGTGAGGCGGCGTACCCCGATCGGGGAGGGACGCTGAACCACCTGGCTAATGTGCACGCAACTGAATACGAACACCTGGTCAGCAAGGGTGCGTTGGACGCTGCCAGCGATAAGAGTGAGAACACTGATGATGATGATAGGGGGAAATTTCCTGATCATGCTAACAGAAAGGTAAGATTTGTAATAGATATAGATTCTTTAAGCAAACTTAAGCATTCTCTACCAGCTAAACCTTTGTTTATTAAGACCTAACGTGTGAGTTTAATAGGTTAGATAGGATGATGCGAGGATCATTCCTTCTTAGGAAGTTCACTATTTTGCTCGGTACATTCGCTTTATTTATCACTGAGTATTAGATACACTGTATTACAGCTTCCCAATATTACAATACTTGTGTAGATATTTCACCCGAATTATTACCTGAAACATTAATTATCGTCAAAACCATTTATGAAACAAACTTTTGCCACTCGTAGATCAGTTTTTAACGCTTTGATTGCTGAATAAAACAACTGTGGAAGTGCAGCAAATCGTCGGGTATGATGCGTAGCGTCTTTTCATGTCCGAGGCCCACAGTCAACATGTTAAAAGTATTTCACGACTTGACCATGACGTAGGTAGTTACATGGTTAGCCACTATTACGTCAAGATAACATGAAACACGCCATGAGAAATACGAAAGAATGAGAGATTTCCTAGTTTTCTCCGTCACCCACTCCAAATGACTAAGCTACGTACTACGCAGGTACTTGAATCATTGATCTTCAAACATAGCAAACTGGGATTTCCCAACTAAAACAATGATTGAACAGATTTGTTTTGATAATCTTTTCAAACAACTTCTTCCAAGATGTTAAGCGCACCTGTTAGGTAGGTCTAGGTAGGTAGGTATCTATTAGATAAATTGTCAACATTTCTGTAACAACTTCTTTTTAGATTACATCTCAAGCGCACCTGGTAGGTAGGTAAGTTAGTAAGATAGCTCTTGATGTTACAGGCGTTCATAGTCTACGGGAACGGAGAACATGTATGCCTATTTGCTAACTTTAGAAGTCTACAAACAGTAGATTAACTGTCAATATTTTTGTAAAACTTTTTAACTTTACCAGAGGCCTCATTTACTAACTGAAAAATTTTGACATTTCATCTGTCGAAATTCAAAGAACGTCAATTGACATATTGTGAAAGTTTGTAAAAAGAGGACCGGTGCTTATCATTTCGGTGTGCAACTGAGTTAGTAAATGAGGCCTCAGGAGGACCTGATGCCAGTTTGCTAACTTAGAAATATAAAAACAGTAGATTAACTGTCAATATTATATCCGACTAATGTAAGATACCTTAGGTATGTCCTAAGCTAGGTTTCGATTTGTTTTATGTTTAGGTAGGTTGGTTACTTTGAGTCACGTGATTATTATACGAATTATTTAGAACATTTCCTCTTAGTATGTCGTGGGAATTATAGGCACCTTTGGGTGTAACCATTTTAGGTGTAAGTACCTGGATCAAGATTTAAAATTTTAGAGTAGCCATGTAACAATTTATCGTAATATCATTTTGTAGAACAACTACAATTAATTAAAGATAAATAAAGATGGATGGGTCCAGCTGAGTACGTGCAGGGCACAATGGCGCTCATTGGGCCTATGTCCAGCAGTGGACTCTGGTCATGATGCCGATCATTAAATACTTTGACTCTTAACCAAGCAATAACCCAATAAACTGTGTTTACATACTAAACAACCTTTATTCAAAATTGAAGAAAGTGGTTTTGTGTAGATAAAGGTCATTGCCCACAAACACGACAGATAACCTCAGCCTTTATATTTACCTATCACCTTCCCCTAGGTGGTATGTGCATTCTGCGTCCGCCGCTTCTGGTCTGCGGAGGATCTGCGACGTCACATGCGCACGCACTCAGGCGAGAGGCCGTTTGCCTGTGACCTGTGCAGGCGCCGCTTTACACTAAAACATAGCATGCTGCGTCACCGCAAGAAGCATCGGGAGGAGATCACTGATGATGAAGAGGCTTCTCCGAACACCCCTGACGAGAAAGTTAATGGGTAAGTGTTACAGGTTTATTATCGAGTTCTTGAGACCGCGGCTCGGCTAACGTAGTGTAGGACGCCCTCCGGCGAGATGGAGTGACGATCTGCGAAAGGCTGGTGGTAGAGCGCAATGGCGCTCATTAGAGAAGGCCTTTGTCCTACCGTGGACTGCCACATGCTGATGATGATGATGAAAAGTTGTATAACCTGCCTAAACGACTTAACAGGAGGCTGTTCTCAATTCTGTTGTTGTTTTTTCAAAGATAAACTATTTTATTTGATGTACTTACATTGCAAAATATACCTTGACTTATCACTGCCGTGATATTTGTAACGTATTTTAGTAAGTTCAATGTTTTTAGCTTAAAAAATATTTGAACGTAACTTTGCGCTTATGAAAACATGAGTTAAATTTACAAGAAAACTACAATAAATTAACTTTTATTTTTAAAGTCTAATTTTGTAATGAAAAAAAGCGCACAAATTCGTCACACACAAAGGCGGTCTAAATAATTAAGCCCTCTTTTCTAAATTTTATAAAATTTCGTCATAGCAGTCTTCATCCATCTGAAAGAATGGCATATTGCTGTTGTTAGTGGCAAGGTTCTTAAGTGCAATCCTTTGTTTCAGCTACCGTTTCCAAGACGACGATTCAGGCAACGAGATACCAAACAACGTGAACAACAACAACTCTCCCCCAGCGGCTCCTTATGACAAAAAACTGAAGCTCGATATGACCTCTCGCAAATATTCCTCGGAAGAAAACGATGGGGAGAACGGAAGCGACCTTATTGGCAAACTGCTCGGAATCCCCGACAAAACTATCAACAAACTGCTGTCTTCAGCAGATGAGGCTGCAAAAATACTGGGTGTGAATAAATGAGAGTACGCTTTAGTCCTCGTGACACCAGCTAGGTTGATCCTGGCACCGCGGGGACTAAACTTGATCCAAACAACGAAGGTTACAACGCCATCTACCAACGAGTAGCTGTAATATTTTGGAGCTTTTTACGCTACCTATATGATATGGGATGTAGCTCGCTTTCGATTGGTTTGATCATGAAATTACTATGTACTAATGTACAAGGGAATGCGCGCTTTGTACAAAAATCTGTGCTTATTGTGCACTCCCAAAAAAAGGTTGTGTCTTGTTTCATCTTTAGTGTAATACAAACGAGACACGTTATATTTTTATTGAGAAAAATCAGGCACAGTTTTTTGTTTAAATCGTGCACACCCCTATTAATGCTACTTGGGTTTTATTTAGTTGAATTTTTTGCAATGGCAACTTTGGTGATCTTTCAATCGTTTACTACATGTAAATATCTTTTAATTTTTTTAAATAAATAGGTGCCTTAACTGCCTTATTAAAAAGTACGAACCGTCCTAAATGCCTTTTAGTAATTTAAAGCTTATTGTGGGTTTATATACAACGAAATTTAGGTGTATTAGTGCCAGGTATAAAGTACATTTTAGTATACTTGTATAAAGTGGAATTGCTAATTTTATTGTGTATTTAGGATAGGGTACAGCAGAAGCCAGTATAGATGTAACACACCATTTTTACTTTCGACACTGCCTAGGGCTACATTTTAGCCATACATTTTGCATTTTCCATCTAGTCGATATATACTTTTTTCATCTTTCACTCAAAACAACGCACCGTCTGGTAGTGAAATTCAGCCAAAAACTTGTTTGCAAATCCAAAATTATCTAGTCAATTTTAAAACGATTTCTTATCCTAAGCTAAAATACCAAAATGTCAGTAAAATTAGTGACTTTTTTGAGTGTAGGTTTAACTAGAATATTTTTTAGTCTGATAAACTTAGATTTAACTCATAATTTTAGAACCAATGAATATTTAGGCATAATTTTAGTTTTTTTTTAGGTGAACTATATTTTGAATAAATAAACTTTTATGTACCTATACTAACTTTCTCAGATACTTTCTTCGGTGTCGCTAGGATTAAAAATTGCATTTTCTAAAACTTATTATAATTCGGCAACACTATAATTCTACCATCCCTCTATTTATCAGATTAAAATAGAGTGATTGGTGTTATTTATTTTTATTACCTATCTAGTTGAATTATGATAAGCTTATGAAAATGGAAGTTAATTTTCAAAACTTGTGTAACTTTTAATGGTGTTTTTCGTCTACTTTCCTAAAAAATTACTATTTTCTGCACTTTCTTTTAACATGCACCTTATTTAAGATTTTTTTCTAAGTATTTAGGTATAACTATGATACCTGCTATGTATAAGATTGTAATGCGTGTAAATAACCTATGCATAAAGTAGGTACTTAAATTTTATTTTGCTCAAATAATGGCATTTCTTTTAAACAAAGACTAGTTATTTAAAAATTAGGGAAGGTTGGGATCTCTCGTATTTTAAGATAAGTTGTAAATTATTTATATTTAATTTATTCTATACCCAAAGCTTCTGGTGGGCTATCGTTTACCAATTTGGGATATTTCAAAGAATTTTATTTTGTTTCAAAATGCAAACAATAGTTTATCGAGAAATTTTATTTTTTCTTTGTTTATTACAACAATTTTTAAAGGGTTAAAAACTCCTTAGTTATTAATATATTATTTTTAATTAGGTAAGAAAATCAGTTTCCATTAATGGTGACGATTCATACATTTGCTAGAATATACCTAAGTCTGATTGTGCTTTGTATATTTAAATGGCTAAATATACCAAATTAAGTAAATAAAACTCTCATAAGATACAATAAACATATTAATAAGTAAAATATAATTATTATATTTAATAACCTACCCATTAACTTTACGCCAGTTATGTAATTATTTATCAGGGCAATCATTTTGTAAGTCGTGCTACACCTAGTTAGTTTGCTTATTTACTTACCAAAGTATGTACTTAGGTAATTTAAGAATTGTTTGTTACTTTGACTAAATCCTGCTTCATGTCAATTATAGTTAAGGAAAACGAATATGATATTATATTATTATAATAATTCTTTAAATAATTGTTAGCTGTACCTACTATGTATGAATAAGTTGCCTAAATAATTGTTTGAGAGAAACTTAGCTTAGAATACATCTTTAGGTCTCAACTCTAAATCTAATTAGATGAGTTACTAATTTTATGTAAACTTTTAGAATAAGAATAATTAAGAAATTGTGGCAACACCGCTTGGCCTTCAAAATGTAGTGTCGATTATAAAATTATACTTATATACATACTTATCTATAATAATAAGTGAATATGAATACATAATTAATTATTAAAAATTTAACGTTTAAACTATGCATGACTTTTGGTATTAGTCTGAATTATATTTTCTATGTTTATGATGTTTAAATATTCACTTTTTGCCTCTCTTACTTTTTGCAATATGAGTGTCGTTTTAAAAACGTTTTTGTGAATTAAATGATGTGTAATAAATAAATACTTATTTTATTTTATTTTAGTCCTTTTGTTTAGTGTTTAACGAGACGTTAAACAGTAGGATAGTAGGTAGATAGATACCTATGTACAGCTAACTATAAAATTGGTGTACCTGTACCCTAATTAGGTACCTACCTATCATAGGTGACTCATAGTTACATAGGTTATTTATCTAAGTGTAGCTGTCCTAAGTTATAAGTTAATAACACCTACATTTATCTAACTGTACCTAGGTGGTCCTCAGATATTGGTAGGTAGGCAGTAAGTACCTTCTGTTCTAATAATGAAGGTAGCCGATGCCATAAGTTGGTACGTACCTACTACTTATTTTTATGGTATCGTAGATAATGATTAAAATTGATCTATGAACCTAACCTGTCCTGGTTCCTGATTGTCCTGGTTAATAGAGTAACTACTACCTACTATAATCATCACTCACCGATTCACCACTTGGACGGATGACCGCTTTGGCAATAGATACAAAGCAGTCGTGCTTTGGGAGGCATGTTTTATGATGTTTGATTTTTCATTTGCCTTATTTATAGGGGAAAATTATTTTAAAATAATTTCTAGAGCATCTTTTCGGAGCCAAAATGCCCTATCTGAAATTTAAAAAAGCTAATTATTTCGCTACTCGATGACAGATGGCGCAATTAAACGTTTTCTTTGAAAGAACGAATGAAAAATAACTAACAATCAATAGACAATCATGTAAATGAATTGTGGGGCTGTTTAATCTTTGACTGGTGAGTGAACGTCTCAATCATCTTTGGATAAGTTTCAATCATCTGTGGAAGTAGAAGTGAAGTGTGGTGAATTTCAAGAAAATAGAAAGAACTCTAAAATTTATTCGAGACGGCATCTTTATTTTGAGATTCAACAATTGCCTAACTTTTACGTGAGCGTTTCGAAATAATACGCTGTGCCCTTGGATTTCTGTATTCATTAAAGTAGAGCCGTGAACCCACAATCCACATTGCTTGTAACCAAAAGTTTTTGGAAGCCTGGAAGGTAAGCATCTTTTTTTTAGTGACGTCGCTAATATCTAAACTGCATTAGTTATTTTATGCATTTTATCAAAAATACAACTACTTACTGTAATTAACGCATAAATGTGTCTTAAATTAATTGTGGCATGTTGAAAAGTTGCTAATATCTTTCTAATTTTTTTCAGTGCATCTAAAATGGGTGACCAACAGTTTTTTCTAAAATGGAACGATTTCCAAACGAATATGGTCACGTCCTTCAGGCATCTGAGGGACGAGAAAAGTTTTACAGATGTGAGTATGGGATTGCTGTTCTATTTGTAAACAAAGTCTGATAACCACAAAATTAAACCTCTTGACGTCTTGACGACCTCTGTAGCGCAGTTGGCGTAGGTCCGCCTGAAACGCTGCAGTGTTCTGCAGCGTTTCGAATAAATGTTTGCATTATTTGCAGATATTTGTCTCCAGACTGTGGGAAAACATCAGGTGTTTAATAAATATGTATTTACAAAAAGAATTATTATCAGTCATGTGGTTCCTTTATTACAAGCTCTTGCGGCTTCATGATCCTGTGTGATAGTGTTGAAATATGTATAGTCTGGTCTGGTAGTAGGTGTATTACACCTAGAGAAAATCACCTGGATGGGTGTTATAAATGCTATGCATGGACCATGCATAACCACTTACTGTACGGCTCTGTAGACTTACTGCACCTGGGTGAACTTACACAGTTTTCAATAAAGTTCCAGTAAAGTAAAGTTTATATCCAGTTGCGCTTAGTCTGTGTTATCAATGGTCACCAGTGATTCAACTTGTGATAGATAATACCCAACTACCCTCTTTTTTCTTGCATAATTGTGTTCTTTTTTTCCTGTTTGTGTTTTTATTATTTGTTACTGATCTAACTAATCTTTGTATGCTATCTACCTACCTACGCCCAGATAAATTGTATTACCTATTCTTAGTTATAATTCTCATGTAAGTGAAATTTATTTCTTAATGAGAATAAACATCTTAAACCTGAAAGTTAAAGCCCCAATCCGTTATGTTTATTCTAAACTGTCCTACTGTTGTACTGTAGTACTGTTTGGAGAATGAATTTTAACATAGTTGGACAAATTGCACACGCTGAATACTGAAGTACCAGAGTAGCATAAGTCTCAAGAAGATGTCACCCACCTTAAGTAACCAGTATAAATATGGACTGGTTTGGAGCCTAACACATCAATCATTATTGTAACAGGTACGAAAGTACCAGGATAGCATAATTCACAAGAAAATGTGGCATTATTATTATAGGAATTTAAAGTTCTTTTACTGTTTTTATTATTTTAAGACTTTAAGTCACAAGGTAACTTTGTCAGTGGCTCAGCTTTCCTTTATGTGTAGTGAGATATGCGGCTGAAACTTTTGTCACAGGTAGGGCTACACCTAGGAAGCCTAAATCTGAAATGGCGTAGTGCGTAAACAAATAGTTTTTGAGATATGAATTTTTGAAAATTCCAATTTTTCATGTAATTTCGTCAAACTTGATGTTATTGTTTGCTATTGATTGCAAATTATTTGGTAATCTGACAATGACAATGACATTTCTCGTGGTTTTTGCTGCAATTTTATGGTATTTTTTGGTAATCTGACAATGACAATGACATCTTTTGTTGTTGTCCTGCCGGTTTTTGTTGATTGCTTGATTGATTGAATTTAGTCGTGTAAAAATTGACACAGCTATACAGTAGGTTATTAGGTTTTTTTTTTTTATAACCACCCGGAAATCCTGCTCACAGAAGTAGGTTCTAGGACACCCCGACTTGAGTGGATTAGGTTCGAAATCTAACACAGAACCGACACAGAGCACCCCGATGCCACCTAGTCTTGTGGTCCCTACTCCTAGAGTGTATATAAAAAATGCGTGAGTGAGAGTTCTGGCGAGAGCCCATACCGGAGTCAAATATCCATTTTTATGATTTGAAACGGGTTTTTATAGTGGTCATAGGTCATAGGTTCCCCTTCCCTAACACTACCGCATCCCCCCCTCTCCCGATAGTGTTTTGGTGTATATTGTTTACGTTTTTTCCATACTTAACCTCAAAACTAAATTATTATTTTTCTCGGAAACTATGAGTTTCCGGACTTCACCCTTTTAGGGGGAGGGTCCTCCCCCCCTCCCCCACCCCTCCCACCCCCTTACCCCCCCCAAAAGCTCACTACTCATAAAGAAAAGTCCTTCCTTGTCAGTCCCATAGAGATCTCTAACAACATAACATATTTTTTCTAATTTATCTAGCAAAATAGACAAATGTTCCTAGATAAATTAGAATACTTACTAATTAAATTTACAAGTATACAGAGTAGGGATTTCAATTATTCTCTCAAATATATACTTAGTTAAGCTAAAATATAAGTAAACCATGTAAGTTAGTCTGTGTCTATCCTACTTAATATTATAAATGCGAAAGTTCGTGAGTATGGACGAAAGTTTTTTTAAGCAAAAACTACTGAACGGCTTTAGATGAAACTTGGAATATACACAGTTTTTGAGCTGGATCGCATAGTACTGGGATAAAAAGTAGCCTATGTGCTAAAAGCTACTTTTTATCACAGTACCTTGCGAGCGAAACCGCGGACTGGAAGCTAGTGAGTTTATAAGTGTGAGGAGAATGATGCATTGCAATAAATAGAAAATCAAAAATGTCTATTTAAAATCACAAAGGAGTTACAAAGATGTCTGAAAATGTCCAACATTATTTATTATTATTTTATAAACTAGCATCCACCAGTGGCTTCGCTCTCGTGGTAACCGGATATAAAGTACCTGATGTGTCAATCCAGGCATATCGATGTATATTCCAAGTATCATCCAAATCAGATATAGAGTTATGTGAGACTAATTTCTCATTAATAACAGTGATATGATGTGATGGGATGGAGTACTGGGCGGAGGGTAACTTAGCTGCCCGTTCCCCACTCCAACCCCTACGCACCTGTCACCCAGGGTCTGAGTCATGTGTTCCACCTATAGTTGCAAGTACAAAAGTGTATTACATTTTCAGGTAACACTGGCATGTGAAGGACAGACGTGTAAAGCTCATAAAATGGTGCTCTCTGCATGCAGTCCTTACTTCAAAAGTTTGTTGGAGGTAAAGTGTGAAACTTTCTGTAAAAATTAATAGTAGTAATATTAATTTTTAATTGTATGAATAATTGAATAACCAGCTATACGGATGAAAGCTATTATAAGTTTATGTGTGTATATATCTGGCATTGTAGCTCCCGAACCGATGAACCAAAGGAGAATGCCGAGAACCCGTACCAATTGCGTCAAAACCAAACGTATCCCATAAAATTTATTTTATTTTATAAATGACATTACCATTTTCTTTAGTTTTACACACCAACGGGATTAATAATCAAGTAAGAAAATGTTTTGTTGATTTGGTTTCCGCCGCACGTCGCCATTAGACTGCAACCACCAATGATATATACGTTACTATGGCAACAAAAATTTACGTTAAGTGTTACTATGGCCTATAACCCTCATTTTTAATTATTTTGACAGTAGAATCGACTAAAAACTTATTGGAAATCTTTTTGACGCACTCACTTTATTCTTGGTACCGAGCGCCATACATCAGACGGCATTCTCCTTTGGTTTAGTTTACTTGTTTGAAAGTTGACTTGGTGGAGAGTGTTCTTAGGTGCAAGAAAATCTGCTCAGACGTTTAAAGACCATCAGCTCTTGTTGATGAAGGGATGTGAGCAAATTCCACACATCGGATTGATCCAAAATTTTGTATCCTGTTACTCCAATAATTGTACAAGAATATAGTAACCTTGACCTGTTGCTGTTTCACCTAAAACCTGGAGGTTACCCAACTTAATGCAGATGTATTGGGCTTATTGTAATGTCTCAATGAATAAGTTTTAGATAGATCAGGATCTGATGATGGAGTACGAATAAGAAATGAGGCTTTTGTAGCGTTTTTTTAACATATTCCTAGCTACTGCTCGCGGTTTCGCTCACGTAGCTACTTTCCTTAATATAATATTCCTAGTTGATCCGATGTTGATTCTAGCTGAATCCTATAAAAAATTACCATATTAGATTTTTTTATCAATTTTTCTTCGGTTTTTTTGAGTTTTTCCTAATTTTAATCGTCCAAATTCTAGTCTAAGATCCAAAAGTGGCAATTCCCATATAAAAATATCAAGTTAGATTTTTCGACTGTTCCTTTGAGTTTTTCTTTATTTTCTTTAAAACTACCGAAGGTGAACAAAACAATTTTTTTTTTGTCATTTCTTTTCCGAACCTTTTTAGATTTATTAACAATTCAAATATTCCCAAATACGTGCTGTTTTGTAAACAGTCGGCTAGCAGGATGTTATGTGATGGTTGTTGTCTAATACGACAACACAACATTACTGAGGCGATAGTTATTTTAGCATCAGCCTTATGAATGTCTAGTCTTCTCTTTGTCCAATTTTTATAAATCTCTACCATAACAATATCTAATATGAATAATAAGTCATGTGGTTCCTATAATACAAGCTCTGCTTATTTTGGGGTTATATGATGCTGTGGGAGTGTCTAGCATTATTTAATTGAACAAACATATTTAGTTAATTATTTATTTTGTAATTTTATTAAAATGACAAAATATGTTTGTTCGAGAAATATGAAACTTCGATGTGATGATATATTTTTTAACACTTAATTGATCACCACATTCATACAAGGAAAAGTAAAAGTAACTTAGTCTGAGCATTATGAACTTGAAGGTAACACAATTGGCGGCCTTATCGCTTAAGGCGACTATACATGTCAAACCTCCCCTCTCGCTCGCACTATTCAATATTTTTGGAGATATAAAATCACTGAATGTAGTTATACAAAATAGCAAACCTTCACGGCCTAGAAAATAACAATACAATGTTTCAGCAAGAATATCATGAACCCAACACGTTTTCCTACCAAAAAAATTGTATCAAAATTGATCACATTGGTACAAGTTTTTTGGTAAGAAAACGTGATAGAATCAAAATTATTTTATTGCTGAACTTTTAAATTGTTATTCTCTAGAATGTGAAGGTTTTCTATTTTGCATAAATAAAGTCAGTGATTTTATATCTTCAAAAATTTTAAATAGCGCGAGCAAGAGGGAGGTTTGACATGTATAGTTGCCTTGAAGCGATCTCTTCAAGGCAACCATAAATAATTATATTGCCGACTGCAGAAAGCAGTAGCAGGCGACATTTCGCGGTTCGCGTGGTGCACGGATAAAAAGTACGCAATATGTTGTATCTGGTCTAGAACCCTACATTGTGCAAAATGAGTAGTGATAGTGATTCTGAAAAAAAAATCAGTAAACTTATCGTTAAACAAACGAGCTGTGCTGTACCTTGAATAGATGGAATAGAGAGGAAATTTCATTTAGTTTATCATCACTTGTTTTAGCGATAGAGTTACTTAGAATCCACCACGTGTGAGTATATCAGGTAGTAGGTCGGTAACTTGAGATGCATTGTACGCAGCACGTGTTGGTGGGAATAGCTATTTACTTTTTGACATGTGATGTTATGTTATCCATATCTGCCGAAGAACTGACAACCGTTGGGGTAAACGAGTTCTTGAGTGGAGACCGCGGCTCGACAAACGTAGAACACCCTCCGGCCAGTTGAAGTGACGATTTGCGAAAGGGTGCTGGTAGAAGCTGGATGCGTCGAGCTCAGAACAGGGCGCAATGGCGCTCATTAGGCGAGGCCTATGTCCAGCAGTGGACTGCAACAGCTTGATGATGATAATGTTATGTTATATGCCATCCTTTTCCTTACACTTTTAAAATGTAAGAGCAGTATTAATAATACATAAACACAAAAGTTTCTATGCAAACTCTTTGGTATTTATATAGTTTAGAGAGGCCTTATACTTCGTATGCAATAGCCTCACGTTTCCATTTGATTTCAGGAGAATCCGTCTAAGCACCCAATCATTATCCTGAAGGATGTTTCGTACCTACACCTGCAGGCGATCCTTGAGTTCATGTATGCAGGGGAAGTGAATGTCTCCCAGGAGCAACTGCCTGCTTTCCTCAAGACTGCGGCCAGGCTGAAGGTGATTCATATTTTTTTTTGTCAACCCACTTTTGTGTCGTCGCACTGGGCAACGGTCTCCCCAAATTCTCTCACTTGACTGGGGGGGTCAGGATAACCTACCCACACACACCCACTCATATACCAAAAATTCAATAAAGTGACCGGAGGTGTAAAAAGTTGACCTAATAAATTCCTTACATCAAGTGCGCTGCGAAAACTATTGATAATAGAACAAAATAATGTACTACGACTTTGCAGAACACATCATCTTCAAAAAGTGTCGCAACAGCATATGTCTAGCTATTATAGATATGGCTCGATAAGTGTGTGTGTTGTGTGTGTCGAAAAAAGTCGCGTGGTCACCGCTTACCCCGCTCGGCTAGCTACGCAGCACCATAGAGATGTAGGCGTCATTGGGGTACGGAAGGGAAGTCCATATCAAGAAATAAAGGGTGTACGTGTGTGAGTGTGTGTGTGTTAAAATTTATAATTTTTGAATTTTATATTAACTAGCCGTGTGAAGCCGAGGCGGCCCGCTAGTAACTGATAAAGACACGGTATAAACAAAAAAAACCGCCAACCATATAATCTCTTCTTCAAGGTATCACGCCATCCTCTCTTGAAGGCTTCGAGTTTATCGAGATTCATGTACTGATTCATAGTATTCATAGGTCTTGTATCAGCTTACATCGGTCCACTGCTGGACATAGGCCTCTCCTAATGAGCGCCATTGCGCCCTGTCCTCAGCTCGACGCATCCAGCCTCTACCGGCCTACCAGATAAGCCCATAATCCCGTAAAAAAACCGTAAATATGTATTATCACATATATTATACCTGCAAGTTTACTACAAGTTATATTATATTATATTAGGTATATATAATTATTATTTTACTTGACGACCTCTGTCGCGCAGTGGGCGAAAGTCCGCCTGGGACGCAGAATGTTGCGGGTTCGATTCTCGCCGCGCACAAATGTTTGCATGTTCTGCAGATATTTGTCTCGGATCTGGGTGTTTTCTATGTATGATATGTATTTATTTACAAAAAAAATGTATATATGTATATCAATCATGTGGTTCCCATAACACAAGCTCTGCTTAGTTTGGGGCTACATGATGCCGTGTGATATTCCAGCATTATTATTATTTTTTTAAACTGTATTTTGTTTTCCAGGTGAAAGGCCTAGCCGAGCCGCCACCACAGATGCCGAGCATCAAACGTGAAGGCTAATGCCTAGTACATAAAGACTATAATGCAATAACTACCTGGTAATTGTCCGCACTAAGTAGGCGAGTTCATCTGTAACCACGTTACTAGGCTACGCAGAACACAATATAGGACCTAAACCGCGTGCAAATCCGTTTACGTTGTTTTTCCCTACCCAACTTAAACCAGTCAACCAAATCAGCGGAGGTATTTTCAAACGTTTGAAACATTTCCGAGTCGAATCCGACAGTGACGATTGAGCGGGATATTTTTAATCTTTGCTGTCGCACTGCTAGACAATGGCCTCCCCCATAGACTTCCATAGAGATTCTGAGCCGTTCATAACAGACTTCAAAAAAAAGGTTCTCAATTTGGTTGCATTTTTTTAATGTTTGTATCCTTTTAACTCCGTCATTTATGAACCAATTTGGGAAGTTCTTTTTCGTTTGGAAGGATATACTTCACTAGTGGTTCCATATATATTTCTTAAAAATATCACCCCTAAGAATCAATATCTTTGAAGTCGGGTTTTCTTGCATTTTTATGTCGGGGTATGACGCGTCGTCGTGTCATAGCGTAGGATCGAAAAAAAATTGTCGGATTCTATTCGGAAACTTATCGAACGTTGGAAAATATCTCTGTTGCCTCTACTCCACAAAACGAACGATATATCGCGATGATAATCATGTCGAGTTCAACTCTGAATTACATCGTAACACAATGTAACGAACGATATAACTTTGGCAATAAAACTGAAATTTCTTAGAGTATTATTAGCTATGGCAAAATAATTAATAATGTTTCAATAAAAACGGATTTTTTTCACGCGCCGTTATCGGTGAGCACTGACGCCGTTTCGACTCTTCCAGAAAGTCTTCTTCAGAGGGAACGCGACGCTCTCTCCGTGTTACGTAGCACTATCGTTTCTATTATATCGAAATCGTTTTGCTTAGTAGAGGCTCTGCTGTATGGTTGCTACAGCTTGTTAAATAATACGTCGATACTTGCAGCCAACCTCAGTGGGACAAAGACACTTTGGGACAGTTGTACACAACTTCGTAATAATGCGCCAGTAACGTAGTTTCTTATGGATCAACTTATTTGCCACCGCAATACTGCAATGAGGCTAAAACATAAACTACAATACCAGCCTATATCAGTCCACTGCTGGACCTAAACCCTAATAAGAGGAGAGACCATGTCCATAATTTCCACTCTGAGCATGCACCGCCGACGCTGCTATCCGTCAGTGGTTAGAGGAAGTTGTGCTGATTATGCTGAGGTATGCTGCAGTCAGCTGGCCGCCAGAGCCCCGTTTATTTTATAGCAGAGTGCACCAAGAGCCGGTTTGGTTGGCTTGGGTTGCAAAGGTAAAAAATAAATAAATTTAATTACATTCAATTCAGTCACATTACTATTTTATAGTAACTAAACTAGAATAGGGTGTAAGGGGTTCCAAACCTCATCTCCAGAACCCAAGCTAAACTCACCTGTACGTAGTGCACCCTGCTAATTAACAAATGGGGCTCTGGCGGCCGGCTGATTGCGGCATAGGGCTGCAACTAAACCCCTGGACGCCAATGGGCAGCAGCGTCGGCGGTGCGAGAAGCTGTGCCCTGCGATCTCCATACCCAGCGTGGGGATTATGGGCATATCCCCCTTCTTATAGGGGACCTATGTCCAGCAGTGGACTGAATAAGCTGGGGTTGTTATAAACCCAGAATAAATGACAATTAAAATATTATTTTTTAGCCTCACTGCAGTTAATTACCATTGCGATGATACACAATTGACCCATAATACCTTGTAACAATGTTGATTTTACGCCAGCTTATGGCATCTAAATGAACCACTAAAAAACTTGCACATACCTGTTCTTAGATAAATAGTTGTTTTTGATTGAACTCTGCGTGTGTATTAAATGTTAAGACACCACGCTGCCTTATCGTTTGTGTAGTTGTATAGCTTCATAGGGCCGTATTCTAAAAGAATGTAAGAGTCACGTAACTAGGATATAGACTAGCGAGATAACTTGCAGTAGTTGACTGTCCAAAGCAATTTTCATTGTGCCAAGGCGCGGTCAGAGCTATAAATTCTTAGCGTAGCTCACGAAGAATAACTGCTATTTCATTTACTTGGTTAGAGCGAAGTGAAAATTAGCTCGATAGTTTTCGGTTCACAATGCGAATTATTGAGATTTCTGCGCAGCTTATAATTATGATTATTTAAAGCTCACTGATCTGTAGCGGGATCACGTATAATTCAATCTGACGTAGCGTAACGAAAAATGTTGGCCAATGACGAAGCATTTTGAATCTACGCTTTCTAATTGGCCAAAACTAGTCTTCATAATCGTGCCTCTGTTATTTAGGATGAAAAGGGTAACAAAACTTAAGATATATTTTGTCAAAATTCAGGATCGCGATCTTTGCGAGTTAAAATCAGTCTATTAGTACGAGCCTCGATGCAATTTACTAAAAACAAGCAAACTCCAAATAGTGAACTTAAGTTCTTTTAGAATACGGGCGGTCTAGTGTTTACCTTTAAAGCAGGTCCAACAATTAACGTTATTTTGACTCAAGAAGGATCTCACTTGAAAACTTGAGTTACAATTTAAATCTAATCTTTAAATCTAGTTTTTAAGTTAAATCAGATAGCTTAATTTAAGTTTTTATTTTACTTTTATATGTTTAGGGTACATTTTTGTTAAGGCCTGTTCAGACGTGCGCGATAATCGCTACCGCCGATAAATGTGACAAGGATGGAAGTATCGCGGGCGCTGTATATCTGAATGAAAAGACATGACAGTACCGTGCGCGACAGCGGATTTCGCTCATACCCGAATAGGTCTTATACGTACATAAAGCTGGCATTCAAACTCACGTCGCGCTGACTGGCGAGATTCTTGCCGACTTGGCTTGGCAAATAGAATTTTCTGGAGCAGTCTGTTTGTTCGTTGAACTAATGTTTTCACGAAGATTATCATCTGTTTTAAAGCAGATTACTTGCAATCATGTTTGTAGCTTTACACTATTTACGTAAGCGATTTTACGCTAACATTAGTATAGCCAATTCTATTGATATGAAACAAAAAATAGTCCATTGTCAGTTTGCTGTGACAAATTCACTGCGCACCAACTGCGAACAATACAGCGGCGCTGGACCCTATGAGAGAGATGTTTTTTCGGCGTGAGTTTAAATCTGGCATAATTTTATACCACATTTATGTGTAAGCATACCGAAATTTTAAGTCGCAACCACACCTTCGAACTTCTTCACTCCATAAGTTACCCAACACACCAAAGTTAACAATTAGTATAACATACCTCTCACACTAACTAAATCTATGTTTAATGGGACTGCAGAAAATTGTTTACAAATTTAGTCAAAACGTAGTAGTTAGAAAAGTTTTAGAATTGTAATCCGCCATCTTGGAAATCCGCCATATTGAATTCAGAACGTCTTCACGTTACTCATCATTTTCTTCCCATCAAAGATACCAATGTCAAGGGGATTGTAAAGATAAAGCAGTATTCGATTTCACTCTAACCACAAAATGTTAAGTTAATTGTAGAAATATTATAATAATATTTTTAAACAATTACTTATTTTCTGTACGTCCTATTCAACACAAGTGCGATTTTAGAATTTTATCTATGTTTACACATAAATGCTTAAATCTAGTAATACCATGCAACTCAACATAGAAGATACACTGCTCCTCCCTGAAATACATTCAAAGTGTCTTTAAAATCAAGATCCAAAATGGCGATTAAGCAAAATACCTGTCAAATGATAAACTACAGGGGGCTGATTAGAATAGATGACAACTGTACTAACGAACAAGGGAATGCCCGCTTTAAACGGAAATCTTGAGAAAAATCAGTACCTGTCCAACCAGGTTCTTTTGCTTATTTAGCTATGCATTTTCTATGTTGAGACGTAAGTTAAGCTGTTAATACATTAGCCTCATCGCCCACCAAGGGTAGCCTTATCAGTTAATGGTGCATTCATATAAAAGTTAGTACTTTTTCCCCAAAAAATTATCAAATTCGTTTTGAAGAGAAACGAAACGTCATCGGTTATGAACTCAGAAATCCACCTTTAATGATGCATAATCAATTTTTATATTATAAAATTGTAGGATATTTGCGCCAATCATTCTGCCCAATTGCACATATCAATAATGGATCGTACACAATAACTTTAGTCCTGCCATACTTATGTATGTCTGGTTTACTCTTTGTTAAGTGTCAGTGCGAGTGTTAAGTGCTTATTTGACATGTTTTGTGGTTTCAAATTGCAAATATATTCAGAACGTTTGTTTAAAAAGTTTAAAACCTGTAGATCAAAGTGACTCAGTCAATGCATTTGGAGGAAGTTTACTTGATAGTAAAAATAGACACAACTTTTGGTCACTTCCAACTTGCACTTGTCACCAACGCTTTTAATCAAGGAGTTTTTATAGCCAAACAAATGCCTGTGCCTGATATTTCTTAATAAAAATGCCCAAAAAGGGGTCGTTTTCTCTTTTGTGGAACACTAACACACCTTTTGGGAGAATACATTCGACACAGATTTTTGTTCTAAAAGCGAATTCCTTTGTACAGTATTAGTAGTAATTCCATTATCACACATGTTGACTGCTGGTGACCATGATGGGTTGTGTTATTCAGCATTCAAAGCGTTATCAGCTGATTTTACTAATCACTTAACACTTGCACTGGTCACTCGCACTGGTATTAACAAAGTGTAAACCTGCTGTATCTAAAGGTGGCGCTTGTGATTTTACTTATCACTTAACATTTGCACTGGTCGCTCGCACTGATACTTGACAAAGTGTAAACCGACTATTATTGGAAGAACTAAAGTTGGCGCTTGTGATAAACAAGACAATGCTTAATTGGTTGTTGCAATTTGACGTAATGAATTCATAAGCGAAAGGTATTTTCCTTTGATGGGTAGGTAAGTTATAAAAGAATATGTATTTAATGTTTATGTACTGTTATATATTTATTTATATTAAATTCAGATTTATATTATGTATGTGTATTGAGATATATGTAAATGGTATATGTATGTAATAATAAATGAACTTAGCAATAAAAGAGGTCTATCTATAAATGAAAAAATATGATATATACGCTTTTAATTATTTGTAGTAACGAGGAATACTTAATGTATGTATGAACGATTTTGGTACATAAATGATCGTACTTTTCCAAATACATATTTCTTATGTATTCGGGTGATGATTTTGTTTGATTGGTAAAATTAGTATTTTGAAAATATGAGTTATTTTAGGCGTAAAAAGGTTTTATGCACCATAAGTGCTTTAACTCATGAATTTGCCTTTGTTAGTAGTAATCAAAATTGTGGAATAATGTGCAATTTTTGCTACATATTTTCATGTGCCCAATTGCGGTAGCTATGGGATTACCATAAAATTATCCTGAAGTTTTCCTTAGATACGTAGATGAGTCAAGTTGTAACCTTTGGTTAAATTGGTAAATCTTCTGGTAATTTTAAACGTTCGAAACGTTTCCGAAAGCAATCCGTCAGTGAAGATGCTGGATTTAATGTAGGTTTGTTTTGTTGCAACGCGCATCTCGTGTCGTAACTCGATCTCCAGAAACTCTAGAAGTTTTTGAGATTCTAGAAATACGTTAAAATCATCATTTCCCTGCCCTTATCCCTTATCTTATGTTATAATAATTAAAATAAATAATGCTGGACACTATAATAAAGTAATGGAATAAACGGTCTTTGCTCCCTTTCTAAATCATCTTTGCCCCAAGATTTTCAGAGATTATGATAGGTACATATTTTTTTTACTCTGTTTATATAATAACTCCCCGTTCTGATCAATGAAATGAAATGACGTAGGTACAACCTCTTACCACCTTGACACCAAACACCATTTACCTATCTCTTTTATAACATTTATACTGCCATGGCTTCCAGCGTAACAACATCCTTAGAGAATAGAAATGAAATCGAACAAAAGGATTCGAGAAAATTTTCGACAATTTGAAAGTACCCTGCTATCGTAATTGCGCCATATAGGTTAAGTTTAAACGTATCTCTTCAATGGCACAGATTTTCTTCTCATAAACTATATCTAACTAATTTTAACAGAAGTATTTTCCACTGTAGTTTTACAATTAGAGTAAATAAGCGGACTTGGTGGAGATATTTCAAATGTTTGTAGCTGTAAATACTAAATAAATTCAATTTAAGGTGCTTACAGTCGAATTTACATTACGAAAGTTGTAGTGTAAAATTTCTTTCACGACATTAATTTTACAATCAAGTTCACGTGTAAACTCCTCTAGCATTAATTTCATGACATTAATTTCCTTTTGTGCCATGTACTTTATTTTGTAAACTAATGGAATTAAAGTAATCATCGTGTAAACGCGATGCGAAGTTAGTGTCGCGAAAGTGCGTGCGCTGAGTATTGTTTGTCTTTGAACCTTTGAGTTTTTCCACGCAATATTGTATTCGTATATCTTTATCTTCCGAGACTATTTTTTAATTTTATATATTTACATCTGTACAGCAGACAACAGACAACACTTTGCATGGCAAAATAAAGCTGATGTTGAGGGAACCAATGATCTTAGCATGACTGTTGATTTCACGTCACTGTTATTTTCATAAAAGTAGTTTCGTGAAATTATTTTAATTGTGCATAAAACTTGTTGAAATGTAAATTCGACTTAAAAGTTCAAAGCAGATTTCGCTATTTATACTTGATGAAGCCTCCCGCGTCCGCCCCGACTGGGCCACACCCAAATACAAGTTAGCAGAATATTGTAAAAATGTAAATCGAATATTTTTAGAGACAGTCTATGTGCTATGTTACATTGAAACCTAGTTGTAATGGCGGAAATTATGAAAGATTTGTAATTTTAGAATACAGATTAATTAAAAATTATTTTGATTTTTATTTCAGTCAATCTCCCAGTACTGCAATCACGAATATTTTACCATTTTTAAGCTTATCGTCGCTCAGCAAGTGAGTAGTGGTAGTGGTAGGGGTAGAATACGTAACGAGACTATCCGACATAGCTCAGATAATTAGCAAGCTGAAGTGGCAGTGGGCTGGTCATAATCAACGTAAGAACCGACAACCGTTGGGGTAATCGAATTCTTGTGTGGAGACCGCGGCTCTGCAAACGTGTAGGACGCCCTCAGTATAGACGATTTGCGAAAGGCTGCTCGTAGAAGGTGGATGCGTCGAGCTCGACGCAATGGCGCTCATTTGGGGAGGCCTATGCCCAGCAGTGGACTGCTATAGGCTGAGCGTGTCGTAGTATTTTAGCCAAAAAAAGTGTAGATAAGAAATAACGCTGTCATTATTGGCCAAAATACTACGATAAGCCTTCGAGAAAAAAAAATCACGTTTTCTGCCAAAAAAAAAAGACTTAAACTTAAAGAAGCTATCCATTTCTTATATAGGCAATGATAGAAAGGTTTTAATTAGTTTTAACACCATAATTTTGCCTCACAATGCGCAATTTTTGTCCAAAGGGCGCAATATCGACGGGAGGGGCATGATAAATAAACGAGTCTATAAATAATTCAGATAGGTACTTTATTTCAAGTAGATAATTATTTTACAAACAAATAACACCGTAAATAAAAATAAACATTTCTTTGGATAAATTAGCACCAAAAAGGCAAAATAATTTCGTATAAAATTATAGAAGGAATGATAAGTTAACAATAAAATGCAAAATATTCGATTAACAAAGATTGGCTGAAGAAAGAAAATTAACCTCTAGTTTAACATAAATAAATAACTATTCTAATATTGCTTTTAAAGATAATTATTTTGAAGTCTATTTGGTATTATTTGCAATTGTGTGAGGACCAACACACGGGCGTTGCCGCACTTACCGCACCGCAATGATTTCGACGCACCGTATGCCATTTCTATGACGTCATACCGTTCCGGTGTAGGGTGTGTCTTATCCAGTCTGAATGACAATAGAAATATATATACAACGCTGCGCTGCGTTGCCGCTCCGGCGTCGCAGCACATTTCCCCTCCCCGCTTCGCGTCTTTAGTCCCCTTAAGGTCTTCGCACATTACATCGACTCAACGCCGACTCAACTCCAGCTCTACTCACAGTATGGCATTGAAATGTAAGCTTTATGTTATGTTTCTTAAGAGTGAATTTTTCAATTTGTAAGATAAAGGTATACGACGCGTGATCCACGCGTTGTCCACCTATTGATGTCACCGACCCGTTTGCCACTCGTTGTCGACGAATCGGGCACGAGTCGACAATGTGCTTACGACTAGTGAGCGACGCGTTGCCAACTCGTCCTCGCCGGGCGTTGACAATGCGCTTCCCACTCATTGACGATGCATTGCAAACTCATTCACCATTCAGTCGTCGCACCGCCGCAACATACCGTATGACCTCAGATAGATAGATAATCTCTTTACACTAGAAAAATTAGACAGTATACATAGCTTCATTAAATGCTTTGATATTTGGTCAATAGCTTAAAATTAAATTAATAAAAAATAATGGTAACAATAGCAAATGATTAGGAACGTCAACGAAATATTTGGTCAAAAAACTTAAATAATATAAAATTACATTTAAATGTAATAATTATTAATTATGGCCTTTCTCAATGGCACGAACTGCTGATCACAAAATTATATAGGTAATTTTTAAGATCATTGGCTAATAAATAAATATAAAAATATGTTATTTTCTTATTATGACTAACGAAATAATAATTCGTTCTGTATTCAAAAAAAGTTTTCACCTACCCTCATTCAAAAAGAATTATCTCATTTTTGGCTTTTATGACTACTTACGGGTATTTTGGCTAGATACTTTGGGGGCTACCTGACTATCAACTAAGTAACTATATATGCGGGGTTTTTTTTCAACTATTATATCTAGGCCTCACCTAAGTCTGATGCCGTTGGTTGGCTATACTAAATTATGGCACACATTTATACTTTGACCTTAAATACGCAGTACACATTTTAACAATTTTGTATGGACTGTTTGGTCTACTTGTACTGTTCGCAGTATCCCTCTATTTTATCGTGTGTATAAATTCGTACCAGGGCCTATACAAGTCCATTTTTACTATTGTTTACAGTTTTTTATGAATAAATGTTTGTCTATAACGATTATAAACATTACAGTTTAGTATATAAACTACTTACTACCTGTAGTTTTCTTCTACAAATTGGTGCCCCGCGACTTCGCCTAGATGATATCCCCACTGTACCCCTTTAGGGGCAGAATAAAAAAAACCTTTAAAGCACCCCTACACTATGCAAGGAATATACTCTAATACAATATATAACAAGTTGTTTCTTTTTGGACTATTGGATCGCGTTATCATGTTTAGAATCTTAACTTAAAATGGAGATGTTTGAACGTGTTTCACACACCTATCCCTAGATGGGAGTCAAAACAGTTTCACAGCGTAAAACGTTACGCGATCGAGTAGAGCTAACAAAAGCTGGTTGCATATAATAAGGCATTGATGTCAATTCTGTTGTGCATTTTCCTAAACTAAACTTAATTTGACATTCCTAAAAGTGATACTATCCCTTTCTTTTAGGTGTAAATGACAAGGATAGCTATAACTTTAAAGCTGCAAAATTTAGTTTAGTTTAGAAATTTGAACAACAGAATCGACACTACTGTCTTGTTTATAAAAGGCCATTTAGATGTTTTTAGAACGTTTTAGGGCGAGTGTCGCGTACTATAATGCAGGCAATACGCGAGAATCACTTGGCGTGATTCTCGCGTATTGCCTGCCTAGTCTTATCTAGTAAGACAAGAAAATGTATTATAACATGCAGCCGTCTTCACTCGACACCCAGTCTAAAGACCCTTAGCTCTTCTGAAAGCCATTAGGGTTCTCGCTCTGCCACCTCCAAGTATCTTTGCACATGTCATCTATCGTCCTTGTCGCTCGCCATCCTAGCAGCCGTTGCGAGAGCGAGACGTCAGCATAGTTGGCAGCTATGTCTCCCGCTCGCCGTCCTACAATACGGTAGGCTATCTTGCGACCGCTTGCTGCTTCGAAGGCGGATATCATTTGGAGCACCGAGTAACCGGTTCCGGTTCCTGTAATGAGAAACTTTGTAGAGGGCGCCACTACATCTGTTATCCACCACCAGCATTAATCAGTCCACTGCTGGACATAGGCCTTTCTAATAAAGAGGGATATGCCCATAATATCCACACTCAACATGCGGTTGGAAATCACGAAGAACACGTGCTTCCCAAAACAACTTTCTCAATTACTTACTCAATTTGGTTTTCAACTCAAACCAAAGTTGATTTTATATGAGACTAGCTTTCCGCCCGCGACTTCACTCAGTTGTTCCATAAACTATATATATTCCAAGTTTTATCCTAATCAGCTTAGCCACTTACGGAGATGAGTGCGAACAAATATACAACCTTTCGCATTAATATTAATTTCCCTTTCATTTAAATTAACCAACGTAACACACTCGGCAAACCCTTACGGTCTCGGTTTCGGTGTTTCGGGTTTCGGTGTAGGACGCCTTTCGGACTTTAAGCCGGCTTTTGACATTATTTATTATATTATATTATTTAATATAATAAATCTTGAGCTATAATATTTTATCTCTCATCATACATTTTGGACGACACACCTCCCCGGACACCGCACCTCCCCCTGCCTCGCCCTGAGTTTGAAGTGGCAAATGATCACGTGTAAAGATGTAATACACATTACATCCCATAGTCAAAAGCCGGCTATAATCTTGCAACTAGCATTTTTGGAGTAGGTAATGAATAGACGGAGAATGCCGACTGACGTATGGCGCTAGGTACCATGACAAATGAATGCGTCAAAAAAATATTCAATAAGTTTTTGGTCGATTCTACTGTCAAAATAATTAAAAATGAGGGTTATTACCATAGTAACACTTTACATCAATGTTTGTTGCCATAGCAACGTGAATATCATTGGTTCTTGCAGTCTGATGGCGGCGTGCGGCGGAAACCAAATCAACAAAATATTTTTTTACTTGATTATTAAATTACATCGGTGTGTAAAACTAAAGAAAATGTTAATGTCATTTATAAAATATAATAAATTTTATGGCATAGGTTTGGTTTTGACGCAATCGGTACGGGTTCTCGGCATTCTCCTTTAGAACACTCACCAAGATTAACAGCGTGGAAGCCCTGAAAGCCTTTATTGGTGAAGAGTTGTAGCGCCTTAGAATGTCCCTCGGCCAAGTCAACCACGTGAATGTAGTCGCGGACGCCAGTTCCGTCTACTGTGGGGTAGTCGGAGCCAAACACTTGCAACTCGGCTAGACGGCCCGCCGCTACCTGCAAACAACACCAATAACGGTCCAATCACAGAAGCAACACTATTTTTTTTATTCAATGGCATCTGAGATAAATATAATTTCTACAACTCACCAATATCACAATTGTTACCTAGTTTAATAATTGCAGCATGCTCGCATTTTCAACTTTTTGCTATGAATAATTAGTGTAATTCTCTTTGTAAGGTAATATATTATTCTTCATGAGAATAAAGTTTCTTAAACAGTAAACCGTAATATCAAGTATAATGTTCATAATATTATGAGGCAACGCTATATAAGACCAGTCGTCCAGTCTTTAGTCAGGCACTGTTCTGCTATAGCAATGGCGGCTATGATAAAAAATTATCAGCGATCAATTTTCTTCATCAGAGAATTCCAGTTCAAATTCACTTCTATTTCATTACACTACACTTGTGTCATAATACCAATATAGATTGGTTAAAATGGCAATATTTTTAAATAACAAACAATGAATAACAAAGATCAGAAAACAATTTGTAAAGACACGTTACGGGAAAAATTGAAGACGAATTGAGAATCTCCTACTTTTTTTAAAGTAGGTTAAAAACTCTATAATCTTATTTACCTGTGCGATGTAAGGCATCAAATTGTTAGGTATTCCGTTCGGGTTCTCTCCAATTCGCCCGCTGATGTGAGCACCCACCGGGTTGAAGTATCGAAGAGATACAACTTGCCATTTCTGTGAAAAAAAAAGTGAAGAAAAATACAGTCCAACGTTATCCTCTTCCTTACACCAGCACCTTAGCAAGTTTTATAAATTTAAAGTAAAAAACTGGCTCGTTCAAAAGACATTCTACAACATTGACGAATTTAAATTCCTACATAAAAGTAGGAAGAAATTGACACTAGGCTTTACCAAAATTTTTACTAGTAACATAGTTACTTGAGGCGACTATACATGTCAAACCTCCCTCTTGCTCGCACTTTTCAACATTTTTGAAGATATAAAATCACTGAATGTAGTTATACAAAATAGCAAACCTTCACAACCTAGAACATAACAATACAAAGGTTCAGCAATAATAGCAATAGTATTTTTTTTATTGATTACGTGGCTTTCATATCACTGCGGCCATGAAGACCTATTGTGATCGCCACTTCTATTCAAGTCGCCCCTTAAAGCGGGGCGTTCATAGTTCACAACTAAACCCTACTGATGACAGAAACTGTAGGACCTTTTTGGGTGTGAATTCTCTTAGCTCCTCTAGGCTTAAAGTGAATTTGCCTAGAATGGTGTGTGTTTGTGCATTAGTGGCCCACAAAATCGAAGTAAGCCGACTAAATGCAAACTGCTGCTCCGATGCGTTTTGGCGTAGTTTTACAGAAGCCGCTTTCGGACGGATGGTACACTTTGTATAGTTGATCGAAGGCGCAGAAGCTAATTTAGTTCCCAAAAGTTCTATGGCGAAGCCAAATAGATAATTTCACGTCCGCCAAGTTATAATTGTGGCACTGTATATTTGTTTACACCATATTCTTAGTTGTCACCTCGATTTTTTTCTCTAGGATGGTTCCTAGCAAGGTGAGTTGACACTGTTGTCCTTGAGTGAGGAAATATTTCGAGGTATCTATGGCCATTCGAGGCTACCATGGTAACCTCCAAAAATGTAACTAACACATGGCTTCTACGTTAAAGGATTATTAGACCACGCGGTATTCAGTCTGTCTTAGTAAGACTGTCTTACTGACTAATTAGTCAAGCCTAAGACCGACTTACTGCCGGTTCCTATAACATACCGTTACCGATGACGCTTCGTTTTATTTTAAAAACTGTCAAATTTTCGACGCCTTGTTGTTAATTTTTGACAGTTTTTTAGGGGAAAACGAAGCGTTATCGGTAACGGTATATTATAGAAACCGGCCATTAGTGGCTTACTCTTATTATTCTACGCCAAGTGTAAGATAGCATACTGAAAACCGCGTAGTCTAATAGGCCCTTTAAATGCACTTAACATAAAGGCTTATTAAAGCACGCAATATTCAGTCTGTCTTAGTAAGATTGCCTTACACTTAGCGTGGTGCCATACACAGGCGTTAGTTAGTTAAATTTTCGGATATCATAAAAAAATTGTAAGTACCTTATCACTAGTACAGAGATCCTTCATGATCTCCTCACAGAAATACTTGGACTTGCCGTAAGGGCAGGTCATTCCCCGCCCAGTGGGATGTCCCTCGTTGATCGGCAACGTCTCCGGTTCCCCGTATACGGTACAAGATGAACTATACACCATTCTGTATACACCGAATTTTCGCATCACCTGCAATTTGAAAAAAATAACTACATATTGTGGTGGATTCTGAGTAACACTATCTATCGCTAAAACTAGTTGTAACTAGCTTAATGACATTTCGTCTCGTATTATCTACAAAAAAGGGACAGCTCCTTTAAGTGTAACGCTTTGAGTGCTGAAAACACAACGGCGCTCCTGCAAGAGCTTACACTCCTCGAGCATTCAACGTGTTAAAGATAAGGTTAGTGAAAATCTTTCAGAATCACCATTATGAAACAAAGTCCGCTGCGAGAGAGTTTAAGAAAAAAAACTACTGGACTGTTTTTCATGCGATTTTCAACAATAGACAGAGTGATTCATGAGGAAAGTTTAGATCTTTAATTTAGTAAGGTTTTGTGTAAATTGGTTGGAATGTGATGATAATTTTTATAAATGTCGGAAAAAGTCAAGCAGCCTAAGAGCTTTCATCGAAAAAGCTGCCTTTGAGATATATAACAAAACAATAGTATGGTTGGATATAGTTCATAATTATGCGCTACTACCCGTGTGAAGCAGATACGGGATATTTATTTATAACAACAACGCAATCAGAGTATATGAGTCCACTGCTTGACATAGGCCACCCCTAATAGGGAGGTAGGTATTCTCATAATCCCCACGCTTGGCATGCGGGTTGGGGATCGCAGAGCATAGCAGATGTGCCCTGCTATATTACAAAACGGACCGTGTTCGTTTTAAGATGTATGTTATGTGAGACACAAGAAAATATCTCTTATTGTGCAGCCAGCATACCTTATTAGAAGTACCTATCCCCCAATAGAAGGGCAGTACTTGAGAATTTGTAAATTCTTCTCCTCCACTCATACATTACACAAATCTGTGTTTAAGTATTTTCTTGCTTAAAACGCGGCACTGTCATTGGTTTGCACACAAATACAGAGACTATAGAATACACGTCAAAAAAACTTATGTAAAGTGTGTATGAAAGTATGAGCGAATCGCTCATAGTTTGGGGCGACGCTCGATGCCCTTTCTAGTAGTAAGTAGGTTGGTTTACTCATTATAATACCCACCCCACCAATATTACTTCTTCCCATTAAGTGCCACTAGCAAATGTGGCAAACATTAATGTCTATTGACATCATGTTGTGATAAAAGGCAAACATTAATGTCTATTTAATGTCTATTGATATGATGAGATAAAAATACGGAACTCTAGCCACTATCTTAGGTTTTTTTTCACTATTTTAGGTGATGTTTTTTATCATTGATAAAAATACCAGGTGTAATCGTGTTCCAGACTTACTATGAATTGATAAAAGTAGGCTTGTACATACAAAATAGAAACAATTATTATCTATACAGCATTTTAGTCCTATAATACAAAGCCCTGCTTAGTTTGGAGCTAAATGATGCTGTGTGATAGTGCTTACAATTATTTATTTATTTTCTATTAGTACCTACGTTGGAATAAGTTGTATTTTTAACAGATTTCAAAAAATGAAGTTCTCAATTCGATTATATTTTTTATTTTTGTAAAGTGTCAACAATAACTCCGTCATTTATGAACTGATATGCATTTTTTTTTTGGGAGGGCACATACACCAACCACTCTCATTCCCACTCCCGTTCCCGCTTCCTTTACCATTCCGGCTTCCGTTCCCGTTCTCGTTCCCGTTCAAGAAACTTTATTCATTCATCAGTCAATTCGTTTTTGAGATATCTTAAAAAAGCCGTTCCATACAAAATGTATGGGAAAATTAAGTTTCTTTATATTTTATTTACGTGAATGTTTCCGATGTTTTTAAAGTTATTCTGCTATTCGGCGGTGACAAATCCAAGAATCAAAGATCATCGGTCCAACCGCTCTTGAGTTATACATATAGCTGCATCCAAGTTATTATTAGCTAGCTGCTAGCTGAGTTATTAGCTGCAATAATGCGGCTTGACTTTTTCCGTCATTTTCAACAATTATAGTCATATTTCAACAAATTAACACAAAACCTTAACAAATTATACACCTAACTATACACCTTTCTCGTGAATTACTCTGTCTATTGGTTTACCGCTTGTAAATCTATTCAGTAGTTTTTGAGTTTATCGCGATCAGACAGACAGACGCGGTGGGGGACATTGTTTTATAATACTTTTATGTAGTGATTGATTGTTATTTATTATGTATGCAAACATATTTGTATGGTCCTCAATAAAGTTATTTATTTATTTATATGCAAATGAATATTTTGGATTTTGATCTCAGAATTTTTATTTATTTAACAACACACGCACATACCACTCTAAAACGGATACTACTATTGTTAGTTAAAATTTTATCTTGACTCACATTATCATTTCACGAATTTCATTGCGTTAAAAAATAATTAACCTAGTACAATCGTCTCAAACGAAGCTCGATCACAAAGGCTGCCACTTACCTCAAATAGATTGCAAGTCCCGGTTATGTTCGTCTGATAGTACTCCAGAGGTTTCTGAACTGATTCGCCAACTGCCTTTAGAGCTGCGAAGTGGATGACGCAGTAAATGTCATGCTGAAATAAGGATTCTTATATAAAAATTGTCATCATCCTCAGCCATACTAAGCCAACTATAATATCCATGCTTAATTTGTATTCAGAAGCAATTTTTTCTATAATTATGTATTTACCGTTTACCTTGTTTTTCTGTATCTGTTTTGGAATGCTTGTTTTATGTTTTGTTCGTATTAATGTCCGCTAATTTAGATTATCGTCCTGACGGAAGACCAGCGCGGTAGGTAATTCTTACAACTCGCTACATGATGAGTTTAGGTCCATTTTGCAGATTAATTCTTTGTTTTTGTTACCTTAGTATAAGTTATTTTTTATTTTTAAAAAAATTGTTTGGTTATTTTTTATGAGTGCAGTTGCAAATGGACGTCCTCCGGCTAGATGGGTTGACATCTGGATGCTGGATGTGTCGAGCTGAGGACAGGGCGCAATGGCGCTCATTGAGGGAGGCTTATGTCCAGCAGTGCTGCTACTGCTATATGCTAATGATGATGACGATAAAGGAGTAGATTATTAGTTTAAAAAACCAACTTACATTCTCAAAAACCCTGGTCAGCCCCGCTACATCCCTGATATCGACCTCGTAGAAATGTATCTTCTTATTTGTCAGCTCTTCAATAATCCTGATGGACGCAGGTTTCTTCTCCCCCTCATCCCGATAAGCATTGGAGAGGTTGTCTATGACCACCACTTCCAAATCGCTATTTTCTTTTTCTAGGAGGTTGGCAACAGTGTGTGAGCCTATAAAGCCGGCTCCGCCTGTGACTAGAACTGCTGGCATGATTACGCTGAAAGAAAAAGGTTTTATGCGTAATGGTAACTATAAAGAAGGTTCTTTATTATGTGTAGTTGCGTCAATACCAGCGGTATGAGAGGTTCCAACCGCCACCTTCGGAGCTCAAGCCGAGTAGTAGTTCTCAAGTAGTTAGTTAGCAAGGTGCACCACGGGCAAGTGAGGATACCTCCCCGCCTCTCCATAGTTAAAAGAAGCTTATGGTTTCCATACAAAATATCCTTCAAATTTTTATTTTTCATCTTGCTTCATTTAAATAAAATTGTTATTGTTGATCCCTTCATTTAAATAAAATTGTTATTGTTGATCCCTTGTTGTTCCGTTTAAAAACAGCAACATGAACATTTTTGTTGATAGTTTCCCCTATTGCGTGGGTGCAGGGTTTATCTTCGTAATATTTGACCTTTCACGTGATATTACTTGCAACTTCATGAACTTAATTTTAATTCCCTCCTTTTTCGTATGAGCTAGTGGCCAATTCTGGTGTCGTAGTTTTTAGGCCTAAGGCCACCGCATAGTTTAACGACTGAAAAAGCCGGGACCAACATCTTAACGTGCCTTCCGAAGCACGGAAGGCCTCAGATCTAAATGCCACTTAGCGATCATCCATCCAAGTAGTAACCGGGCGGAGGTTCGCTTAACCAAGATGTCTGCTTAGAACACCGGAGAACACCACGCCGCGAGTGTTTCAAAAGCATTGATATTAATGAGAACTCGGTTTTGATTTTGATACCTCAAAATTATAATATGAAGGGTTGTATTAACCACAGACTAAGGAAGGTTTAACTCATACAATGTTGGAGGCTCGCAGCTTCCATTATTTACTAGCGACCAAATGGTACGGGAGCTAGCAACGTTTGAAAAGTAAGAATTTTAGGTCAGCTGATTTTGTGATATGTCGTCCCTCTTGCACTTTCGGTTAGAGTCTGGGCTATCTGGCTGGCGGTAGCGGTTGCGTTCATTAGTGCGCATCCTACCTGTCCAGGTAATAATCCTGGATTTTAAAACCATTTTAGAAGGCGTAATTTTTATTTTTTTGTTTTTAAATAAGTCTACCTGACATATTTTTTTTATTGCCAGACATTTTTGACAATGCTAACTATGTGCCATACGCGATTTTTTATTTATTTTTTATTAAAATTTCAAAGTATTTTATAATGTCTGTAATTTTAATATTATGTTATTTAAAGATAAGAAAAACTTAAAATAAATTTGCCAGACATTAATTCGATTGTTAAGTCTTGAATTAAAATTAAAAAGTCATGAAAAGTATTGCAGTATAATGCTAGTAGTCCGAGAGAGACAGTTGCAGAATAAGTCGAGAATGATACAGAGAACCATTACGAAAGTAAATTACTTTTCACTTTGCATATAATAACAAAATAATAATAATAATAATAAATTTTAAATGCCAAGACCCTCCATAACCGCGAGGTGTGCAAGCTCAGAGAATACTTCCTCCATGCCGACAGTGAGATGCATCGTGATGTCGTAGCAGTTGACAAGAACCTTACCCCGCTCTCACTGGCTAAGGAGAACTGGCACAAACCTACGGTGCTGAGTGCCCTCGACCGCAAGGTCGTATGGGAGAGTAAGGAGCTGCACAGACGGTTCTACAAAGCCCTTACAGGGCCTGATGTAGACCTACTCGCATCCGTGAACTGGCTACGTTTTGGTGACCTCTTTGGGGAAACCGAAGGTTTTGTCTGTGCGATTATGGATGAGGTAATAAAGACGAACAACTACAGAAAGTATATCATGAAGGATGGAACCGTTGACATTTGCAGAGCTTGTCATCGTCCCGGTGAATCCCTCAGACATATACTTTCGGGTTGTTCGCACCTCGCTAACACTGAATACTAGCACAGACACAACCAAGTAGCAAAGATCATCCATCAGCAGCTTGCTCTCCAATACGACCTTGTCGGTCCAGAGTATAAGTACGCACCGGTACCGGTTCTCGAAAATGGTCGTGCTACGCTCTACTGGGACCGCTCTATCATCACGGACAGGACTATTCTTGCGAATAAACCTGATATCGTCCTGGTAGACCGGTCGGAACGCCGGGCGATACTTGTTGACATCACCATCCCACACGACGCTAATCTTGTGAAGGCCGAGAAGGACAAGCTTAGCAAGTACCTTGACTTGGCACACGAGATTACCGCTATGTGGGATGTCGACTCAACAATTATCGTTCCGATAGTCGTTTCAGTGAACGGTCTGATAGCGAAGAGCCTTGACCAATACCTTAAGAGGCTCTCGCTAGGCAGCTGGATCAAGGGTCAGATACAGAAGGCGGCTCTCCTGGACTCGGCACGCATTGTGCGGAGGTTCCTCTCTCTGCAGCCCTAGCCACTGACCGTTTGAGCCTTGCCCCGCGGTCGGTGGTCTCCCGTTTTTATGCATTTTTTACCATATTGTTTTGATGTTATTTATGTTTAAAGTAGATAATATTAGGTTTATAGTAAAAAATGTATTTTAGACGAGTTAACAATTAAATAAAGTGTCATAATAATAATAAGTTTGAGCCTTGCCCCGCGGTCAGTGGTCCACCATTTTTTTTTTGCGCGACTTGCCTGTCGCGCCACTGTCGTTGTCTATCTCTCTCGCACCTTCAGCTGTCTCTCTCGGACTACTAGCATCATACTGCAATACTTTACATGACTTTTTAATTTTAATTCAAGACTTAACAATCGAATTAATGTCTGGCAAATTTATTTTAAGTTTTTCTTATCTTTAAATAACATAATATTAAAATTACAGACATTATAAAATACTTTGAAATTTTTATAAAAAATAAAAATAAAATCGCGTATGGCACATAGCATTGTCAAAAATGTCTGGCAATAAAAAAAGTATGTCAGGTAGACTTATTTAAAAACAAAATAAAGACGTGTGGCACTCGGGGACTGCCGCGGTAAAGCTATTGCATAGCATTTTGTATCAACTTATGCAATTATAATTATTTATTTATTTTATTTATGCAGTATTTCTTTTTCTTTGATATTAATTCAAGTTATACTTTTTGAACGTGGTGATAAGAAAACATTTTTTTTTTCTTTTATTAAATAAAAATACGTCTAGTTGCACGCACACAAACACCGTGTCGAAGACTGCCGAAAAGAAACGACGTTAGACAATGCACGGCTTTCAAGCCACACCTCCGTGCCCGTCGGAGTGGGGAGCGTGAGGTTTTTTTTCGTTACGGAATTTCTGGATTCGGTCCCCGCGCTCAAGGCCCTCGATAGAAGCTATGCAATAGCTTAAAAATAAAAATTACGCCTTCTAAAATGCTTTTAAAATCCAGGATTATTACCTGGACAGGTAGGATGCGCACTAATGAACGCAACCGCTACCGCCAGCCAGATAGCCCAGACTCTAACCGAAAGTGCAAGAAGGACAACATATCACAAAATCAGCTGACCTAAAATTCTTTCTCGAAAACGTTGCTAGCTCCTATACTAAAACAGACGATGTTCTGGCCAAATTCATACAAAAATCCCATAGAAATAAGCAAAAAATATTCAAGCGTTTTACCACTATCACACCTGAAACAGGTGAAAATGTGGTCTAAGATGAAAAATGCTTGAACCACGATTCACTGTGAATTTGAAGACTCCAATATTGTACTGGTAGGTGGTACAGGAAAACAGACACCGGAAGCAAGTTTTTAGTTCTTTGCACTTTCAATTTATACCGTATTTTCAAATTTTGCAACCAATTTACCAATTTTTCTTTTCCTTAACAACTTTTTGAGACTACTGCAATTCTCCGTTCTCAATTGATGCGCTTTTTAACGTACATTTCATTTTTATTAGTCTATTCATGCAGCGCGGAGAGGTTACCTTTGCTGCGCGTGATCTGCTGACTAATGATCATGTTGATGAGAAGGATCTCCTTAATACCACAGGATCCACCCCTACCTAAGGTACATCCAGTCTGTGCAGGAGCAAAAATATTATTTGCAGATGTATGTGCGCGTTAATTTTTAAAGTCAGTGTGGATGGAACTTGTAGATGGCAGACAAGCACGTGATGAATATTTGTTTATTTGATCAAGTGCGTAGAGGAATACCTATGTGATCGCCATCTGTGTTATATTTTCTCCTTGGAGAGGCACTCATAGTTCACTAATAAACGCGACCCATAAGTAAGCATGCAATTCGATTGAAATGCTCGGTGACGTAATTTATCAACATTATTCTTGTTACAGTAATTACTATACTAGAGCAATTTTAATGATTTAATGCGGTTAACTACAAAATGTGTGACTGTATATACGAATAATGTACGTAATAGGTGCCAAAGAAATTATTGTACCTAGATTAAAACCGTGATATGGAATAACAGGGTATCACTGAATGAAGAGCGTTTTAAAACAAAATAATAATAATTACCTGATTAATAAACAGAAAGAAAATGCAAAGATGCGTTCTCACTGACCCTCAATAAACGACTGAACACGAACACGTATTAACAATGTTTTTATTACAATTGATAAGGGAAGGGAAAGGGGCGGATTGAAACCGCTGTGCTGATAACAAAAAGGGTCAAAAAACAAAGGTTTTTTAATTCCCATCGTCAAAACAAACCACTGATGTCCTTATTGCAGTTAAAATAGGACTTTTATCACTTACCACAACAATGAAAGCGAAGGACCCTGACCCCGCCTGGTCGTGGGTTCAAAACCAGTGACTGACAAGCATAAGATAAGAAGATAAATTCTTCAAGCTGGGGGGTCTAAATAATGTCACAGAAGCGCTCGTGGCGTGGCTTACTTCGCTGTTCTTAGCAGATCACCTTGTTTAAGCAACACTCCGTCCGGTCACTAGTTGGATGGGTGACCGTTTAGTGGCATTTAGATCTGAGAGCTTCCGTGCTTCGGAAGGCACGTCGTCCACCATCCGACCATGTCGGAAGCTTCGGGCGGCCTAAAAACTCCCACACTAGAGTTGGCTACTAGCGCATACGAAGAAGAAGGAATAACATAGCATCATTAGACCCAAACTAAGCAGAGCTTGTATTATGGGTACCACAGAACTGATACTTACATGCATTTTTTTGGTAAATACATACACATTATGCCTTAGAAAACACCCGAACCCGAGACAAATATTTGCAAATTATACAAACATTTGTCTCACAGCGGGAATCGAACCCGCAACCTGCGTCACAGAGGCCTTAATCCACTGCGCCACAGTCATCAAATGTCCAATGATATATCGCAACAATAATCACTTCCATGGCAACTTTGAAAGAACGGACAATAATGTTTTTTTATGCCGCAGCCTGCAGACTGACAGGCGGGCAGTTTGAAGCCTTTATACAGCTAGCGGTACGTAAGTCTAGCGGTGACCGAAACGTCTACGCATGGGTCTCTCGCTCTCTCTCGCCTCTAGCTCCCATTATAATACCTTACTTTTGACTTCTGCGCAATAACGGTTAGCGCTAGAATTTAGTGCCGCTACTTGGACTGTGCAGTGCAATAAACTATAAATAAATAAATACCGGGATGCACTACCAACTGCACCACAGAGTCAACTCCTAGCCTTATAGTTTCTTATAATGAAGGAATATTTAAATCACTTTTAAACAAACATTTTAATACGACCAGAGGCCTCGTTAGCTAATGAGAATACTACGGTCGGCACCCGACCTTTATTTGCAAACTTTGATATTTCATCTGTCGAAATTCATAGAACGTCAATTGAAAAACTGTCAAAGTTTGGAAAAACAGGACCGGTGTGCTTATCATTAGGTTACACACACTAACTCAGTTCAGTTGTCTGTTACTGTGAAATACAAAAGAGACTTAAAGGGAATACAATTTATTAATGTTTTGTAAAAGCATAATCAGCTAACAAGTCCAATTTTAGACATTGAGAAGAGCAAGAACAAATATATTATGCGAAAATATTGCATCGAGCTGAGAACAGGGCGCAATGGCGCTCATTTAGGGGAGCCCCATGGCCAGGCAGCAGTGAACTGCTATAGGCTGATGATGATTATGATAATGACGCTAAAATTTTCATAAAGTGAAGTTAAAAAATCGTTTACCTACCTATTGTTGCCGTGCAGCCACGAGGTAGAATTGTAGTTTGGTATCGTACCTTCTGTTTTATTTAAGTAGGTAGTCCAATTATTTATACTGCTGATAAGAAGTCCATTCCTACTTTCTTTTGCACTGTTTCACTTTATCAATTTCACAACCTACGATAGACTCCATAATTCTTAAAACAAACGGCGATTATTCGGCAAAGAGCCCCGACTATTCCGGCTTCTTACTTTGTATGTATTTCTCAATCTCAAACTCAACTTAACGCGTCTTTATTTTTGGTATGATTAAATTTTAATTGAACTTGACTTGCACGCGAATCAGCTGTTTAAACGAAATTGTCGAATACTGCCGAAACCATGATCGACATGGCCAATTAGTCGGCGTATTTACAACTGACTAGTCGGCCAAAGTCATAGTCGGCATATCTCTAATAGTCACCTATCGAATACCGAACCGAGTAAGTACAGTATTCACAACGGATCTATGTCCCTCTTAAAGTTAGGCTCAGTAAATGATTCAACCAATCCTAGTAGTACAATATGACCCAAACATTGGAAAAACTTCGCTTCATGCAGCCAACTTTAGAGAGACATAACGTTGTGTTGTAGGTTACCTACTTACCTTGTTGTGCTGAGTAGGAATCTACCTAATAGTAATTATTAATTAACCTTAATTTCTTTGGATTGTGTTATTAACTGCTACTCAGCTCACCTATGTAACTACTTTTAAATACGAAATACGACAGCACAATAACAGGCACCTCACCTATTCAATTCTGCTGAAAAGCAAATAGGTATGTAGGTATACGTACCTACCAACATGGTAAGATAATGGCAGTTGTTTTCAACATTTATCATGTTTTATTACTTCAAGTAGGCGAGTATAAACCTACTTACATACCGAAGGAAAAGTCGTGCGTACATAGACACTTCAGTTGTGACTACTGTAAACACTATTGGCAGAGGTCACATTGATAAACGATCATGCTGTATTGTGAAACTGAAACATAATCTTGTAGGTTTTAATAACTGTACCTACTAGTTAAAAATCAGGCAAAAAAACTTAACTTCAAGAAAATAGCTGTAGAAAAGTTAATCTTGCCGCCGAATTTCGAAAAAAGAATGCACTAACTTTTTTAAAATTCCAAGAGGCAGGCGTTACTCGTGCGTCAGACCGCGCGGCCGTCAGGTCACTACAGAGGCGGGAGATTCGTTATCAGCAGTTTTATTGTACGGATTAGTTTATCGGTATTTGTATCATAGTTGTTGAACGCGCGATATTTTCTTGCCTACAAGATAACGGCGACATGTTTGTAAATCCATGATTGATTGATTCAAAATTTGTTTTAAATTGAGTATTAACCGAATGATAAAAAGTTTCGAGTATTGACATTATGTACCTATGTAATTTTTTCAGTATCTTTTTTACACCAATAATTTTTTTGTCAATCACAGCTATCAATTAATATTTTCTGTAAAAAAAATACTTTTGCTAATAATCATAATAATAGTATTTATAAGAAGAAGCAGGTTAAAGTATGATCAAGGAATCTGATTTTGCTAGCGTTATTTGTTTATCAAAAAGTCAAAACTCATTTATCCAGTAGGAACTTTGAACTACAGTTCTCTGCCCTGTGTAGCATTTTTTACTATGAACAGGCTAGGTTTTTTTAAATTTTGTTTTTTGACCATTTTTTAGCTGTTTTTTTGGGTTTTTCTTTATATCCCTTTTTTCTAAACCTCCATGATGCCTTGATAACAAACAAATAAAATAGAATTTTCAAATCAATCAAGCCCTTTTTTGAGACACATGCATATTTACAACAGAGCTTATCATTTAGACTCACCTCAATAGTCCTCCATATTTAGGTACATAAGGACTTAAATTATATTTGTACCATAAACTGATTATCTTGAAATTTCGCATATATATTATCTGCGATACAGAAAGGACATAGGGTACCTTCTAATTCTTATTTCTAATTTGAGGTGGGGGGAGAAATTTCTGCACTGACGTCCCACATTGGGGTGTATTGTGCATTGCCCCCCTCATAGGGTACTTTTCATTGAAAGAAGGTTAAGATGGATAGTGAAATAATTTTATCATGAGGGAAGAGGTGGGCGGAAGCTTTTAACACATCACCATCGCAGCCCGACTTTATCCACTGCTGGATATAGGCCTCCCGAAGTTTGTGCCATCCACCACGGTCTTGTGCAAGTCGCATCCATAGAGCATTGTAGATAATTAATAGAGGTTGCCCATTATACCTATTTTTATTAAGCATGTTTTTTTGCTATAATTATTCCCTTGCTCATATTAGTGTAGGATTTTATTAATTTATGAATAACAAATAGCTACAATACTTGTAGTGATGTGTAGATTAGGTAGGTACTTTTTGTGTATGGTGTGCATTAGAGCTATGTCTGTCTATACACCATCTCATCCTCACCTATTCACCCTCACTTACATGCATGCAAACTAATATTATGGTTATATTGGTTGGCTTGGTACATTTTAACTTACCTTAGTGCCTGTCAGAAATTGTTATTGGAAACAGACCACAGACCCAAAGAATTACCTAATATGATAAACAGAACAGCTGGACAATACATAGAACAGAGACCAAATCTTATGAAATAACTCCATCATTATCATCAAGATCGGTCTTGACTGAGTTCTGTAGTCGCAGAGGAGTATAAATACTATATTTTTTGCTAAGAACTTACCCATTGAGACACGCCCTCATTTTTTTCGTCTTGCTCGTACAAATTCAAGGTTTGTTTATACAATTTATAATGATAAGGTGTGTAAAATACAGTATTACACGTCGCAGATTTCATCAGTGGCTTCAGTTTCATACTTTCAAACAGAACAGTATTTAGAGATTCGCAATAACGAATAGCCCATTACGCTTAGCATTCCACCCAGTAAACGCAGAAACTCGTAACTAGAGTCAACGTAAGGCAGTATCTATAGTTGTAAGATAAATGGCATTAATTAGGTCTAGTTTACAGTAGGTAGTACATAAAAGCGAACTTCTGTTTAATTTATTTGCAGTGCAGTGCCGAAAGAAAAATCAAACTATACCAAGTCCAAAACAAAACAAGTATTGCCAACTTAGTCAAACAAAAATAGGTAGACATTCTTTTCATTCATTCTGAACCGAATGTCTACCTGTTTTTGTTCAGGCAGACGGCTTCTGAACTTCAGAAGTCGTCTGCGGTCGTCTCGCTGCGTTGCGTTGCGTCGGTCGTTCGGTCGTCGTCGTTACGTCATTCATTACATTAATATTATTATTTATATAAATATTAACAATTTCCTTTACCATAACTAAATTTCTGACCTTGTAACTAGCCTTTAGGAGTAAGTACCGACTATTATTTTGTTTAATAATATTAAATAATATTTACACTTATTTATGCAAATAAATATCTTGTATCTACTCTTAATTTGGGAACGTTATTACGGGTTTTTAAAAAGCTAACTGAATTACTTAATTAATAAAATAAAACTAGGGTGATTACGTCCACACCGATTTGGAGGCGCTTTAATAATGAATCAGTACATGAGGTTCGGATGCAGCCGGACGACACCCAGACGGCTGCATCAGCATGACACAATTCTAAGAAGCTGCATTCCAATGCAAGCAAAAACAATATTATAAACTTAATCTAAGGGTGAGGGGCGAGGGGTACACATAACTCCTCCATCCCTAAGAGGAAAATTATCGGTTGAATCGATTAGGAGATTTGTGCCGATAATTTTTCTTAAATGGATCTGTTTTAAACAATTTTAGCAAAACACAAAATAAAAACAAGAAAAATCGTAAATTAACTAATCCTATAGTCACATATTCTAAATTTTCACTGAAGCTAAACTTATTTTCATTCAAAACACTTTCAATCACTGCACTATGTTTAAGGGAATACGCCATGTATTTTATTACAATATTAAGCTGACACCGTTCATGTTGAGTGCGCGTGCACCTGATAGGCTCGCGTTCACACGTAGCTGCGGTAAGGCGATTAGAGGAATTGGCTCAACAACGTCCGATTCTATCAAGATACGGTGGCGATTACGAATTCCATTGATCTCCAAATCACAAGGCTCGTCGATAGTCACGAGGAAAATCCCGAAGATAGGCTGCTTACTGACCTCGTTATCGCAATATTTGGTTAACGTAGATTTCAGTCTGCTTAAAATAATCCAAGTGTGAGCTGTGACTCGCTGGACCTTGGCCTTTATAATCAGGACCTGATGCTGCTTACAATGAGTGGGGTTATCGTCTTAGTTCATGAGTTGTTCCATACAGGTGAGCTCATGGTATAAGGCTCATGGTGTTGTCTGTTGAACACAGAATATGGTCGCCAGATGTTAACGGGCGGCACGGTTTTACAATCGGTAAGTATTTCAAACCTTTCGCCAAAAGGTAAGGGTATTTAGGAAAAATAGATAAGGTTTTATTTTCAGATTGATGGAAAATTGGTAAGGGATACATTTTAAAATGGTTATAAGTACATTTCCAAGCTAAACGTGATCTGGTTTTTCTTAACATATGATTTCACACTTAAAGTTAATTTTAACAAGTTCTGTTCGTTAGGCGACTTAACTTAGCTTTTCACATAAGAAATAAATTTTAAATAATAAAAAAGTTCGACTGAATTCACAATACACTGTTATATATAATATAGATACTTTAAGTAGAGTCTAGAAGCTAAAGGCTTAAGTAGAGGCTAGAGTTGTTTCGATTTTACTTAATCTGATAAAATAGTTCTGAAACTACTGGTAAAAACATTGAAAAATCTAACAAATATAAGTACCTATAGAAAAAAATTATTATTCTGATTTGCGGTTAAATCTTTTTAAATTATATCTGATTTATATTTCTAAATTCTGTAATACTTATAACTCATAACTTCTGAACTTACGTTTGTAATTAGTATAACATTGTTCTGGTTAATTTATTCTGTGACACTGATAAAACTCTGAGACATTCCAGAGACCAAGCTTAATTTCTAAGAAATGATGTACTGATCAGGACTCACTTCAGAAGTACCATGTTTGTTTATCAAAATGTTATGCGAGACAAGTGGGCGGTATATTTTTAATTCAATAAATCATGTATGAACTCTGTATGAATTTTTAGGCTTATAAATTTAATGAGAACATGCATTAAGTCCGTTAAGTTAAGTCAGTTTAAGTTAATTAGCTAATTGTTTATAAGTTGTAAAAACACATAATTATAATCATTATAAATTCTATTTTAATAACGTTAACTCTAGTTCATTAGTCAGTTTGTAAGTGCTTTAATCATTTTTGTTTATCGGAAGTTTATGGGAAAGGCATAAACTCATTTCTTTTTTTCTCTTTGAATGGCGATTTAGTTTTCTTTTCTTTAATCTGTATAGGTAAAACGTTCCAGCCAGGTTCACCTATAACTTTTGCTCTGACAAAACTTGGTCTATTTTGTATTTTTTTACCGTCATTAATATTATAATCATCAGTATAAATACGCTTAGCAAAATTTTTATTTTCTTTGCGCATTTGTTTTTCAGTTTCACTTAGTTTTTTTGCTATATTTTTTTCTTTAATCGCTACCATTTTGTCTGTAAAATACTCATTAAAAACCATATTATCATCCTGAACAAAAAGAGTTTTTATTTTTTTAGCTTTTGTGGATTTTAACTTTTCATTTTCTTTAATTGTATTCATCTCATTTTCCAAAAATTCGTTAATTTTAGATATATCATCATTTAATAAAAAAAAATCTGCTCTTACTGGATTCTGAGCTACGTCAATCGAATGAACTACGCTATCTAAAGTATTATCAAGTAATTCATCATCATCAACATCCTCAACTGTCCATGGCTGATTATCATGATCCGAGTTCAAAGTATTAATTGGAATAGACAAGTCTGCTGAAATAGTTTCGTGCAATGTCATTATCTGAGGTACGTCTGTCAGTTGTTCTTGTTTTTGTTCATAATTTTCAGATTCATTTGCGTCGCAATAGTTCCCTACATTATCATTACTTTCATATTCATAATAAAAGCTTTCGTCATAATTAGGTTCGTGTTCATGATCGAACTTCATGTTCGTGGTAAGTTCGTTTAACTTGAAACCTGTTTGTGGTACTTGTGGTTGTGGTCTAAGAGGCGCTGTCCTCATGGAGACATCACTAACTTCCAATTGAGGTTTTTGTTCCTGCGCAGGACGGTACTCGAATTGGGACGGCCTATTATCGAAGTTTGGTTTATAACCAAATTGTGGTTTGTAACCAAATTGTTGGTTCAATTGTGGTTTGTAACCAAATTGTTGGTTCAATTGTGGTCTATAACCAAATTGTTGTGGGGGCTTATAACCAGATTGTTGAGACTGAACGCCATGTCTTTGTTGTGGCTGAAGGCCAAACGGTTGTGGCTGAAGGCCAAACTGTTGCGGCTGTAGGCCAAACTGGAGTCGGTACCCGTATGTGTGTGGGCGGACTCCAGAATTCTGTGCCTGACCTTGCCCTTGATTTTGGGGCACTCTAATTTGCGAATTTTGCGGTACACCAAAGTTAAATTTAGGCGTCACATTGTTGCTAGGCAACATGGGTTTAAACCCAAACGAATTATTTGTCAATGGTCTTAAACTTGAACCTGATATTTGACTATTACCGTGAATACGATTTCTCATATTATACTGCTCTAAGAAGTTGACTTCTTCGAGCACGACACTCAATGCGGCTTCTAAAGTCGCGGGTGCTTTAAGTCGCACTATCCGTACCATGTTTTCCGGAAGGTTGTATAAAAATACATTCAGAGCCGTATTATCGTAAATTATTAATTTTGCCTTTTTCAAATCACTATCCGCGTTCATGTTCACTTTTGAAATCAGTAATGATCGCACACTTTGAATTCGATTACAAAAATCCAAATAACTTTCACCTGATTTAATTTTTAAAGATTCCAACTCTATGTTAATACACGCTTCACTACGCGGGTCTCCAAAATGTTGGATTAGCAGTTCCTTCAGAGCGGACCAAGTCACAATATCCTCTCGTTCTGATAAGAGCGCAGCTGCATTCTCGGAAAGTCTGCTCGTAATGACGTTGAAAACGTACAAGTTCTGATCTTCGTTAATGCTATAATATTTATCGATCACATATTGACATTTACGCAAATATAAATTTAACAGTCTTTTATCACCACTGAACAAAGGAATTAACTGTACAATTTCCTTAGGAATTAATTCAAGAGTTGATTTCGTCATTATTACGGTAGAGCTACGAACGATTCAGAGAAGGCAACTTTCACTTGCACTTACACAATTAAACACACAAAAATTACAAAGTAACACAATAAAACAGCACAATAAAATCACATAAAAGCAAACAATAAAGGAATATAAAAGGAATATTTTTTGTAAAAGTTGTAAAAATTATATTTAAAATATAGTTTATGCTTAAATAAATCAATCAATGATCGATGCTAAGATCAATTAACCTTTACCTAACACTATTCTATTTCTAACATTACAAATCTGAATTGTAAAATTTGTAATATAATATTTTATATAATAAATCAATTAATGATCGATGTTAAGATCAATTAATCGTTACCTAACACTATTCTATAACTTACGATACAAATCTGAATTTTAAAATTTGTACCATCTATCTTTTCCTAACTCTATGGTTATTCGATTCTAAGAATATTGGTTAACCTTCGTAGAATTACATACAAAGATTCCAGACACGTTATATTGAGAGAAGTTTGATCTCAAATATTAACTTTAAGTTAAAGTTTTAATAACCCATGAAAATACTGGAGGATTAGGGAAAGGAATGGCGAAAAGTTTTACTCACCAACCGACCGCTACTCCCATACTCAGCTTTTCTTTACCCGTAAGAGAAATTTATTTGGTTCGGCGGATTTACGTTATTCGTAGATTTTCTTGCAAAAATTTCTGACGGATTTGGACATCAGAAAAACCGCGGAAAACCCGTGAAAATGATGAAAATCCGCGCCGGCTGCGCCACTCTTAATTTGGGAACGTTATTACGGGTTTTTAAAAAGCTAACTGAATTACTTAATTAATAAAATAAAACTAGGGTGATTACGTCCACACCGATTTGGAGGCGCTTTAATAATGAATCAGTACATGAGGTTCGGATGCAGCCGGACGACACCCAGACGGCTGCATCAGCATGACACAATTCTAAGAAGCTGCATTCCAATGCAAGCAAAAACAATATTATAAACTTAATCTAAGGGTGAGGGGCGAGGGGTACACATAACTATCTTGTTTAAGTATCTGTGTATCTCTTGTCGGCGACCCAATAAATAAATAAATAAATCACTTAGGAAAAAATAGAACATAAAGCTTACAAAGTAGCTTGATCTCGATGATCGATCTATCATAATTTATCATTCATATTATATTACTCATATATGTATTAGAAGGACATTCATGATTTCAACCTTTATCGACCCACTGCTGGGCATAGGCCTTCCTTTGATTATGCCACTTGCCTCGATCCTGAGCTATTCTTAACCAGGACGAAGAAGAAGGACATTACATCACATTTATATACCTATATTAGAATAATTTTATAGATAGATAGATAAATTCTTTATTGTACACCAAATTATAAAAATACAATTTGCAGAAACATTACAATTAAAACGAAAAGGTACAATGGGCGGTCTTATCGCTAATAGCGATCTCTTCCAGACAACCTTTGGATGGACAGGATAGCACGAAAAACAAAAGACGGTGGTGTACATACATACGAAAGTAGCTGGATAAATAATATCATACACATACCTAACTTATTACAAAATATACCTTATAAAATATACCTACTACATAAAATATTAATATAATAAATATGAAACTATAGACTACATAATTATAATACATAAACTACATAAATACCTATTTGCAAAATATAACATTAATAGTATCCCTTAGCAATAAAACCTAGCAGTCAAGAGAAAGGAAATGCTTAAATAATTTATCCTTAAAAATGGGCAGGGATTTAGATGATCTTATTGAGAGAGGTAAGGCGTTCCAGAGTCGTATAGCTTGTACGGTAAAAAAGTCGCTGTAAAATTTTGAGCTATGGACAGGTGTACTAAGCTGCAACGTTTCTGAAGAGCGTAAGTTTCGATCGTGTGCCTGGTGCAAGAATTCGAAACGCTCCTTGAGGTAATTGGGTGAAAGAGGATTAAGTAAAATACTATAAAGAAGATGCAGTATGTGAGCATTCCGGCGAAGACGAATAGGGAGCCACTTGAGCCTTGCGCGGAATTCTGAAACATGGTCATACTTGCGTAAGCCAAATATGAACCGAATACAAAGGTTTTGAAGGCGCTCAAGTTTATTTAAGTGGACTTCAGTAAGGTCAGGGTAGCTGGCGTCAGCATAATCTAAAAGAGGGAGTAAAAGAGATTGTGCAAGCGTAACTTTAGTAGTTCGGTTGGCAGAAAGTACAGTAGAACTCCAATTATCCGAACTCCGACTATCCGAATCGCCGATTATCCGAATCACAAAAAATTGTCCAAAAAAAGTCTAAGTGCGCTATTATTCTTCCCCCCGCGAAGCCAGTGTTTGCGCGTCAAGTCTTGACTTGACTTGTCTTAACTTGCCGTTGTGCCTACACTGACTTCCCCCCGCGTGTGTAGGCACAACGGCAAGTTAAGACAAGTTCCGGCGCATTGCAGTCACGGCGCACCTGTCATTGTTTGTTTTGATTAGCCAGTGTGCTATTGACCTTGCTCGAGGACGCTACTCTTTCGCTACGGCTTACTTTTGTTTGTGCGTGTACAATACTGTATTGTTTTTATACCATGGCTTCGAAAAGAAAACATGTTGTGCTATCGTTAGCGGACAAACTGAAAATTATAGAGCAACTCGATAAAGGTGTAACGGGTAAGAAGTTGTCTGAGATTTATGGTGTTGGACAAGCAACAATTTCTGACATTAAAAACAGTAAGTCAACACTTTTAAACTTTGTTTCGGTGCTTGAAAATGAAGATGGAAGTTCCTCCAGGAAAACAATGAAGACAGCCACCAACAAAAATTTGGAAGATGCCGTGTTTAAATGGTTTTTGCAGCAACGTTCTATGGGAAATCCGATTTCAGGTCCAATCCTTTGTGAAAAAGCCAAAATCTTAGCAGAAAAGCTTGGTTATTCATCTTTTAAGGCTAGTAACGGCTGGCTAAGGAATTTTAAATTCAGGCATGGTGTACGCGAGTTAGATTTGGCTGGTGAGAAGCTTTCAGCAGACTCTGCAGTTGCTGAAAATTTTATTGAAAAATTTAAAACTGCATCAGAATCCTATGATCCGGAGTTTGTTTATAATGCCGATGAAACTGGCCTTGTTTGGAAAGCATTACCAAAAACCACTTTGGCTTCTAAAAGGGAATCTACTGCCCCTGGACATAAGGTCAGTAAAGAACGTGTTACAGTGCTTAACTGTGCCAACTCCACTGGAAATCATAAACTGCCACTTCTTTTGATAGGAAAATCAAGAAATCCAAGAGCATTTAAAAACGTAAAAAAACTTCCACTCTTCTACAAAAGTCAACCCAAGGCCTGGATGACTGCAGCTTTGTTTACCGAATGGTATGATGAAGTGTTTATTCCTGAAGTGAAAAAGCACCAAAAATCGGTGGGAAAAGAAGGCAGTAAGGTGCTTTTAATTGTTGTTAACGCACCCACTCATCCTACAGCAGAACTGTTGGAAAGAGAGAATGGGCAGTTTAAAACGACGTTTTTGCCTCCCAATGTTACAAGTTAGCTGCACCCCATGGACCAGTCTGTTATTGAAACAATGAAGCGCCATTACAGAAGGCAACTGCTGAGAAAACTGCTGATCGAAGGTGCTGAAGATGAAGAATTGGCTTTGGCAAATCATAGCAAAATAAATTTAAAGGACTGCTGTTACATGGTAGCGGAAGCTTGGAGTTTGGTTACGGCAGTGACGCTAAGACGTGCGTGGAATAAACTGAAAGGCCTACGGTCTGAGAAGAACAAAAAAAAATAATCTGAAGAAAATGAGAAACAAAAATATGGAGAGGATGATGATGATAAAGATGCGTTGTCACTAGAGGAAATAAGAAAAATGATTGTAAAAATTCCTGGTTGTACAGAAGTAAGTGCTGAAGATGTAGGAGAGTGGATGGCTTGTGACACGTCTGACCCTGGTTTTCAAATTCTCAATGACGATGAAATTGTTGTAAGTGTGAGAGAAGATGTTGAAGTGGAAGTGTAAGAAGAACTTTCTGCTGATGTTGAAGTAGACGCTGGACCATCAGCTAGTGAAGCATTTGCCGGCCTCGAGACTGCTTTGAAGTGGATGGAGCGTCAGCCCGAGTGTGACCACTTGCAACTGCTCACCGTCAAGCGAATGCGTGACCTGGCTGCCCGAAAACGGTTGAAGACCGCAAAACAGCTTACATTGACGGAAATGTTTAAAAAACAATGATTTTTATTTCTAAACTTGTACATAAGTACATTTTATTTATATTTAAAACATGTGAAAATTTCATGTTTCTTTCATTTAATTCAATAAAAAAATAGTGCAATATCAAAACGTAGCTTTTATTCTCTCCAATGGCAATTTTTTTTTTTTAAATCCGATTATCCGAATATTTGATTATCCGAATGGGTCCCGGTCATCATTAATTATCTAACGAGTCTTTTTAAATCATGCATTAACGGATAAGTGTGTAGTTTGGGTATAATTAAAAGAGAATAGAACAGAAAAGTCATTGTAGATATTTTTTTACACCTATATTATACTATATATATATATATAAAAAATAAAAAAAATAACAAAATATCAATATTAGAATAATTTTATACAATGTAAGCTATCATTAACTATCTAACGAGTCTTTTTAAATCATGGATTCACGGATAAGTGTGTAGTTTGGGTATGCAGAAAAGTCATTATGTAGATATTTTTTGTACATAGTATATACCTAATATTTTTTCGTTAGATATTATTCGATGTCACTAAATGTGTCGACTGAAATTAATTTGGCAACCCTGCAACTAACTTCTATGTTTAAAGTAAACAAACATACGTCATCTGTCAGAGTTGAAAAACATGTAATGTCAGTGAATTGACAAAGACAACGACATACATACAATTTTTTTTTTATGACAAGATTTCTGGATGAAATATAAAAAGTTGCCATATGATTATTATTTCCCAAATAGATGCATTCTTGGAACAAATATGTTTTAGAGCTACACCCGCAGTTTACCATAATAAAGGTCGCGTCATGTAAAAAGAACGCTGAGGGGAAGCTGTGAAGTAGGCGATTTATCAGTATTTACCGATGCGTAAACTCTGCTTCTTCCAGCGTTCTTTTTACGTGAAACGTAGTATAATAGGTGGTAATAGAAAGCCCGTAGAAATCATTAGTTACATGAAATCGTACCAACTACCAGGTGATTATTTTGATCAAAGCCATGATGATTTTACAAAACTGGTTAAAAACATACTGTCAAAGCATTATTAACCATGAACGAAATGATGGATTTGCCAAAATGAAGTCAAAATATCATTTGAAAATATATAACATTTCACTGTTCTTACCATCACTATAAAAGCTAGATATGTACTACATAATCAATCAAATATTTTATCTAATTTATGCATTGATATAATACTGTTATTTATCGCAATGAATTTATGTATAAGTTGGTAGGTACCGTACTGTGCGTCAGACGCACTGCGTCTGTGCCTATTGAAATAGTCAAGAAACTAATTTAAAAAATATAAATAGTGGAAATATTTAATTAAATAATTTGTGATATTCTTTAAGTGTATTAATAATTCAATTTTAAGTCCCCCTTCTAATCCTCATAATATTACTGATAATAATAGTTGGGTAAAAGTTCTTTGTCCTATGCAGTCAGGTGGTTTTAACGTTGACAACACTGATAATCTATCTCTTTCGCTCCCGTTCGGTTCTCAAGGTAGCTGAACATATGAATTTTCACGATATTTTTCAAGTATTTCCCGAATTTTTAAGATAAATATTGTAATCTACCAATAAATAAATATCTGCACCATCCATTGTTACCGTTTCCCATTACTTTACGGTAAAGATCTCTCGGATAAATTGTGATGACAAATCCGATACCCCAGTGTTCAACGTTGTTTTGGTTATTTGGAGTGCTAATAAAGTGGTACTTCATGGGTTCTTCGCCAAAACCCTTTGTATTTGTGATACCCTGGAGCCTGACTAGTGGTTTTATGTGAAAACTTGTATTTGTTATGATGTGAGGCGGTCTAAGTTTTATAACCTCTAAGCGATGTGTTGGTGTAAAAGTTGGTGCTTCGACTTTGCAGATGAGTACGAAGATTATCAAGGCTAGCGCCGCTGAGCCCGATGTGTTCGAGACTTCGATCTCGCAGGCCCTGGTCGAGTTGGAGACAAACTCGGACCTGAAGGCTCAACTGAGGGAGCTATACATTACTAAAGCTAAGGAAATCGAACTCCACAACAAAAAGGTATGGGAAAACTGAATAGTTTTTACTAATGAAGCTTTTTTCTACCATAGATTTGTGTTGTGTATGAAGAACGGAGTAAACATGTATGCTATTTGACTGGCATCAGCTCAGTGTGTTGGTACCTCTAGCTAGTGGCTCTGCCTTTTGAGCTGCAAGTAGGAGGTTCGATTCTCATTTTCATGAGTATCTATGTATGTTTTTATACTATGTCCATTGTACAGGCTCTGCCTAGTTTGGGATCAATTGACCATGTGTGAGAATGAGAAGTTCCATAAATTATATTACCTATAGTACTTGCTATTGGTGAAGTGGGCGAAGGTCGCCTGAGACGCAGAAGGTTGCGGGTTCGATTCCCGCCGTGGGACAAATGTTTGCATGTTCTGCAGATATTTGTCTCGGGTCTGGGTGTTTCTATGTATGATATGTATGTATTTACAAAAAAAAATTATATGTGTAGTATATCAATCATGTGGTTCCCATAATACAAGCTCTGCTTAGTTTGGGGCTACATGATGCTGTGTGATTACGTCCCGCATTATTTATTTATTTATTTTAACTCGTAACTAGGTTTATCGCTTTAACTAAAAATTCGTCATTAGTTTTCACACAATACATAGATAGGTATTATGTATGCAGTAAGATTTAATCTGCAATAACAACTTTTCATCATCCGCAGCCCGATTTCACCCACCGCAGGGTATAGGCCTCCCTTCCCTCTTGTCACTTGCGATGATTCTGTGCGAGTTTGGTCCACATAATATATCAGTAGTAAATAAAGTAGGCAGCTATTAAAAATTCCTCTGATTATGGTTTCTGTTTTGGTCTTTCTTCATAATTAGTTCCATTGCTGAACTGCTGTGCCCATTGCTTCCGTGCTTGGGAAAGTATATTATGATGTTGGCTCTGGCTTTGACAGCTGTTGAACCAAGTCTAGCATAAAAACTTCAATAGCATATGAATACTTCGATTTACTACAGCTGTGCTAATTTTATCATCATCATCGGCCTATAGCAGTCCACTGCTGGATATAGACCTCCTAATGAGCGCCATTGCGCCGTGGACTGATCTCGACAATCCAGCTTCTACTGGCAGCCTTTCGCATGTTGTCACTCCACCTGGCCGGAGGGCATCCTACACTGTGTTTGCTCAGCTGCAGTCCCCACTCCAGAACTAGTTCACCCCAACAGTTTTGGGTCTTCGGCAGATATGGGTAGTCCGCTGAAACTTCAGCTTGCTAGTCTACAAATTTAGTTCCATGTTGGATAGTCTTGTTGCGGATTCTATCCTTCAGAGGCAAATTTTATTATTTTTATAAATAAAGTAATTAGAATTTTATATTACATCATAGGTTATGCATGTATAGAGTATACCCTAAGTACTCACCGGCAGGGAGTGCCTTCAAACCAAAACAACAATGCTGCATTATGGCAGAAATAGGCATTGTTGTCATCCTTTACAAAGAGCTTTACTACTACTATGTGTACTACTGATGGCCGCAGTGCAGTAAGTGAAGGCCCACCTGCACTGAAGGCACCTGAAGGTTGCATGTTCGATACCCGCCACAAGACAAATGTTTGTATAATTAGCAAATTTCTGTTTTCTCGGGTCATGACCTGATACCCAAAATACCCAGGTGTTTTTTGTATATAATATGTATATGTATGTAAAAATAATATATAAATTATATATCTGGTATATTAGTAAAGTACTTCCCATAATACAAGGCTGCTTAGTTTAGGGCTATATGATGCTGTGGGATGCCAGCATTAAATTACATACTTTAGTTTCCTCATATCTCTTTTCCCATTCCCCATTCACACACTAAAATCATGCTTAAATATTTTCAGTCAATAATCATCTACGTGCCAATGCCCAAGCTGAAGCAGTTCCAGAAGATTCAGATCAGATTGGTCCGTGAGCTGGAGAAGAAGTTCAGCGGCAAGCATGTTGTGTTTGTTGGTGACCGCAAGATTCTTCCCAAACCGAGCCACAAGACCCGTGTAGCTAACAAACAGAAGAGGCCACGATCCAGGTATGATCTTAAAATTAATAAAAATAAAATGATGTTTTATTTCAGGCAATATGCACATACTAAAATATGATTACAGAGGCCCATAGTTATAAATACCTTATAGACTATACATATTTTATATACTAAAAAACTACTTATTAACCTAGGGGATCTTAATCTTAATCCAATTTCTTAAAGAGGTTTTGGCTAAAAAATTGGCCCCGCCATCTTTGTTTAATTCCAAGCTGCTATATTTTAAAGCGTTTTAGACGTGTCTAAGTTTTGTTCAATAGATTTTTTTTATGTATTTCTAGGATCTTAAAAGCAGCTGACGTTGATTGTGTAGAAAGTTATGACTCCAACATAACTCAACACACCCCAACACAATAATGTAATTCTGGCTCTATTGTCACTGTCGGATTTTACTCTGAAACGTTACTAACATCGGACTACACAGTCGGATTATTTCATAGCCAAATTACAATACGCGTCATGTAAAAAGAACGCTGCAAGATTAGGCACGGGTAAATACCGATAAATCGCCTAAAGCGCAGCTTACCGCCAACGTTCTTTTTACATGTCGCGACCTATATATTTAGCTGACCAGGCAAGGTTACAAACAGCTGACTGGCAGCAGAATTGGGTCCCTGCAAAAAGCTGTGCCCAAACAGGATGCCCAGTGTGAGGATTATGGGCATGTTATTAGGGGAGGCCTGACCAGCAGTGGACTACCATAGTCTGGTATTCTTGTTGTTGATGCAATCTACAGTCTCTATGATTTATGGCTTTACTAACAGCCTTATATAAGTCCACTGATAAAAATAGGCCTCCCTTGAAGGGGGATATGCCCACAATCCCCACGCTGCGCATACGTTTTGGGGATCTCAGGGCACAGCTTCTCGCACCGCCCAACTTTGCTGTCTGTCGGTGGTCAGGAAAATTTGCTTTGCTGGAGTTAGCTATGCTATGTGCAGGGTGCACCATGGACAGGTTCGATAGGCTTGAGTTCCAAAAGATGGCGGTTGGAACCCCTTACCAATCAAATTAGCAGTATTTTATTTATTTTTTCAGGACACTAACGTCAGTGTACGACGCTATCCTCGAAGACCTGGTCTTCCCTGCCGAGATTGTTGGCAAGCGCATCCGAGTAAAGCTGGATGGCTCACAACTCATCAAAGTTCATTTAGACAAGAACCAACAGACAACTATTGAGCACAAGGTATGGACTTCACCATCGATACATTAATCCAGCTAGTACTGGCTCCCGCTGCGGCTCCACTCGCGTGGTATCGGGTTATAAAGTAACTTTGTGTTATTCCAGGTCATAAACTATGTATATTCTCAAATATCACGTTATTTTTTTCACGAGAACCATAGTAAAATTTCGAGAAAACTGGGTTAAATAAGTAAAAAAATCCACTAAGACTAAATCATCATTTGCCAGAAGAAGTTGTTACTGCTTCCACTATAAACTCGTTCAAGAATAAGCTGGATAGCTGGTTACAAACTCACGAACGGTTACTAAATGAATTAAATCAGTGATAAAAAGTTATACAATTTTAAACATTTCAACACAGCGAAAGCTGCTCGTCTTTATACGAATAAATAATAAAAATACACATTTTGAAAAATCTCACGTGATTAATCTCACTTATCCATTGCTGGGGCGATGCTTCGAAACGCTCGATGGTTTTCTCTTGTGGTTGGAACAAGCCTGTGGTTGAAACTTTGAATATACATAGTTTATGATCTAAATCAGTGATTCCCAAAGTGGTCCAGGTGGACCTCCAGGGGTCCACTGGAAACTTGACGGGGATCTACGTTCGCGTGAAAAATAATGGAGTTCAGAAGTTGTAAGTGGGGGTCCACGAAAATGTACCTATTTGGTTTCGATACCAAGAAGTATACGAACTTTCTTCTTCTTTTTAACCGACTTCAAAAAGGAGGTTCTCAATTCGTTAGAACCTTTTTGGTCCAGGTGGACCTCCAGGGGTCCACGGGAAACTTGACGGGGGTCTACGTTCGCGTGAAAAATAATGGGGTTCAGAAGTTGTAAGTGGGGGTCCACGAAAAATGTACCTATTTGGTTTCGATACCAAGAAGTAGAATTCAAAAAGGAGGTTCTCAATTCGTTGGAACCTTTTTTTTAAACTTTTTTAAGTATGTTCATCAATAACTCTGATTTTCAAAATTCTTTTTTTGTTTAAAAGAGCATACTTCACAGGTAATTTAATTTTTTTTCCTGAGGGATTGGTACTTTTCCCGGAATACTCAAAAAACCTCATCCTCACTTGTAATTTTCGCCCTATGATCACCAATATCTCTGGTCAATTGTGAATCGATTTTCAAAATTCTTTAGGGCAAGAAGTAAGAAGAGATTCATTTGAAGTCGGTTTTTTTTAAAAAAAGTCCTACTTGTTACCACTCCGATTTTAGTGTTGGAACTAAGCCGGAACGCGATTTTCCATCGTTAATACTAGTCTTCACATTTTTGACGAGTTATGGGAATATGGTAGAAATGAAGCAGCAGGGGGGCCAGCGAAACCAATAACATTTTGAAAGTGGTCTATGAGAAAGAAACGAGTTTGGGAACCTCTGATCTAAATTAACCTCATAGGTTACTTTTTATCCGAGTACCACGCAAGCGAAGCCGCGTTCGGAAGCTAGCATTACATCATACAATTTTGCCTATGAGTTTATTGAGGTGCGTGAGTGAACATTGTTTGTACGAGCCACCCGCGACCCGCCCTCGTGTGCCGCGTGCGTGTGGCGTGCCCGACTACTGCTAAAAACATGTATGATACGATAGGTTGCCGCTCGCAAGCTTGCGTGCAAACACGAATGACAATAAAAAGGCCCTTGAGTCTGTATTTGTGTGCAAACCAGTGGCAACGCCGCGTTTTGCTCGTGAAAAAACTAAAAGATATTTGTGGAATATTGATAGGAAACAAACCAGCGACAGCAGTTCTGAAACAAATTCCCACGCATTTCCCTTCAATTGGGTAGTAGGCTTATTTTTCTGAGGTTTCAACATCAAGATATCGGGAATGCTATCAGAACTCTATGGCGCAGTGGGCGAAAGTCCGCCTGAGACGCAGAAGGTTGCGGGTTCGATTCCCGCTGCGGGACAAATGTTTGTATGTTCTGTAGATATTTGTCTCGGGTCTGGGTGTTTTCTATGTATGATATGTATGTATTTACAAAAAAAAAAACATGTGGTTCCCATAATACAAGCTCTGCTTAGTTTGGGGCTACATAATGCTGTGTGATTACGTCCCGAATTATTTATTTATAACTACTTTTTCTTTGTCCACAGGTCGACACCTTCCAGTCTGTATACAAGAAGCTGACGGGTCGCGAAGTCACCTTCGAGTTCCCTGAACCTTACTTGTAAACTTAGGTCTATGTTCGCAATAAAACTAAAAACCTAGAACTTCTTTCATTTACCAATAACAAATAATATAACATTGAATATGAGGCCCTATTTATAGTATCTATAGTTTTAGTAATCGGCCCTAATTAGGATTTTTCCTGGTTCGTGGTACAGTCAGCATCAAAAGTAGATGATGAGTTTCAGAATGTCAATACAGCTGATATAAATTTGCGTCAGAATTAGATAGCACTAAAGTGTTCCATAAATAGGTGATTGAAAAATATGCCAACAATAAGCTGATGACACTAACCACCACATGCACCTGATGACTTTAAGGTTCAAAAGTATCTGATGTAAAATAGTTTTATAAATATACTAGCTGAACCCCGCGGCTTCGCCCGCGTGAAAATGTATGTGTCAAAATGTGTTTCATTATTTAAATAAAGGTTTATTTTTACCACGTTTTGCGCGGAATCAAAAGTACTAACATATTATTAATGCATTACCTAGCATACCGAAAACGTTCCGTTCTCGTTCCCACTCATACTCCCTTTTTCTTTCCCGTTCCCACTCCTGTTCACGTTGATCACCAATTCAACTTCCGGTTAAATATGATAAATTTTAATAAACTTACCTAACTTGAGAAATGATTGGTTCCCCATACAAACTTTCATCCCCAATCATACCCTGTTCAAGTTTTATTTTCTTAATGTACTTTTTAGGAATCAATTTTAATCAAAGTTCATTAATAAAAATTGATTACCTTTAACCGCCTTAGGGGTTGAAGTGTGGAAAATCCTGAAACAGGTCATTTATTTCTAGGGGAGAGATTCTGTGCAATATTTCAAGTCGATGGGTAAAAACTTTTTTTTTTCGCCATACAAACTTTGCCACCCCGTTTACAACTTTAGAGAAAAAAAAATCAAAATTAGATAAGCCTTTGTATTATTCACTAAGCTAAACTAACAAACATTCACACAAACTTTTGTTCCCCGTACAAACTTTGCCACTCCCGTTAATCGTCTTAGGGATTGAATTTCGAAAATCCTGAAACATTTATTTTTAGTAGACAGTCTCTGTGCAAAATTTCAAGTTGATTGGTACAGATTTTTTTTGTTCCCCATACAAACTTTGCCACCCCCGTTCACCACTTTTGAGGTTGTTTTTTAAATTTTTTTAGCTTATTTGTTTTTCTGGTACCGAAACTATCAACGTGCCAAATTTCATCAAAATTTGTTTAGTGGTTACGGAGATACGTGGTAACAAACATTCACACAGACTTTCGCATTTATAATATTAAATAATAATAATAATAAAGTGTGATGTGATGTGATATTAGGATAGGATAGGATTAAGATTATTAGGATTTGGAATTAGAATGAATATATTACTTTTCAATATTTTGGAAATAAAGACAGGTTCAAAAATATCTGACTATCTATAATAGCAAAAATAACTGATTATGTATTTTAACTGGCCTCTTAGCTCAGTTGATAGTTATTCTTATTTAAAAAAAATAAAAATAAAAATAAGCATAAAAATAAAAATAAAAAAGAAATTAAGAATTACTATCAACTGAGCTAAAAGGCAGTTAAAATAGATAATCAGTTATTTTTGCTATGATAGATAGTCAGTTATTTTTGAACCTATATCTTTATTGCCAAAATATTGCAAAGTAACATAATTCATATATTTATAAAACTATTTTACATCAGATACTTTTGAACCTTAAAGTCATCAGGTACATGTGGTGGTTCGTGTCATCAGCTTATTGTTGGCATATTTTTCAATCACCTATTTATGGAACACTTTCGTGCTATCTAATTCTGACGCAAATTTCTATCAGCTGTATTGACATTCTGAAACTCATCATCTACTTTTGATGCTGACTGTACCAGGAACTATGAGTACAAAATGGTACTACATAACACCCAAACCCAGAGAGGTTGTGGGTACCAGGAACTATGAGTACAACATGGCGTTCATTGTTAACGAAACCCCCGAAACTACACCCCGGGGTATCGTTGACAAATAGCGTTTGTTAACGACACCACCGTAATGTTGGGATACCATATAGTTTAAGAATATTATATCGCAATGTCGGTACACAAACTCTTGAAACGGCTGATGAGGCAAGCCACGAACTTGACAACGTACCGATATTATATTAAATTATACGATATTAAAGAGAAGACAGATTATGTTTGAAATAATAAGACTTATTGAGCATTGTTCAAGTTAAATAAAAAATTGTCTTCAAGTTCTTTTTATTTTATTTAATATTTTGGTATATGAATATACCAAATTATATTTGGTATATATATAGGGCAACAACACTATTCATTAGTGGTGTCGTTAACAATGAACGCAACATGGTGCCACAACACCCAGACCCAGAGGGATAGTGGGTACCAGGACCTGTGAGTACAACATGGTACCACAGTCCACTGCTGGGTCCAAGGTCCAGCGTGCTCCATCTTAGACCACATCTTTACCTGTCTCAGGTGTGAAAAAGAGGCATAATGCCAATAATCCTCACGGGCTTGCTGGTTATCTGCTGGATATAGCCCTCTGCTAAAACTTAAGTGGGATATGCCCATTATCCCCGCACTCGGGGGTTGATTTGCGGATCACAGGGCATAGCTTCTTGCACCGTCGATGCTGCTGCCAATCAGCGGCAGCAGTGCCGATATTAGGCTGTGCTATGACGCAGGCGCCCACCAGAGCCTCGTTTGTTTGTTAGTTTGTATCCGGATAGTGGTTTTGTCGGTTACCCGGCAACTACTAGGCGACAAGCATTAGCTAATAACGAATTTCGCTCGTCTTTTTCATGTTTAGCTTGACTATTACTTTTCAGAAGCAATTTACGTACGTCTACGGAAAAATTCGTAGTGGTCTCGACGTCACCCAACGCTGCAATAATCTCCATTGAGAAATTAATACTACGTTTATTAATCTCTTGTTAATCTCCAACATAAGACTTGAATAGTTGCTAAAAGTTAGTGTCCGATGTATTCAATAGATGGCGCTGCTAATTCCTGCACGTTTCTGCATCGCGGTATCGGTGCGTTTTGATTTAACTTTACTACAACGAAACATTTGTTTTGAACATAATCTATAGCTTTCTCTGTCTAGAGTTTAGACGGAAAATTTTTTGAAAGATGGTATATTTATTAGAATATCATCTCGGCTAGAGAATAGAATAGAGGTATTTACTTTACATTGGGGAGCACTTTGCCCAATTAATTAACTTAAATTTAAAAATAAGCTCTATTCATGTTTAATATTATTCTATTTAGCTATTATTATTAATCAGTTGCTTTATAGTGAGTGTAACTCTACAATGTATTGATATTTAAGCTGTTGGCGTTCCTATTAAATAAATAAATGGAAATAGAAACATTTATTTGAATAAATATATATTAGATCTTAAATAGGTATTTAAGATCAAGGTAATACTTATGTATGAATGTAGTAAAGTAATAATAAACAATAGTTATAGTAAAGTAATAACAACAACAATTTTTGAAAGATTGTAGGTAACATCTCGTCAAATAGGTATTATAAGATCAAGTTAAGGCTGAGCGCACACCATACTCAAGACAGTCTTATGACAGACTACCGCATTACAAATAGTATGAAGACGCGCACACTGCGACAAAGACGTCTCATAGTCAAAGACGTCTACAAGACAGCACTAAACGTAGTATTAATTTCTCTAAGGACAGCACGACTACAAGACTGTCGGTTCAGTGTTGCCGGCAGTCAAACAGAAAAAGATCTGAACCTCAGGTTAAAATAGTCCGAAATGCGACAAAATATCCGTTCTGTTATTTCACTAGGTAGGTACCTATTAAAAAGAAACCTCCAAAAATCTTAATTTCTCTTTATTGCTTCATCATCAGTCTCTGATCTCTATATTTTCTATATAAAATACAAGCTTTTGCGAGCGGCTTCGCTCGCATTAAGTTATTTTCCTATCCCTCGCGGGAACAATACTTTTTGGTAAGGCCTTTGTCATTTTACCCCTGACAACGTGTATGCAAAATTTTATGATGATCGATTGAGTAGCTATGGCATGAAATTAAAACAAAGAAGCTTATTTTTCCATTAAAAAAATTAGTTAGGATAGTATTTAGTGTGTCCGCTCACGACCGACAATCAACACTTCAACATTTCAATACTTTCACACTTCAACATTTCAACGCTATAACACAACACTTTCACGTACGTTTAAGTCATACTTATCTGAAGCTCATACAAACATATGTCCCGTGGCGGGAATCGAACCTGGAACCTTATACCTACGTCTAAGTCATACTTATCTGAAGCTCATACAAATCTGTAGCGTAGACGTCACCTGTTGGGGTCACGAACTCTAGCCACCCACACATTGTCACCTAGTTTCTGTAGTTAAAGACAAAGCGTTCCGCGAAAGTTTATGGAGGTAGGTAGATAACTACCTTACTTACTTACTTACTAATGTGCTACTTACTCTAATTACCACCTATGCAGGTCCCCTAGTTGGATTAATAGGAAAGTGATGTGATTTAACTTCGTAACGTAATTTGTACCTACTTACTTCTTTCAAGCCACATAGTACGAGCAGGTGTAGGTGTACCTAACATATTATTTAGACCAGAGTTTGGATCTTTTTCTGTTTGACTGCCGGCAACACTGAAGACAGTCGTGTCTCAGTGAGAAAGACTTGTCGCACAAAGTCAAGTTTGTCTTAAGATTGTCTTGTCTTGGTCTGCGTTATGAATGTAGTAAAGTAATAATAAACAATAGTTCAACAACAATTTTTGAAAGATGGTAGCATATTATCATCTCGTCAATTATAAATAGGTAATTAAGTTAAGGTAATACTTGTTTTTTTTTATAAGTAAATAAATAATGCGGGCCGTAAACACCAGCATCATGTAGCCCCAAACTAACAAGCAGAGCTTGTATTATGGGAACCACATGATTTTATTTTATATAGATATGTTTTTGTAAATACATACATATCATACATAGAAAACACCCAGACCAGAAACAAATATCTGCAGAACATGCAAACATTTGTCCTGCAGCGGGAATCGAACCCGCGACCTTCTGCGTCTAAGGCGGACCATCGCCCACTGCGCCACAGAGGCCGTCAATGTTATGAGTTATGAATGTAGTAAAGTTAATAAACAAGTTATTATTTCCTTTTAGCTATTACATTTGCACTATCGTCATTTATAATTTAATTACTTAGGTACACACCCCAAATATGTACCTAAATCCTCAGGTATGTTAGACTGTTGTGCTTAATTTTATAAAAAAAATATATAATCCAAAGTAACGTAAATCAAAGAAATGCATTTAGACCACACGGCTGTCTGACTAAGCAGTCAAGCACTCAAGCCTAAGACCGACTTAGTTGCTTACTCTTATTAAACTACCGTAAGTGACAGTCTTAATAAGACAGACAGCAGACTGAATACCGCGTGGTCTATTGAACCTTTTATTTCTATAGGTAGGTAAGTACCTACGTAAACCATCGTTCAAATAGCATTTTCAATTCAATTTTGCCTATGATTTTTGAGGTCCGTGAGTGACGTCTCTGTAGGTACTTATTTTTGTGCAAATCGGATTTTTTTAGGTCCGTTAGTGACGTCACTGTACTAATTTATGTGCTAATCAATGGCTGCACCTCGTTTTGAGCGTGAAAAACTAAATCAAATCTGTGGAATGTGTGGGTGAGTGAGAGGAGGAAACAAACTAGCGACTGCTGTTCTGATACTTTTAAAGGCCCACTTACACGACTCTGCCACCACCATACTAAATAAAATATCTTTCAAATATAATTTTTCGTGTCGTGGCCTTGCGATATAGCTTATATTGACAACATAAATTAGCAGCTCGATGTCCGCAAGCTTCCCACCATCAGACTGCTCGGTAGTTGACGCCTCGCTGGCCACACGTTATAGATTGGTTGTAGACGAGCGGTCAGCCCGGTGCCCGCGTGCTGACTGGTAGAAGTCGCTAAACGTAGTATATTCATTTCTCTATGGCAGTCGCCACGCCCCGGTCGGTGGACGGTGTGCGCGGGTCGGAGCGTGGACAGCTGAGTGCCGGCTAGCTGTCGCCGCGTGGACTGCTGGGTGACTACAAGCTGTCGCCGCGTGGAATGCGAGCTGTCGCCTTAGTTTAGGGCGGTGCTGGGTGGGAGCGGTGTTGAAGAATAGTCGTGTATGTGCTATGTGGGCAATGACCTTTACAACGCTTTTAACTCATTGCATTTCTATTGGGGGGTAGGCTTACTTTTTTGTGGTTTCAACATCAAGATTGCAGGAATATGTTATTCATGTATATAAAAATGTAAAAATTGTTTTTTTATGGTGCCCATGAAAAGGTACTTAAAAGAAGTAGGTAAGTAGTAGTACCACCAGTTCATAACGATAATATATAGAAATATTTGATCATTTGTTTATAGCAATACCATGGCGATACTAATGCGGGAAAGGGCCTCATATTTCGAATTACAAATCAACTATATATTACGAATCAACGAACCTGCAAGTGTAGGACGACATTCGAAAATAAATGTTAATTTTATTATTTTAATTTGACCACATTCGCTTTCCACTATTTTTCAAGCAATCAATGCACGTGAACTCCTAAGAACGAGGATTTGCGCGCATGTGAGTGAGCGAGGCAACACTAGAAAGAATAAGCTAGACGACTGAAAAATTCTTATTAGTCCGTTATTTACATATCCAAAAAATATTGGACACGTATTTTTTCTTTTGTCAATTAAACAAAAAATAACAAAGATATAGTGCGTTAAAGTTCCGCGCGACGTCACGATAAAGTACATTTTTTACCTAGGCGTGAAGTCACGAGCCCCCACTCCCGAAATTTCACGTTCTTTATCTCCGTCAATTTCTATAGATTCGATAAATAAAAAAATACGTGTCCAGTATTTTTTGTTGATCTAACTGACGCACTAATTGGAATGATTATTTTTTGACCCAGTCGTCATGCCTATTGTAGGCGATTGAAACTACAATACTATAGTATAGCTTAATTTTATTTTTCTATTATTCTTAATTATTATGTTGATCAAATTGATAAGAATTCAAGATTATATAATTGAATCTTATGGCTATTGTGATGAGACCAAAAACCTTAAATCTATGGTTAATTCATGATTATGATTTATTACTATTTAGGTATTATCCCAGACGATTTAATAAGATTTTGCATTGAAAAGTATAAATAAAAATGCAGGTAACAGTCCATTAAAATTAATTAAAAACTAATAATATACAGAAACCCGCAAAATACCCACTAATAATAAATTAAACGAATCATAAAATTTTAACTAAATACCTAATAATAATTATTAAAAGACTAGCCCAGAAGAAAGTGGTACACTGGTGTTCACTTGAAATAACATGAGTGATGCTTAGTTCTAAAGGGGCGGCTACCTAATCGGGCGTCGGCGAATGTTCACGTTTTTAACTACTTCACTCAGCATACGCTAGCTATCACCCCAAAGCGAGATAGTGTAGCGGCCCTATGAAGAACTAAAACTATTCACTACAATATATTTTTTGTTTATTCCCAATATTATAACAAAAAAATCACAAATGCATTAATATTATTAGAACTACTGATTTTATGTACTATGAAAACTACGTGAATATAATTTTAGCACAAAATTGGCATATTATAGTTAGGTCAAATAAAAGCCTCTGTGTGGCTTTTATTTGACCTTGCTAATTACGTATTAAGTCTACACTATTGATAAACATAGAAAATGGCCTAAAAATTAATTTATCACATAAAATTACCGAGTCCAAAATTCCCTGTAAATTTTGGTTACCAAGATCCCTTGGAACTTAAATATTTATCAACACACCGGTACCCAAACCGAACCATTCGTTTTCCTTTCCGTGAAGAGTCTTCAAAAATCTAAATGAAGAACCCCCCCAACCCCCTATTCCTGTCAATCAAGAACCCCCCACCCCTTATTCTTGTCAATCGAGAACCACCAACCCCCTATTTCTGTCAATCATGGCTCCCCCAACCCTCTATCCCTGTCAATCTTTTAATGCATGTCTTTACATGAAGCAATATTTTTCTAAAATTGTCAATTCTACTTACATAAACTTAGACCCATATTCTGGAAACGGAAACATTACTTGAACATAACATTGTGTCAGACTTTCATATTGGATGAAGTCTGTGCAGGACAAGGGAACGACATTGACGCTACAAATAGAAAAATTCCCCTAAGGGGATTTTAACATTAACCAGTGTAATATCTAGCTCCCTAGATCTACTCCAACAAAGAGCAATGCTCGGTCTGATTATCCGGGTTTTCTTTCTTTGCTGCTTCTTGCTGTGGGGCTGCCTTCGCGACGTCAGTCGGCACTACGATTTTGATGTAGTTAGCTGGAATGAGACCAGAGGTGACCCCGTCGGCTGATGCCACCAACCATCCTGAGTTCCACAAGTTTCCTTGAAGCATCTGCGAAATATTTAAAATCATTACATCAAACTTCATACTTATCTCTTGAGTCTCTAGCGTTAGGCTAAAGCATTTGGAATTCAGAATCACAGGTAACCATAGTAACTATTACAAAACTCATATCTTTTCAAGAACTCTACTGCTTCCAACAAAGAACTCTACTACTACTTCTATAACCATTCAAGAAACTTGATGTGGAGGAAATAAAAGACGGGGTAAAAAAAAGTGAACAAACGTATTACTAGACAGGGTATTTTCATACAATTATGCCAATGAGATTTTTGACGATCGTGAATGAGAATTGTTTACAGTCTCTCTATGTGTGTGATTGTGTGAACCAATGGTAGCGCCGCGTTTTGTGCGTCGATAGACTAAAACATAGATTTGTGGAATGTATAAGGGAGGGGGGAGGAGGTGAGGGAGAGGAAGAAACAAACTGGCGAGAGCGGTTCTGATACAAATTGTCAAGCATTGCCCTTCTATTGGATAGTCTTTCTTGTAGGTTTACTTTTCTGTAGTAAAAACCATAGGATCGGCGTAGGTGCTATAAAGACAAGACAAGCATCCACTGCATTTCCCTTTGGAGTGGTTCCACTGTGGACTACCTAAAGCTAATTTAAAAATATAACACCCACCTGGGGCGCCACCTTCAGCACTTGGTTCTGCCTGAAGCTAAGCTCCTGGGGCGATCTGCCTTCGAAAGACTGCTGAGCCACAGCCTTTAAAGGATTCTTCCACGTCTTAGGGTCGTTTACTGGAAGGAAATACATAAGCAATGAAATATTAATAAATTATTTGGAAATATACATATTAATACAAACAAAAACAGAGACGGTGCACAAGAAGGATAGGTTGTCCTAGGACCTAATGTTACCTACACTTATTTGTGCAAATAAATATCTTGTATCCTGTGCTTAGGTAGGTAGATTCATCCAACCTACAAATCTGATTACAAAGTAAGTATCCTGCGCATACGACCTCACAAACTGCCAGTTATGTGTCTTGCCCAAGGGGTGTAACAGTACGCGTCACGTAAAAAGAACGTTGCTGGATGAAAGTGAAGGGGGTGGGTTTGCGCAGCCTAAATAAGCTAATGCGCCGCAGCTTGACCGCCAGCGTTCCTTTTACATGACGCGACCTGTTACTCAGCTAATGGCCGATTCCTATATTATACCGTAACTGATGTGATGACGCTTCGTTTTCCCTTGAAAAACTTTTTTCAGAAAAAAACGAAAAGTCAAAAATTTTAAAATTTTTCAGGGGAAAACGAATCGTCGTCGGTTACGAGGTTACGGGTTACGGTATTATAGGAATCGGCCAGACAGTTACCTAGAAATTTTAGTGTCTTATGTATTCAATAGATGGCGTAGCTAATTCCTGCACGTTTCTACATCGCGGTATCATGTGCGTTTTGATTTAACTTTACTACAACCAACGAAACATTTTAGTTCTGTATGTTAGAAAAAATGTAAACATAAATTTTTGAAAGATGGTATATTTTTTAGAATATCATCTCGGCTAGAGAATAGAGGCATTTACTTTACATTGGGGAGCACTTTTCCCAATTAATTAACTTAAATTTAAAAATATTATTCTATTTATGAATATTAAACAGCTGCTTTATAGAACTAGTAACATTTATTTGACACGACACAACAAACAAAAATGATATTAGAAAATAGGTACATAACCTACCAATAAAGCAACTTATATACTTACTTTATTTATAATTAATTGAATATAACATTCCATATATATAATCTTTTCTTTTTACTTGCCTCTCTATAAAGCCATATTACTTTTTCCGTTTATAATAAAAAAATGCAAAATTATATTAAAACCCAAGCCAGCCTCATCAGCCCGTGATGTATATCAAACGAGCATACGAGCGGCCGGCTGATTGCAGCATAGCGCAGCCTAACACTGGCACTGCTAAATCCCCAGGCCCCCGACGGGCAGCAGCATCGGTGGTGCGAGAAGCTGTGCCTCGCGATCCCCAATCGGCAGGCTCAGCGTGTGGATCATGGACATATCCTTCTTCTTATAGGGGATGCCTATGTCTAGCTGTGGACTGAATAGGCTGGTGTTGTAGGGTGTACCAAAGCACAGATAACATAATACTAAGACTAGTACAGATACCTCATCCCATACAAAGAAACCGGACCGCTCTAACTCGGGCTATTTTGTTTCAGTAGAGTGGGCTCCAGATGGCGCTTGCTATAGCACCGCTGCGGTGGATAGCAAGCGCCATCTAGCGCTTCGGGCTATCGTGTGGATTTTTTTTCTGACATAAAAAACTTAAAGAACTAAGATACCTTTCATAACGTAGTACCACTTGTTGCCACCGGTAGAGAGACGACATTATTGAGTTTTGCAAAAATACTAAATCCGTATTTTTTTTTTTTGGATTTTTTCCATTTCCTGTACTTAAATATTTTTTTAAGTAGAACGTTCATCTTTCATAGACTTAGTTTTACTTTTTTGTGAGATTTACGCAGTATCAATAAGAAATCGGTACCAGTACCACCATCTATTGAGATTTAGTATGAACTAATTTTCGTTTCTTAGGGATGAGACCCCATGACCAAAGGAAACTATTACCAGTGTGCCTTGCGTGACTTAGCTTCCTGATCCGTCCGTGAGAGCAAAAGCCCATTTGTCTTATGACTCTAGCCGCTTCTTGATTGGCCAACGGTTCAATCAGCTGAGTTTTAGCAGCGTCCGCCATCGATAGCCAACCAAACCTACCCGTGGTGCAACCTAATAACTAACGGGGTTCTGGCGGCGGCTGGTTGCGGCATAGCGCAGCCTGACACCAGCACAGGTAAATTCCCTGACCGCCGCCGGGCATCAGAAAGGTTGTGCGAGAAGCTGTGCCCTGAAATCCCCAACCCGCTTGTTCAGCGGGTTTATGTGCATAAACCGCCTAATCATCATCATCATCATCATCATCGTAACGATGACTTTACACACCTCAATAGGCATCAACAATATCACATAGGCTGATGATGATGATGTTATTGACTGCGATGAAAGATAGGTAAAGGTAGGTTATCGATATTAAAGATTTTTTTTTCAAGTCAGATCTGAAAATGAAAAGCAATTTCACCTACATCTTTGATTTCATCACAACCTTTGAGATATTTTTTTGTGGAAACCCCAGGACCGATTTTAAGTGTGTTAGGATTAAAATTATAGTTTGATGTAAGGAATCCAATGCAATTACTGGGCAGCATTTGGATCAAAATCCATACAAACAATAGCTATGTCTTTTTAGTGTCTTATGTATTCAATAGATGGCGCAGCTAATTCCTACACGTTTCTACATCGCGGTATCATTGCGTTTTGATTTAACTTTATTAGGTACAGTCAGCATCAAAAGTAGATGATGAGTTTCAGAATGTCAATACAGCTGATAGAAATTTGCGTCAGAATTAGATAGCACTAAAGTGTTCCATAAATAGGTGATTGAAAAATAGACCAACAATAAGCTGATGACACTAACCACCACATGTACCTGATGACTTTAAGGTTCAAAAGTATCTGATGTAAAAAAGTTCTATAAATATACTAGCTGCACCCCGCGGCTTCGCCCGCGTGGAAATGTATGTGTCAAAATGTGTTTCATTATTTACATAAAGGTTTATTTTTACCACGTTTTGCGCGGAATAAAAAGTACTAACATATTATTAATGCATTACCTAGCATACCCGTACACGTTCCGTTCTCGTTCCCACTCTTACTCCCTTTTTCGTTCCCGTTCCCACTCCTGTTCACGTTGATCATCAATTCAACTGCCGGTTAAGTATGATAAATTTTAATAAACTTACCTAATTTGAGAAATGATTGGTTCCCCATACAAACTTTCATTCCCAATCATACCCTTTTCATCAGTTTTATTTTCTTAATGTACTTTTTACAAATTTTAATCAAAGTTCATGAATAAAAATTGATTACCTTTAACCGCCATAGGGGTTGAAGTGCGGAAAATCCTGAAACAGGTCATTTATTTCTAGAGGAGAGATTCTGTGCAATATTTCAAGTCAATTGGTAAAAATTTTTTTTGTTCCCCATACAAACTTTGCCACCCCCGTTCACCACTTTTGAGGTTGTTTTTTCAAATTTTTATTAGCTTATGTGTTATTCTGGCACCGAAACTATCAACGTGCCAAATTTTTTCAAAAGTTGTTTAGTGGTTACGGAGATACGTGGTAACAAACATTCACACAGACTTTTGTACCCCGTACAAACTTGCCACTCCCGTTATAAGTCTTAGGGGTTGAATTGCGAAAAATCCTGAAACACGTATTCATTCATTTTCAATAGAAAGTCTCTGTGCAAAATTTCAAGTAGATTGGTAAAGATTTTTTTTGTTCCCCATACAAACTTTGCCATCCCCGTTTACCACTTTTGAGGCTGTTTTTTTCAAAATTTGATTATCCTATGTGTTATTCTGGCACCGAAATATGTGATTAATGTGATTAATGTGATTTATAATATTAGTGTGATGTGATATTTGGATAGGATAGGATTAAGATTATTAGGATTTGGAATTAGAATGAATTATATTACTTTGCAATATTTTGGAAATAAAGACAGGTTCAAAAATATCTGACTATCTATCATAGCAAAAATAACTGGTTATCTATTTTAACTGGCCTCCTAGCTCAGTTGATAGTTATTCTTATTTATTTTTTAAATATAAAATTTTAAAAAATAAAAATAAAAATAAAAATAAAAATAAAAATAAAAGATAAGATTAACTATCAACTGAGCTAAAAGGCCAGTTAAAATAGATAATCAGTTATTTTTACTATGATAGATAGTGAGTTATTTTTGAACTTATATCTGTATTGCCAAAATATTGCAAAGTAACATAATTCATATATTTATAAAACTATTTTACATCAGATACTTTTGAACCTTAAAGTCATCAGGTACATGTGGTGGTTAGTGTCATCAGCTTATTGTTGGCATATTTTTCAATCACCTATTTATGGAACACTTTAGTGCTATCTAATTCTGACGCAAATTCCTATCAGCTGTATTGAAATTCTGAAACTCATCATCTACTTTTGATGCTGACTGTACAACGAAATATCTCAGTTCCGTAGAACAAATGTAAACAAAAATTTTTGAAAGATGGTATATTATTTAGAATATCATCTCGGCTAGAGAATAGAGCTATTTACATTACATTGGGGGGGGGGGGAGCACTTTTACCAATTAATTACCTTAAATTAAAAAATAAGCAATATTCATGTTTAATATTATTCTATTTAGCTATTATTATATTAGAGTTGCTTTATAGAAATAGAAACAGTTATTTGACACGACACAACAACCAAAAATGATATTAGAAAATGGGTAGGTACCTAACCTACCAAATACCAATAAAGCAACATAAATACTGGCTTTATTTATTTATAATTAATTGAATATAACATTCAATATATATAATGTTTTACTTTTACTTGCCTCTCTATAAAGCAATTACTTTTTTCCTTTTATAATAAAAAATGCAAAATTATGTTAGAACCCAAGCCAACCTCACCAGCCCGTGATGTATAACAAACGAGCATACGAGCGGCCGGCTGATTGCAGCATAGCGCAGCCTAACACTGGCACTGCTAAATCCCCTGGCCGCCGACAGGCAGCAGCATCGGTGGTGCGAGAAGCTGTACCCTGCGATCCCCAATCGGCAGGCTCAGCGTGTGGATCATGGATATATCCTTCTTCTTATAGGGGATGCCTAGGTGTACCACGGACGAGTATTGTTGGCTTAGTTTCCGAACCGCTTACACCCCATTTAGGTAAATCATCAGAGATATTTTTAAGAATTACTTAAAAATGTTGAATATAAATACTTTTTACACGTTCACTGTGTAGCTAAGATTAAAGTGTTACGTGCAAACGCTAATTAAAAATATTATGTTTTGTCACACGTACTCGTATGTCAATAAACTCGCATGTGTTCAAGATTAAAAGCCTTTGAAAATCTTAGGACTCATGTTATGACCCACATATACCCTATATGCACGACATATGGGGTATGCAATACATGTAGGTACGGTGAGTAGCACAAAATGAACCACCGATGGGTCACGCACAGTGAACGTGTTTAAATCTAAAGTAACGTATACCAACGACATGCAACTTATTTCTATTAGACAGGTACATAAAACATACAATAGAAATTTTTGAAGTGCAACTACACTGTAACAACTATCTATAGTATTATTTAGCGGACGTGCGGATTTTTGAAGACTTTTTTATGTACTGGTTCATGCAACGTTCACTGAGTGCAGTACTAATATTACATACAGAAGCGAAACGAAAGAATAATATAAATAGGTGATGTAAATTTTAAACCTGATTGTACAGGGTCTGAACGCGAATATAATAATAATTCTTCTTTTTCGTATGAGCTAGCGGCCAACTCTGGTGTCGGAGTTTTTTGGCCGTCCAAAGGCCTCCGACATGGCTTAGCGAGTGAAGAAGCCGGGAACAACATGATTTCCGAAGCAAGGAAGCCCTCAGATCTTAATGACACTAAAGGGTCACCCTTCCAAGTAGTGGCCGGGCGTGTGTTGCTTAATCAAAATTGAATTGATCTGTTACGAACACCGAAGTGAGCCACGTTTATTTAATTAATTATTTATCCATTACACATTAGCGCATAGCAATAATTCATTTTATTCTTATATCATCGGAAAGAAGGTCACCGGTCGAGATTTTATAAAAAGCGCCAATTTAAATGCAACAAAAAAAATAAAAAAGCGGCGCGCAACTACCGTGCGGCAAAAAGTAAGCGGAAAACGGATCAAAACGAACGCGCGCCGCTGTGAAAACGTGAAACTATTACCAGTGTGCCTTGCGTGAGTTATCTTCCTGATCCGTCCCTGAGGAAAGCCCATTTGTCTTAAGACTCTAGCCGCTTCTTGATTGACCAACTGTTCAATCCTCTGAGCTTTAGCAGCGTCCGCTATCGATAAATATTATTAGGCACTTGTTCGTCTCTAGATATTGGAGTTAAATGTCTAGTGAGTGGCTAATCTCCACATCCACGTTTTTTCATTGGTAATGTTTACCTACTTAAATTATTAATTATTATACATTATTAATTATTATTGGGGTATGTTGGAAATTTCACGGGAAAGCTGGAAGAATTTTGGGGAGACTTCCAGAAGCACAGAATATGTTTGAAGTGTACAAATATTTTACAAACAAATGGTACCTAACATACCTCACTTTCTCTTAACAATAATAGCAAGAAATTACAATGTTGCCTCAAATGGCAATTTACTCACTATAATATATTATTTTCTTAATCCATAACTAATATTATATATGCGAAAGTGTGTTTGTTTGTTCGATGGTTACGTACTACTCAACTGATCATCATGCTTCGAAATACACACTGTCAGTCGTACTGCCCCGTGCACAGTGGCGCTCATTAGGGGAGGCCACCAAAGAGCTCCATTACGCACTGTCCTCGGTTCAAAGCATCCTGCGTCTACCAGCAGCCTTTCGCAAAACGTCACTCCACTTGGCTAGACTAAGGGTCATTACATAGCTGACGGAAAATACGGTATGCATCTTCAGGATGCACGCGAGAACAGTCAAATTAGATGGTAAAACACCTTACACACATAACCGATGATGCGTTAGTACGTCGGCCTAACTGACGCATCTTCTGTCAGATATAAAACGACCCATAGTTTATTGTTAAACTAGTTTTAAAAAGAATGACAGTTAGAATCTCTGCCAGTCAATGTGCTTCTTCTTAGAATGATCTATGATTTGCAGTTTTTAAGGGTACGACTAACGGCCGGTTCCTATATCATACCGTTACCGATGACGCCTCGTTTTCCCATGAAAAACTGTCAAATTTTCGACGCCTCGTTGTTAATTTTTGACAGTTTTTCAAGAGAAAACAAAGCGTTATCGGTAACGGTATATTATAGGAATCGGCCATAAGTGATGCAGGTAGTTATCACTTAGTAGGTAGAAGGTAGTTATGTAATTAGATTGGTTACTTAAGGTTAATGTCTAGTGTGAGTACCCTCACAAACCCTGGATGGTTTATAGGGTACAATATAAATGTAATTAAAGATGAAATGTTATAAGTAAGAAAAAAAGTGCAATGACTTACAAGTTTCAGTGTTGCCGGCACTGTTGAACATCTTCAGTAAGATGTATGGCGCGGCGGCGATGACACCGAAGAAAAGAAGAACTGGCCAGCTGGAGCCACGGGCTCTCTGCTCCTGGGTGGCAGTTCCAGCCTGGGTGGCAGCCACAGCCTCCGCCCAAGCCTGTAAAGGCCAAGATAAACCCAGTGCTACAAATACAAAATTATTTCAAAAATCAAACAAGGCTTTTAATAACATTTCTGATTATTTAGATGACAAAAAAGCCTGGGATGAAACTGTTTCCTACTCCCTCAAAAACAATGTAATAGTTAATAATAAAAAAAACTTTATAAAAAAAAATAAGCCAAGCAGAGTTTCTTGCTTTGTTTGGTCGCGTTACGAATTGGTGTTAATTTAAATTTAAATAAATTGACGTTTCAAAGTGTACTACTGTGTGTAGTTACTGTATGTGCTTATTGAATAAACTTATTTTGATTTTGATTTATTACATATTATATTTGTCATCGGGCTGTGGATTTTCAGAACTCAGAGGGCTTCTATTTTCATCATGTTCTGGTATATGGTGGGTACTGGGTAGCCTCGAGCAGAATAAGTAACCACGAAATAACTTGGACTTGGTTTATTTATTTATTGTTAGAAACACCAACGACAATTCACATTACAGAACATCAAAATCTATAACAAATAATATTGGACAGTGTGACATTGCCATTACAGGCGTTTACAAAATATGTTTGATAATGGTGGCAATTAGCTTGGCAACAAACTAAACTAAACTAAAAATCGGTTTATAACTAACTAAAACCCTAATTCCTATTCGGTTGTTGCCAAGTTAGCGTAAATTTATTGTTTTCAAAATTTTCTAGAATTTATGACTAAATTAGAGAGGCTACTAAAATTTATTTTACTTGTTTATTATGAAAAAAATTAGAACTTTTATGCTTAAATTTAATCATTTGAATTTTGAATACATTCCATTCATACAATTTAGTCAGTCCCTAAAAAGGTGTTGATTAAAATCCCACGAAATGTGACGAAATTACAATTTTACTTCTAAATTAAGATGCTCTACTGTACCTAACCTACCTAACTCTTGGAACTCAAAAATAACGTTCGGATCAATCACATTTCGTCCAAGTGCTGTGACTTCGTGACTTGGTAATCATAGTGAAACTTATTTGGTAACTTTCAGTTCACATTTCGAAGACTTTAACATCCTGACCCATTGGAATGCCGGGCGTTTTCGTCACCGCGATCTAGGATTGTACGTACACTCTTACACTACGCCATCTAGTGCTGGGAAGTGAGAAACGTGGTAAATTTTTAGTCAATTTTCCACGTACGATCAGTTTGAAAATATGTGTGTATTTTTGGCTGAAACATGTAAATACTTTGAATAAAATACCTAGCCAAGATATTTACATTTTTTTGCAAGCTTTGGTGCGCAAGATGGCACTATAGGAACCATAACAAAATGTTTGAAATAACAGCAGAATAGCTTTTAAATTAAAATAATCTAAATTTACCTAAATTTAAGCATGATTTAACAGCCGAATTACCACCAATATCTATTTATGTAAGTTTAAAAATACTCAAGTTACTTATTTTTACTTTTACTATTAAAGTAACTTTAGTGAACTAAGTCGAACTGGGTGCCTAGTGCGAGTTTTTTACCAGCTCGATCGCGTTTGCTTTTACGCAAATTTATATGGAATCGAGGTAGGGCCATCTAGTGAAAAACGTGTGGCACTGACTCCTTTCCATACAAATTTCCGTAAAGGCGAACGCGATCGAGCTGGTAAAAAAACTCGCACTAGGCACCCAGATACGTCAGCTCGCTGCGAGCACTGGTGGTAGAGTGCCTGCACGCTCCTACGGCCGCATCCAAGCACCACTCGTTGTCGGGCGGGTGAGTACTTATGTTGCCACCATTCGATTATAGATGGCGCCACTCAATGAGTGTGTTCTCCGACATATTTATCATAAATAGAGTAATTACATTTAAACAATAGTCACAACATTTCTTTGTCCCTCTGAAGTTAGCTGTAAGTAGCGAAGTTGTTCCTGTTTGGGTCGGATTGTACTACGATTGGTCGAATCGTTTGCTGGCTGTCAGCGATGAACAGACAGACAGACACGGCGTGGTAGATAGATAGATAGATAACTCTTTATTGTACACCAGAAACAATTACTAGTAGTTAAATTAACTAATTAAACTATAAAACTAATCCGCCGTTGTACAATGGGCGGCCTTATCGCTAAAAGCGATCTCTTCCAGGCAACCTTTGGTACTTGTTTTATAATATGTATGGAGAGATGATGGTGTTAATCGTCCATCTATTTAGCCTTATTAATAGTAGGTAGGTATCCAAGTTAAATTCATTGCTAATATTTATGAAGTTTTTTTACTAAGCCACAGCTTCAGCTACCTCGCGCAACGATTACAAATTAGGCTGATATGGCCTGGGTCTTCCAACCTCCATCTTTGGAACCCCTCAAATGCCTGCTCTGCACACCCTGCTGTATATGAAATGGGGCTCTAGCGGTCGGCTGATTCTGACATCACACAGCGCAGCCTAACACTGGCACAGCTAAATCCCCTGGCCGCCTACGGGCAGCAGCGTTGGCGGTGCAAGCTGTGCCTTGCAATCCCTAACCAACCTAGCCATGCCCAGCGTGGGGATATGGATAGCATGAGCATATGCACATAGCATATCCCCCTTCTTATAGGTCAGTTCCGCACCGGCGTGTATGCGGTGCGGTGCCAAAACGCACCGTGTGTAATGTGTATGTATTTAATAATCATCAAAGAATATAGATAAGCTATACAATAATATGTCAATAATATTAAGATAAAGGTGAGTATATCTTGACGCAAACTATAGATAGTAACTTTGGTACTGTTATCATTACAGAATGAAATACATAAATGCGTACTATCGGCAGTAAATACGATAAACTAGATTTTATGATAACATTACCCAAACATTCAAATGCTTCATGTTTCAGGGAAAACTAAAACGTAGGAACTCAATGGATCTATATTCCAACTAGCCCCCGCCCGCGGCTTCGCTCGCGTGGTACTCAGATAAAAAGCAGCATATGTGTTAATCCAGCTCACAAACTATGTATATTCCAAGTTTCATCCAAATCCGTTCGGTAGTTTTTGCGTGAAAGAGTAACAAACATCCATGCATCCATCCATCCATACTCATAAACTTTTACATTTATTAGTAGAGAAGATAGACAGATTGTTCAATCATACCTTAAACTCAGCCTCGGTTCTGATCCCCAGCATCACCGCCAGTTTCCTGATGAGCCAATTCAAGCTTCTTATCAAACCAAATGTGGTCCAGAACTGAGCGAACACTGATCTCAGCCTGCCAAAGTTTTCAGCTACACCTGTATAGGATAATATTTATAAAAAACCAGCTGATAACCCTCGCTTTTGGAAAGTACGTAATAAATAATCTGTGCTGCTGATGAGAGCTGACTGTCCGTCATTTTGTAATAACAAAAAAACTAGTTTGGCTGTTTAGCTGGCGATAATTTATAGATGAGACATTGTATCAATCGAAAGTTTAATATCAACACTGCTACCACCAACAGGGTGTAAGGGGTCAAAATTAATTTTCGAAACTCAAGCCAAGGTTACCTCACAAGCCCACGGTGCAGCCTGCTATCTAGCAAACAGGGCTCTGGCGGCCTGCGCAGCCTGGCACCGGCCTGGTGCAAAAAGCTGTGACCTGCGATCACCAACCTGCCCAGTGTGGGCATTATGGGCATATCAGCCTTCTTATTAGGGGAGACCTATGTTCATGAATGGACTGATGGTGTTGTTGGAGAAACTGCCTCACAAGCCAAACATAGTGATTATATCAAAACCTCTTTGACCCCATAAAAAATAGGATTCATAGTAATGTTTGATCTTGCCCCTAACTACCGCCTATGCAGCCACCCGCCGATCGGCTTCATAGCTCAGTTGGTGGCTTTGCCTTCAGAGATGCAGGTCGCGGGTTCAATCCCACACAGGACTAACATTTGTGTGGTGAAAATGGATGAAAAGATAGTGAGAAAGAACAGTGATCTGTGATCTGTCCTTTCTCAAGGTCCTATCTATGTCTATACCAAAATTCATCAAAATTTATAATGAAAATATATGAATATGCATATGAATGATGATTTTTGCTATTAAAAGCCAATTAAAAAATTCAAACATGATAAGGTAATTGGCGATTAAAAAATCTGGACAAATTCTTGTAGGAAATATGAAAATCATTTATTCTTAATTTATTTAGTGAGACCTATATCGACTGTATAACTTTATTGATTAACTCTGTTTTTTGTAGCTGTTAATCTTTTCAATAATAAAATAATGAAAATAAAACATTACCTAGAATAGCTCGGAATGAACTGGTCATTGCGAAGAATGTATTTTCCAACATCATTGCTATCCCTCCAACTGCATTTACGAGGCTTTGTATTGACTCAAATGCTGGCCGTGAGTTTTCTTCAGCCATTTGAATGAATCTGGAAATGAAATAGTTTATGTTATGTTAATGTATGGTACCTATACAAACATATAAAAACAAGTGAATTCTTTCAAACATCGTCCGAGGGTTGTTGACGTACATCAAGACATCAAAATGCCTCATTTGCATGATTTTAGACAGTATGAAGTATGTTAGTAGAGACGGCAGCTCGGCAAACGTGTAGGACGCCCTCCGTTCAGGTGGAGTGACGATTTGCGTAAGACTGCTGGTAGAAGCTGGATGCGTCGAGCTCAGAACAGGGCGCAACGGCGCTCATTAGAGGAGGCCTGTGTCCCGCAGTGGACTGTTATAGGGTGAGGCTGATGATGATAATGATGAAGTATGTCCCTTGAGAAGAGTTCAATAATAATAATTGTTTATTTCAGGCAACTTATTACATAGCCCATACATAAACAAAAACTTTCTATTTTTATATAACGCATCATGTATCCATAATTCATAGGTATACTTGTTCAGAAATTTACCTCAAAATTTTCTGAAGACCTTTTTGACCTTTTTTTTCCATGTTCGTGGCTCTATACCATACTATCTCAATGTCTACAAGATAAAAAAAATCACATAGGCTTACATACTCCATGGATAAATTAGTGTGCACAATTATTAATTAAGTTCATTTGCTTCCAAACCTGCTGAATCAAACCACGAAATAAACGGAAATTGAATGCCCAATGATGGCCATAATGGTGCAACAATATAACTTTATGCCCAAATGTAAGTCCAGTCTAGACTAGTCAGTTTAGTAAGTTTAAATCTGTCATTTTGTTTTACACCTAGACTATCTATATTCTTTGTTTTGAAGTAACACCTTTTAAGCCTAGGGTGAACAGGCGTCTTCTGGATCCTCACACTCTATCTTAGGCTGTTAGAATATAATTCGACAGTAGCTTAATTTAAGACCTAAAATTGTGACATAAGTTCCCGCAATTAACATATCTTTATCTTTTCACAGAATCACCTCAGAATCATCAGGTGAATTTGTGGTGAAATGAAGATCTAGCAAATGTAAAATAAATGGAAATATGTAAGAGACAATAGATTTTCTATTTTGTCTGCTGGAAGCCCGGCATACAGGAGGCAAAGTTATAAGTTTATGGTTTGACTACAAATTACTTCATTAAGTAGTAAATAATAATAATTTTGAGGAAAAATCAATATTTTTTTTTAAATTATGAACTGCAATCCAGTACCTTAGCTAAAAGAGAGTATGTTTAACAATAGACTCAACACAATTCTTACCTGCTTTCTATATTTCCATATCCATAGGGCCCATTCATGCCCATTCCCATACCTCCCATGCCCATCCCGTATCCCCCCATTCCTCCGTACCCTCCCATACCTCCATATCCTCCCATTCCGTACCCTCCCATACCGCCGTATCCCCCCATGCCGTACCCTCCCATACCGCCGTATGCCCCCATACCAAATGAACCCTGATTTACCCCATAAGTCTGAGGTGACAAGAATTCAGGCCTTGGAGGTAAAGCTGGTAATGAAGATTGGACATATCCGCTAGCTGAGGGTACAGCATTTCTGTATGACGTATTATTTGTGGGCGCTACGCTTGCGTTCGCCAGAACTGGAGGAGCTTCAGCGTTGTTTGACTCACTCATTTTGCAGAAGATTCTGACTACAAGACTATAGACTTTTTATATAGTAATTTGAGTTTAATCGAATACGAGAATTCACTGATAGGCGATGCGTTTAATTTCTTTAAGGGCGATGTGTGCCATCAAATTTTCAACTAAGTAAACTTGGACAAAATCGATTTCTCTTTTGAACCTTGCACTTTAAAAATAAAATACACTGTGAACCACAGATAAAAATGTCTAGTACCCACAGACTACTATTTAGATACTACGCTAGTACCTGTGAACCATAGAGAAACGCTAGCAATGTTGCCGTTTTTAATTTGGAGATAATGCTAAAACTTGGCGCAAATAATGCCAAAAAATTGCTTAATAAGTTTAAAAAATGCTAATTCGTAATTTAATCCCAAATGGCTGCCAAAGAAAAATTTAGCCTTAAGTGTACAATACTTGCAATACGCTTTCGTCGGATCATCATTATCTGATGTCAGCCAATCTTTAAAATCTTTAATTTTTTACCACTCATCGCGATAATAATCTCAAAAAAAATATTTTAAACTTAAAAAGTAGGCACACTTCACTGATTGTTCGTAAATCAAATCATCCACCACCAAGTCGAGGATAAACATATAAGCAGAAAGGGGATGTCCCAGTAGTGGGCAAACAATTTCAATATCGCATCCCAATTTTGTACAGCACGAGCATCCATATACACGATTGTACATGGTTTGTGCATGGATGATCGAGTTGTACTTGTCTGGCTAGTGCCGATTATTCACACCCATAGAAAGCACAACCCGATCATCCATAAACAGTACTTATACTTACCCGAGGTGCCGAGAATAGACTAAGACTCTAATAGGTTCTTGTCCGTTATATAAGACACACGGAATTGAGTAGATTAGGTTCTAAATATATCACAGAACCAACGCAGAGCACCCCGATGCCACTTAGTCTTGTGTCCTTACTTACCCCCTCGCTCGCGTAGGAGATCCTGAATGGAACAAGCCCACGAGGACACGTAGAGCAAAGTACACTCAGGGGCAACCTCGCGAGAGTTCTGGCGAGAGCCCATACCGGAGTCAAATATCCATTTTTACTTGATTTATTTAAGTGATGGACCTTACTCTATGGACCTTTTTACTTGATGCTTTCAAACGAGTGATGGCTCTCATAAAAATAGACCAATCAGAAGCCCTGTACATCAATGATCAAGCTGTGTTTGCTCGGGGTGTACAAAATCGTCACGTGACAATTAGTCACAGCTGGGATTTGGTGAACTTATTGCTTTGTATTGTTTGTAAATGCATAATCGGGTTGTACAAAATCGGGATGAGCAATATCAGGACCCAGAAGTCCCTATTCCTATAGAGAGCGTTGCCATGCTACATAAAAAAAACTACTTAGGGTCAAAAAACAATTTGTCTCTGGTTTCAAAAATCTTTTGATATCCCTACTATGGTAACGTTTATGAAAAACATGAAAAATTTTTCAATGCAAATTTTTCAAGCTAACACACCCGGAAATATGCTAAATTTAGCATTAAAAATGCTAAAACGGCAACTTTGAACGGAACTTGTACTGGGGGCTTACCACTTTTGATATTTTTCGAAAACTTTATAAGTTTCGGTATCTTTCCATACATTTTCGTAGTTCATGCACGTTTCCCCTGAAAATGTATGGACAGATACCGAAACTTATAAAGTTTTCGTAAACTATAAAAACCTGTGGTAAGCTCTGACCACAGATTTCTAAGTATATTGTTCTGACTGAGAAACTGTGAAACTGAGGACAGTGCTGCCGTTTTTTATTTGCAGATAATGCTGAAACTTGGTGCAGATAATGTCAAAAAAATGCTTAATTACTTTTAAGCTAAATAAAATGCTAAAATCCAAAGGACAATGCCGTCTGATGTATGGCGCTCGGTAACAATGCTAAAGTGATTGCGTCAAAACGAAACCTAATTTTTTCGAAAAATATTAAAGAGAGTTTCCATGTGACCTAAAAAACTACTTAGAGTCAATAAACAAATTGCTGGTTTCAATAAACTTAAAAAACTCACTTTCACTTTCGATCACTTTCTCCTTACCTCCAACTGGCTGAGTGAAGAACAACCCTCAGTAGAATCGACAATACACCAACTAGACAACTTATGTCCCGACCATACCCAAATCCAACTAGTCCGCCCTGCTGAACTACGAAAATGCATTAACGAACTTAAGATTCGCAAAGCCCCTGGGCCGGACCATATTTCCAATTACCTCATAAAGAACTTGCCACAAAAGATCATTGTTATGCTCACCAAAGTCTACAACGCGTGCCTTATGTTAAACTACTTCCCATTGCCTTGGAAAATTGCAAAAGTCATAGCCATACACAAGCCTGGCAAAGATCCTACCAACCCGTCAGGTTACCACCCAATAAGTCTTCTACCATGCCTAGGTAAGCTGTTTGAAAAACTAATTTATAACCGCCTTCGTCGTATCTCTGAAAAACAACTAATAGATGAACAGTTTGGCTTCCGTGAAGCACACTCAACAATACAGCAACTAGCTCGGGTGGCAGAACACATCTCACATGGTCTCAACTTGAACGAATCTACTGGCATGTTCCTCCTTGACATCGAAAAAGCTTTCGATACAGTCTGGCACCATGCCCTTATCCACAATTTTTTTAAGCAAGGTGTTCCTCTCTCACTGATTAATATCATCAGATCCTACCTAGCTCAACGATCATTTCAGGTACACTTAGGAGATTTTTCATCAGAGCCTAAATCTGTCACCGCTGGCGTGCCCCAAGGGTCGATCCTGGGACCCCAGCTTTTCTTGCTATTCTTAAACGATATACCTATTCAGACACGCACTAACTTAGCCTGTTTTGCTGATGACACTGCCTCTTTCACCTCCTCTGCAGACATCGACTTAATTATTGATCGTCTCCAACTATCCATTGACCTACTCATTTCCTATTTTCGTAAGTGGAAACTAAAAATCAACGCCTCTAAAACAGAGGCAATTATGTTTTCAAGGCAACGAACCTTACCTACCCGTACCCTCAATATTGAAGGTCATAATATCCCATGGAGCACCACGGTCAAATACCTTGGTATTGTACTGGACTCCAAACTTAACTGGACTGAAAACACTTCCAAATTACGTATAAAAGGCACTAAAGCACTAAATGCACTAAGCCCCATATTGAACAGTAGTTCTTGCCTTAGTAGCAATACCAAATTAAATATCTACAGAACTTTAGTTCGTCCCTGCATCACATACGCTTGTCCAGTATGGAGTAGTACCTGTGCAACTAACATAAAAAAATTACAAGTTGTTCAAAATAAAGCCCTGAAATATGCGTTTCAAACGTGCTTTCGTACAAACTTATCCAAATTACATCTCAAAATTAAATTCCCAACAATATACGAATTTATCTATAAATTATCAAAAAAATTCTATATTTACAGTAATCCTCGTAGTAAAAACAAACATATTAAAGACATTTGTAAAACCCGTAAAAATAATCTTCCATACATCGACAAATACAATCGATACAAATTACCCCATCACCTGTTTCTCGAGTGCGATGAATAGACTTGCGCAATAGCTTGCGCAGGTGCGTACCGGCTTCGACACCTCTGTGCACGCGGCTATCGTCCTTATTATCCTGGGATATAGTTCGTTAGCCGCGTGCGCATATTGTGTTCTTGCCGCTTGAGCCTGTGCGGGTTGTTGTATACGTTAATTAGCACTCTTTTGTGTTCCAGTTGCTAGTTGTACTGCTCGTCCGAAATGTTTTATGCTTACCCACATTACCCACTATCTTGTTAATATACTAACCTAATTAATCAGCATTTCGCCAATTCGCTATCCACTAATCAAACATAAATATGCTAAAAATTGTTATGCATTATTCAAAGCTTACTTTAACTAAAATTACCTATACTGTATAATTATATCCTCATAAGTTTCGTAACACGTATTATCTATTCATTATTATTATAAGTTAAAAGAAGCGCTCTAGCTTGATTAACGTAACCTCAAATTAATTACATAAGTACGGTCTAGGATATAAATTAACACTGGATTGTACTACTTAGAATAGTTTTTCTGGTTTAATAAAGAACTTTTGAAATTGAATTGAAAAATTGGTTTCAATAAAATCTTTTTAATTTCTTACTATGTATGTGCTTACACTTACGGTAGCGTAAAAATGCTGATCATGAAATATGTTAAATGCAAATTTTTCATGCTTGTATCCATTGAAATATGCTAGATTTGGCATAAAAAATGCGAAAACGGCAACATTGACTGAGGAATGAATGAAAGAAAAGAACAATTTTGTGGCTGAGTGCAATGCAAATACATACAAATAAACTTTCTATATAAAAGGGTAGAGCTGTAATGGCGACCACAATTGCTTGCTCGAGCTCTTGCCGATGTGGCTGGATAGCTGGTGGATTGCCAAGAATGTCGGAAATATGGCTGCTCTACTCGTCACCCATCGTCGCACACTATTAAAGGTTATCTGGAAGAAAATGCTATTTAGCATTTAGTTCGTCTGTGTACTTGTATTTTATCTTGTGCAATAAATAATTTTCTATCTATTACCACAGCTCCAGCTGCAAGGCCAAGCCATAGATTGGCAAACTTCTGTTCGGTATCTCGGCGTGGATATTGATAGATCCCTAACGATTAATGCCCAGGTGGAGCGTGCTCTGCGTCTTACGCGCGCCTCATGAGCAATGCTTCGACTAGTCCTTGCCTCAAGACTGCCGCTACGAACAAAGTTGGGGGTATATAAAACTTACATCCGCTCACGGCTCAGATACGCAAGTCCAGGATGGTACGCGTTATGCTCCGTCACAAATCTAAAACGGATTCAAGCCCAGAAAAATATTGCTCTCTGTGTGTGCACAGGAGCTGGGCGTTATGTCAGGAACGACGTCATCGCCCGCAACGAGCAAATTCCCAGCGTCAAGGACTTCGAGGTAATGTTGGCCCGATGGATGTATGACCACGCAGACAACATCCGCCACATTCACCTTGACGCTATCGCTCCGCTATCGCTCCGCTACGCGCACGGAATCCTGACAATAACTCCCCATGCCGACCTCTACCTCGCGAGCTCCTGGAGACACCAAATTCTCTGGACCAGCATGGGATTCCACCATCTTAACCTATTAATTGGACAGCGTAACGCCTCTGGGAACTAAACTCGTATAGGGATGGTAATAAGAGCCCAATACCCAAAGACTCGAGAGTAGTTGCTCTCGAAGTTGAAGCTAGAGCAAAAAACTAACGTTCGATTCTTACCGGCACTCCCTAAACCAAATTGGTTGTTGACCTTGATTGATTACAATATGTTATGTAAAGTAATGTTTGTAAGTAATACTTACCCTATTGTTTCTCTGGTAACTATTATGAGAAGAAGAGTCATTATTGTTAGGCTTGTGAATTGAGGACTAAAACTAGTTACCTACCCTATAACTATATTAGTATACTCAATAAATTACATAATGGAGTGAAATAGTAAGGACTTTCCATTAACATGTGAGTAAAAGGGTGGGGAGGGAGGGTGTGGCGTGGGGGGGGGGACCCTTCCTCTAAAGAGCGGGAGAGCGAAAACCCATAGTTTTTGAGAATAAAAACAAAGTTTTGACGTTAAGTATGGAAAAAAATTAAATCAGGATCTCCCACGTGGACTTCTGGCTCCACATTACTTCTGGCTACACATGTCTAGGGGTAGGGACTGTAGGGTGAACTTGTGTCATGTAGTGTGGGTATGGAATAAATTAGTCAGTTTCAGTCCTCGGCGTTTCATTGAATGTTCCACTGGCGATGAGTTGAATTTACGCTTATATTTCGGTTTTTAAGCAGTGATGGCCTATAAAAAGTGGCATATAGTAAATGTGTATAAAATGCTGATTGGCAAATTGGAACCATTTGATCTTACTTCTAAACAGTGGCCAGCGTATATTCGCCGTGTAAAACAATACATTACTTACTCAACAAGATCAAGGAGTCATTGTGCGTGTCATTTTTAATAACAGTGGTTTGAGATGTCACGTATTCCCTAATGTGGGATTTATGCTCCCCTACGGATCCCGAAAAGAAAACTTTTGACGAGTTAGTAAAACTTGTGACCGATCATTTGGAACCGCAACGTTCAGAGATCGGCGAGCGATACGTATTCCGATTGCGTTGACAAAATGCCGGCGAGTCTCTCACAGAATATCTACAAGCACTCAAACACCTCGCTACAACGTGCAATTTTTGAGCGACCTTTATAAATATACTTAAGTATACCTAGGTTAAGGGCGATGGGTTTTAAAAGTTAAGCCTAATATTATCTGGGGGGAAAATGTAGGGTGAACTTGTGTCTTGTAATGTGGGTAGGGAATAAATTAGTCAGTTTTGGACCTCGGCGTTTCATTGAATGTTCCAGAGACCACAAGACTAGGTGGCATCGGGGTACTCTGTGTCGGTTCTATAATATATTTAGAACCTAATCTACTCAAGTCGATATAGGTATACATAGTATTGATAACGCTGATGTGGCTTTTCTTGATCTTACTGAAGAACTTCTTAACAAGCTAGACCGTCTCTTAAATACTTACTTTCTTAAGTACAGGCTTCATTTTCTGTCTCCGTAAATATGACCACGTGAGCAGCTACCGAGCCAAACTCAAATGGCTGCCTATTTGGCAGCGTAGACAACTTCAAATCCTATGTATTCTTTTCTCAGTTCTACAGTAGATCCTTTCACTCCTATCTATTTGAAAGATCGTGTTAAATTTCGGCCAGACACATATGAAAAACAACTAAAGCCATCCGACAATCTCCTACTTGATATTCCTGAGTATAGCACCTGCTTCCAAGGCAACTCTTTCTCAGTTGAATCTGTCCGGCCGTTGGAAAGATCTTCCATTCGATATTAGAAAAGTAGAGTCAAAGGAATGTTTCAAAAGATTAATCCGAGAGCATTACATTAAAATGTTATATACTTAGCAATCCTAATCATCTGCACAAGTAGGTCTTCTAGCTCACGATTCTGATCATATTTATTAAAATAAATATTTTAATATTTTCTATTTGTAGCTACCTACTATTTTATTTAAAATAAAATTCTATATCTTAATCGTGTAAGTCCTTTATTAATATTCTAAGTATTTATGTACCTAGGTGTATGTAGTTTTATATGTAGTTTATTTATTAAAGTTGTAGTTTTAAGTAAATTTAATATTGAATTATAGCACGCCTACCACCATCTAAAAACAAACCACAGGTTTGGCTGGTAGAAAATGTTCGTAACATTAAGCCAACCTTTTTGTTATATTTATGTGCAATAGATTATAAATAAATAAATAAGTCAGGGTGTACTAGAAACTACTGCTGCGGGGAGGATTTTTGGGTGGTTATAAAAAAATCCAATAACTTACTGTCAATAAAAACTACGAGAAATGAAAAATGTATATCTTGAAAACTTTGTTTTCGGACTACGCCATTTCAGATTTAGGCTTCTTAGGTATAGACCTATCTTTGACAAAAAATTCAAGCGCCTAGCACATATGATAAAGAAACGCTGAGCCCAAACCTGAACAAAAATATGGCACAATATTAATACTATTGTAGCCGATATTCTTAAACTTAATTTATATACATAGGTCTTTGAGCGCAACCAGGTGTTGCGCACCCCATCTATTCTCCTAACAACTAAGATGCTGCGTTCAATAAGCTCTTTGGCAAATCCAGTTTTTGATTTTGTCGATTAGTTGGTGATTAAGGGATAATGGAAGGTTGCCCTTCATTAGCTCTTTAGTGGTCCAGTAGTTTTTCCAGGCATTTTCAATCCTACGGTCAGGTCACGTTTTGGTATGGTTTTTTTCTAATACATAGTCCTGTCTCTTCTTTTCTTTTAAGCTGTTTTTATGTAAGCCTGTAAATTGCCATAACTCCAAAATGTCATTTTGTGGATTGAGTCCTTTCAGCGCATAGATATCTAGGTTTCAGCGTAAGTAAACTACGTCCTACGTCCGATTATACAGACCGAAATACATGACTGAATGAATGACTGATCTATGCGAAGCCGGAAGTTGACTGCTGCTGACAGAAAACTGACAGAACGAAAGAAAGGAGGGAGGGGTTTTCGTGGTTTATTTATTGTTCAATCAAATAAATAATACATTTAATTGTGTTTTTATCATTTTCCTGTGTTTTCTAAGTGTAAAATCAGTGATTTTTTTTCTGCTAAACAAAGTGGTCACTGAAAACCGTGAGTATTAATAACATAACTACCCAAAATCTTGAAAAAATTCATGTGTTTGTTGTGGCTTGAAAATTTCGATTCGTTGTTTTCATAATTTTCTTATGAATAGGGGCTTATCGATGTAATTCTAGGTAATACCTTTATTCCTAAAGCATCTTTGCTTGTTCGAGTTTGTCAGGTTAGTCCGTACTGTTCCACAATTCGGTTTAGAAATAAATCTTTATGCTATCTCGATCGACCGGTTCTGTATGTATAGGTAGGTACTTTAGCTGCCCTATCGATATACAGGTAGTTACTATACCTACCTATAAAATACGTCTAAATATTTATTTATTACTATAGGTATTTTTATTACATTATTGATCTCACAGGGTCTAGTGACCATAGAAAGGTTTCAGCAGAATACCAGCGCCTAACCACTACAAACTTGGCAATGCAAATTCTGAGATTTTGCATTTGATTTTTTTTTTGTTTTCCGCTGTCGCTCACTACTACATGTTGGGACTATATTGCTTACTATTTAACTATTTACTTTACTTCCTTCATTCTGTTGTAGTATTATTGTGTTGTGTCCCAAAGAGTAAAAAAATGTTTGTCTATTGTCTACCTAATATATTAATCAAGAATGTCTAAAATCAATCAGAGTCAATTACCTAAGTTACTACCAATTCTATTTGATCAGTGACTGTTATTGGTAGTATGTTCTACTTACAATATCTAAAATATCTTGAGTGTGGTTGATTAATGATAGATAAATAAACTATTATTCCCTGTTCATCATTGACTATTGATGTTTGTACAATTGTCACCTACTGGTTACAGTGGTTTTAAGGCCCCCCAATATATCCTATGGAAGTCATTAGAGGCGATCAAGGTGCTTAATCGAGAACTGAATAATTTTCTGAATGATAAGCCCCTTAAGCTGTTAGTGCAAGTTGGCCAGACCAGGCCTTAAGTGAGCCAATTTTTAATATTCCATGCTTAGGAAGGCATCTGAATATGTTGGTCTCTGCTATTTCAGTCGTTAAGCCATGTTTCGGGGGCCTTTGTGCAGCCTAAAAACTATGCCACCTGAGCTGGTCACTAGCTCATATGAAGAAAAAACAAGGAATATTCATTCTCAAGCTCTGATTTATTGAAAGCTTTCAACAAATACAACTCAATTTCTACTCTAAGATAAATTACCCTAGATCACTATTCTGAAGTATGGGCATAAGATTAAGAGAATTAACCTTTAATCACTATTTTTAAGTATAAATAATGCAGGTTCCTATCACACAGCATCGTGAGTAGTAAATGGACCTTGTATTATAGGAACCACATGACTGATGTATTTTACTACATATATTCTTTTTTTTTGTAAAATACATACATTATTTTACATATAATGCACCCAGACCTGAGACAAATATCTGCAGATAATGCCAACAGTTATCTCGTGGCAGGAATTGAACCTGTAACCTTCTGCGTCTCAGGCGGACCTTCGTCCACTGCACCACAGAGGTTGTCAAATCACATCGTAATGGGTATAAAAAGGGGTACCAACAACTACAACAACCTGTCCTCCTTATCCTATTCTTAATGCTGGCTCATAAACCCCTTCAATAATACTTAGAGCAATATTAGGTCCTTACCTGTGACATTGTTGATAAAAAAAATTGCACATTATGTAGTTATGTACTTCACAACCAGAAATAACATATATGCTAGGTACTTTTAATCCATATATAACATGAGAGGAAGTTGTATAAAATGAACTATTACATTGTATACACTATAAAAATAGGCTGCCGTGCGTTAGTCTCGCGAAAACTTGAATACTCTCGACGGATTTGATTTTTTTTTTGTTTTACTTGTGTGGTTTAGGAAAAATATCAAAATCGGTAATTATGTATGGGAGTTGTTATTTCGAATTACAACAATTTAGCTGGTACGAATTTCAACAAGTCATTCAAGTCAATATACATACATACATATAGTCACGCCTTTTTCTCAGAGGGCTAGGCAGAGACCACGGATCTCCACTTGCTACGATCCTGGCATACCTCTTGCTTCATTCACTCTCATCACATTCTTCATACATGCTCGTCGGTTTAGGGTACTCCTGACCTGGCCTTTTTCTAGTACGTCTCAGATTTGATCGCAGAACGTACGTCGAGGTCTTCTCCTTCCAACTGTCCCATTCGCACTCGCCTCATATACTTTTTTCGTCAATCTTCTTTCATCCATCCGTTCTACATGCCCAAACCACCTCAGCATACCTTTCTCAATCCTTGTCACAATATCTTCATTCACTCTACCTTTATCTCTTATGACACTATTCCACACTCTATCTCTCAAAGTCATAACACACATACTTCTCAGAGCTCTCATTTCTACAGCATTTCTACTCTGGTGTTTCTTCTGCCATACCCAGCTTCTACTACCATACATAAATGTCGGCACCAACACTCCTCTATGTACAGCCAGACGTGCCTTTTCAGACACTTTCCGGCTGCTTATAAAATCGTAAAATGCCCCATTCACTCGATTGCCGGCATTAACTCTCCTTTCAATGTCTTCCTCAATCCTCATGCTTTCCATCTCTTGTGAACAAAGTTCCTAAATACACAAAATCTTTTACTTGTTCCACTCTTTCTCTATCTATCATTATATTACATGTTGACATACATTCACCCCTTTCAAAAATCATTACTTACGTTTTGTTTAGTCAATATAATAAAAGACTAAGAAGATAGTATGTAATACTAATATATTATAATATGTAATTCAAGGCGAAAACTTTACTTGTATTAAAAATTACATGAGCACATTAAAAACCTGCAATTAATATTACATGCGTGGGTAAGGGGAGAAAAATGATGATGATGAGGTTGGATATGTTTGCTTTGTCTTCCTATCTTATAGATGTGGTATCTCAATCTGAATTGCTAAAATCTCTAATGTATCAGTAGGCAGTAGGTAATTAGGTATATTGATAATCCTTATCAAGGTTCAGGGCAATGACCCTATGCAATCAAATTTAATGTTTTTTTCCTTAATTAATTTTTATCAATCAGCACAGAGTTGCATATTTTTTTCCCTAATTTTTTTATCAATCCGCTCAGAGCAGTTGAATTAATTTACATTTATGCTGATGGATGATATTCCATAGTATAATAGGTAATGAAAGATTTGAAATTATTAAAAATTGGCCCAGGCGGTATTTGTAAATTTTGAACCCACAACCTCTTCCCTTAATACAATTTCATCATCATCATCAGCCATCTGCGTCCCCCTGCTAGGCATAACATACGGTTGCAAAACATGGATGATCACTGACGCCAACGTGTCCAGATTTAAAGTAGCACAGAGGGCTATAGAGTGGTCGATGAACCATTATCTACGAGACCGAATAACAAAATGAAGAGATCTGAAGAAGGTCTGATATCACGGATAGTGGAAAACACATCTCGAAGTGGCAATGGACTGGACACCTCATGCAATGCTCTGATAGAGGCTGGAAACCAGGCAGGCCCAAATTGCGATGGTCCGACGATATAAAATCTGCAGCTGGCCAGAGACGTGATAATACAAATAGCGCGAATTGGAACCAGTTGAGGAAGGCATATATTCAATATTGGATCAAATACAGGCTTCTAATCAGTGGGACTAATAAATGATGATTGAATATGCTGGGCATAGCCCTTCCTTTGATTCAGCCATCCTGTGCTAGTTTAAGAGAGGTACCAATTATTACGTCATACAATTTACTCTTAGGAAAATCTATAAAAAAAGGGAATTGCTTGTGCACTAAATAAATCAGATCAAGATAACCATCGCATAAGATGACTGATAATAAATTTAATATTCTGCCAAAAAGAACTGGTTAAGTTTCTGTCACTGAGGGCCACGACGCTACGCGCTATGCTCAAAGAGCTGAGCCAGCTGCCAGAGCACACTTCTGTTTTCAGCACTCATGAAACCATTTATGTACATACTTAAGTTTGCGCTCATGAGCTTAAATATGCAAGCTTAACACTTAGATTGTGGGCCTCGGACATCACGCATTTTCAGATACGATATGGACTGTCAAGTTAAACAGGTTAAGTGTACAATGCACATGAGTGAAAATATGCAAACTTTAACACTTTGACTGTAGGCCTCGGACACACATGAGTTCACATAAATGCAAGCTTTAACACTTTTTCAGATATTAAATGGACTGTCGAGCCAAACAGTATAACTGGTTAAGTAAGTGCACAATGGCCATAGTGATATGCAAACTTAAAAACGTTGACTGTGGGCCTCGGACCTCGCGCCTATTCAGACTTTAAATGGACCGTCAGAAACCGGTACAGTATTTGACTTGCAAAGAAAAACACCTTAAATTCTCTACGAACAAAAGTTGGGGCCTGTCACCTCTTTCCTTTTCACGTCTGCTATGAAGAGAGTTAAAATATTGAGGGTGGCGTAACTTCAAGAATCTTTATGGCTTTACAAATAATTATACCAGACATTTTCGCATAGCATCATTATAGACCTAAAGAAAGCAAGGCTCGTGTTTTGGGAACTCCCTACATTTTTTTTTGTGAATATCCATAATAATACATAGAAAGACCGATAAATATTTGCACATAATACAATCATTTGTCCCGCGCCCTGAATAGAACCCTCCACCTCGCCTACTGCGTAACAGAACTATCAAAACTGTAAAACATTCTAATAAATCTTCTACTCACGTCATCGAGATACTAGAGTATAGTGGCTCACGTTCATAAACATAAATCATTATTAGACATCGTATTATATACACTAACAGTGGCAAAATATGCACTAAAACGTCCGAAATATATATTAAAAGCTATCGTAAAGACCGAATTAGGCAAATGCAAAATCCAAAAACCTTTTTTATTTTAATGTATTCTAATTAAAGAAGCTACAAAAACAGATAAATTTTCTTATTCCTCTTTAGAGAAAATTTAATTATATTCATTATTAATTTGTACGCCGAAAACGACCTCTCTACGTCAACTGTCATTGGACGTCATTGGTTTTTTTTTAATTTGGCCCCATTTCATGAGATAGGGACCTGTTTAGGCAGGGTACCTGTGCCGTTGATGTAAGTATTGATGTTCTTAATGTCTTCAAGAGTCGGTTTTTAAGCTAAATGATGTCTAGCTTTCTATGAATCTTTTCTGATATCGAATTAGGAAGTTCGTTTGATCATTGCTTCTTTTCAGTATTTCTATTGATTTAAATAGAGGAAGGTTTTTGGTTTCCAATTTTTGTATGGCATCTGATAGCTTGTGAAAATGTGTTGACGTACTCACCTAGCTCCCTATACATACCTCCCGCTACTAATCGAAATAAGCACGATTAGTAAAAAAAAGTTAAAATTTGCATTAACGCCGTCATTAGAGAGATGTGCACCTGCCTATGATACAAATGCATAAAATCCGATATCTAGTCATTATGTTGATTATAAAAATATTTCGCCCGTAGAGATTACTTAATAAAAAAAGAGCTTTTAGCGGTGTGTTTGTTTGAGTACAGCCACTTCTCAACTGGTGTTCATTAATTGATTAGGACGAACCCAAATGTCCCACTATGACTCTATTCGTCTCTATTCGTTTTTTAAAACTTCTTAATTCTGTCTCTTACTATGAATCTTCTTCTTCTTTTTTGGCGTTTTCAAGGGTCTGTTATCCCCGAGTTCGCTAATGACACTACTAGACTTAAAACGAAATTAATAAATAATAAAAAATGTTTGGGTAAAAATGAAGATAAACGTTACACATTGATCATACCACAGTTCGTACCGTGTACTACCTAGTGCCTACTGATCGTACTTACATAAGCGGTACTATTGTGGTTCCCCTGAATGGAACCAGGCCACCGGGGCGCTCTGACGCGGCGACACGTATTGTTCAAATGTCTGGATTTCACAGTGAATAGGGTAGTTCTGGAAACAGATGTCCAAGACGTGTTCTAGAATTGTATAGGGTTTTATCAATTTACGCCGGTTGCTGGACCAAAGCCTATTTAATAGGTGGGTTTTATGGATCAATGATATTTTTAGGGAAAGTTACGCCAACGACAATGTATTTAATTTGGTAAAAACTACCACTAATTCGAATTATCTGCTTAAAGACCTTTTTTTATTAATGAAACTGTACGGAAATATGTTTAAATGTATGATTTGACTGCTGAAAACACAGCGCTCTTATGTGTGCAATCCCCTTGTGCATGGACGACACATCCGACATATTTCGCGAGAACTGTCAAATGTTCATTTATTTGACGGTTCTCAGAAATTTGTTTAATGTGACAATAATTACTATTCATGACAATTCGGCTCCTGTGCCCTGCGCCATGTCTAGTATACTACCCCTGTAACAGAGGGAAATTGAATAGATTTTTTATCTAGGTATGAGATTTGCACGCACCACCGTGCAGTAGCAATCTATGACAAAATTTACAAATAAACCCTTTTTCGTGTGATGCTTACGCAGGCGTAGGGCAGGGGCGAAGGAGTGCTGGGTGGTGGTGGCATATTATTTGTTGTATTCGTTCGTGCGAACATTTGGTAAAAATGAATAACCGCAAACATGTGTTGCAAAATAACTGTTTAAAATGAAAGGATACGGAGCCCCCAAAAAAACTCTTCAATTCGACAGGCGGCTGTATACATACAGGGTGGTGCAAAATTTTACCTCATTGAGGGCAGGTGTCTAAGGGGTTTTTAAACCATATCTCCGGAACCCAAGCCAACCTGTATACTACTTTATTTTTAGGCATAACCTTAGATAATAAGCTTCAATGGGGTGCTCACATCGATGGATTGTCGAACAGACTCAGTTCTGCAGCATACGCAGTCAAAAGAATCCGTCAACTTACTGACGTAGAAACGGCTAGACTGGTTTGTTTCAGCTACTTCCACAGCATTATGTCGTACGGCATTTTACTGTGGGGGAATGCAGCAGATATCAACACCATATTTGTGCTGTTTGGGGTGTACGGGGTTCCAACCCCCATCTTCGGAACCCAAGCCAACCCCACCTGCACGTGGTGCACCCTGCTAAACAACGAACGGGGCTCTGGCAGCCGGCTGATTGCGGCATAGCACAGCCTACATCGGCACAGCTATATTCCCTGGCCACTGACGGGCAGCAGCGTCGGTGGTGCGAGAAGCTGTGCCCTGCGATCCCCAACCCGCATGCCCAGCGTGGGGATTATGGGCATATCCCCCTTTATTAGGGGAGGCCTATGTCCAGCAGTGGACTGATATAGGCTGATGTGGTGTGGTGGATTTACCACCACACCACATCATTATATTATATTTAGAAACAAAACTGCTGTCTCCAACTCCCTCAAAAACAATGTAATAGTTAATAATAAACTTTGTAAAAAAACAAGACTAAAAAAATATAAGCCAAGCAGAGTTTCTTGCCAATTCTTCTCTGTTTGGTCACGTTACGAATTGGTGTATATTCGAATTTAAAAAAAAATACGTTTCAAAGTGGTATGCGCTTATTGCATGAACTTATTTTGATTTTTGATTTGATTTAAAAACCTAACCTGCACGTGGTGCACCCTAATAACTAACAAACGGGGCTTTGGCGGCCGGATGATTGCGGCATAGCGCAGCCTAACACTGGCACAGTTTAATTCCCTGGCCGCCAACGGGCAGCAGCGTCTGCGGTGCGAGAAGCTGTGACCTGCGATCTCCAACCCGCATGCTCAGCGTGGGGATTATGGGCATAACCCCCTTCTCATAGGGGAGGCCTATGTCCAGCAGTGGACTGAATAGGCTGGTGTTGTTGTTTGTTGTTGAGGGCAGGTACCTTTTATTTTGTAGTTAGAAGGTTTTTTTCTCAGTAAAGTATAGGTTTATTTTGAAGAAAAAAAACAATTGCTTATTCTGAATTTTGAAAAAAAAATATAAAGTGAGCCCAGAAAATATTAATAGTAAAAAAAAAACAAGTTAGTCTCAATCGACTCTATTTCCCAACAGGAATACTTTTCCCAAAGTAACTAACCAAAGCAAATCCTAAGATATCGCAAAAATTTAAAAAAAGTTTTCCATACAATTTTTATGAAGCGCCATTCGCCACAACATTCCTCGATGAGGTAAAATTTTGCCCGACCCTGTAGGTAGACTAGATATTGCTAAAACAACTCATGATTCTCAAGAACTATCAGAATGGTTCAGCTCAGCTCAATGGTCCGGAGCCAATCTATCCCTTTGTAGTATCTGAAATTTGTATTGCAAAATCATTAAATTCTTGAACTTGCCTTAAGTAATTACAACCTACCTACGTAAGTAATTAACAGCATATACGACAACTGTAAGCGAAACCATTCCAACACCGCGGACATCCAAAATATCCTATTTCTTTACCGCGTTTAGTCGATTTCTAAACATTTTCCTAGTTCTTAATAGATTTTATGAGTAATTTCAAAGTAATTTTATTTATTTCAGGTGACCCACTTTGCAACTTCATCGTTCCTGCTGGTGAGTAGACATTTATTTATATTTATTCATCAAAATACTTGTATATAGTCTCATTATAAATCTTTATGATGTGTTGATAATTTGATTTACAATTTAGCACCTATCTCGTAACCCACTTTGAAAGTTGTGATATTTTTTATTACATAAATTATGTCTTCACGTGCGTAGGGCGTACATGTTCGACGTATTTGCGTTCAGTCAAACAAGATCGTGTAGCACACATAGTGTTTGACTGAACGCAAATACGTCAAACATGTACGCCCTACGCACGTGAAGATATAATTGATCACACATTTGATCTTCCTCGACTGAACGCAAAAACGTCCAGCATGTACTGTATAACGCTACATGCTCAATGCACTTGGGGCATGCTCAACGCACTTGGGGATTCCAAGTAGCGTTATACCGTACATGCTCGACGTTTTTGCGTTCAGTCGAGGAAGATCAAATGTGTGCTACACGATCTTGTTGTCGTAAGATCTAAATGCATATGAACCGAGCCTCAGCAATTTTTTATGATATATGCATGAGTTGCGTAGACCTTCCATGTGCATTAAAAAAACCCACAAAACTATTGTATAACATTTCCATAATCATTTTCAAAAATAAGATTCATTTTAAATTATATTTTTTTCCGTGTTCACACATTGAGTGAAAAGCTTTGCCTTAATAGCTTTGCAAAGAGAAGGAAAAAAAAACATTTATTTCCTGTTTTCTATCCGCTCCGTCGTACCAACGCAAAACATTTGTAATTATAAAATGTCTTTAAATACTTATGTAAGTATATCTTGCTGTAAATAACACTAATATTTTTTTCCAGAACCTTTCCTATCCATCGAAACGTACCCATTTCCTTTTCCTGCCTTATGAAAACCCCTGAGATCCTGGAGACGAAGATTGTCTTGAAGGCTGTTAGTTGCTTTACTCCTAATTCCTTCCAACTTCACATTGCCATAGTTACCTATTTGTTAAGAAGTTTTTATTGTCAAGTCAAATATTTGCAGATTAAACAAACATTTGTCTCGCGGCGGGAATCGAACCTTCGCAACCATCTGCGTCTCAGGCGGGCCTTTGCCCACATAGGTCGTTATAATTCTTTCTAATTATAATCTTCAAGTATACTCGTAGGCTTACTGGCCTTTCACCGTCGAGGAGCCGCATTTAGTAACTCAGTTGCCCATTGAAATGATAAGCACCGGTCCTGTTTTTACATACTTTGACAGTGTGTAAATTGATTGTCTTTGAATTTCGACAGATGAAATGTCAAAGTTTGCAAATAAAGGTCCGGTACCGACTATTTCCACATACGATCGAACAAAACATAACTAAATTTCGTACTTTTATTAAATAAAGTAGGCCCAGGCCCAATCGTAAACTGCGCTCTAGCTAGGTATAAAGACCAAGGTAAACCCGGTGTGCAACTGAGTTAGTAAATGAGGCCCCAGAGACGGCTAAAGGGTTGACTAGATCTCTATGTCAGAACATAGAGTTCTAGAAAAATAAACGTCAGCTCAGAATTCTGAGGTAGCGCGTGCTTGAGTGCTTTGCCTGTGCCTTGTAGGTTAGGAGGTCAACTTGTGCCTACGTTTAAAGTAACACTATACTGAGATGATACGGAACGAACTTTCGGTCTACACTTGGTTTAGATTTTCTGTCTACGCTTGATTTAGAGTGACGGCGTGACAGGCACTTAAATGGGTTTTTGTGATGCTAAAGAACTAATTACACAGACTGATTTGTTTTGATTAATTGTTAAATTTTGCTTATCATTTTTAAGTGAAAATAAATGTAATTTTAGTCAACTTTACTTGTTTCTACTAATATACCTGTCACTCAAGGATTTTGTAATGTGTTATGTAGGTACAGTGCAAGGCCATTTTACTCCAGGCTGGTGCGTTATTTATTTAAATTCGGTCGTCTCCCTCTGGAAACCCCCTTTAACACACTCGACCTTTAACGCCTTTTTATTGTTAAGTTTTGTCGACCTTATAGTTGTGGACGCTATAAAGAAGCTAATAAAAGAAGAAGAAGTAGTGACAATCATATCTATTCATGAGAATCAGAACGCTGATAACGAATACAAGTATTGCCAAAATGATACTTTCTATAGAAAAAAACGATCGCTCGCACTTG